>SJYX01000992.1:12146-62073 GCA_006410675.1 Oreotragus oreotragus
GTATTCCTCTGTCTCTTCATCTTGGTTATATTGCTGCGTTTGGAGTGGCCTTTCTATATTCTGGGAATTTGTGGAGTTCTCTTTATTATGGAGTTTCCTCACTGTTGGTGGGGTTGTATCAGTGGCTTGTCAAGGTTTCTTGGTTAGGGAAGCTTGTGCTGGAGTTCTGGTGGGTGGAGCTGGATTTCTTCTCTCTGGAGTGCGATGAAGTGTCCAGTGATGAGTTATGAGATGTCAGTGATTTTTGGAGTAACTTTGATCTGCCTGTATATTGAAGCTCAGGGGTGTATTCCTGTGTTGATGGAGAATTTGCACGGCATGTCTTGCTCTGGAACTTGTTGGCCCTTGAATGGTGCTTGGTTTCAGTGTAGGTATGGAGATGTTTGATGAGCTCCTATCAATTAATGTTCCCTGGATTCAGGAGTTCTCTGATCTTCTCAGGATTTGGACTTAAGCCTCCTGCTTTTGGTTTTCCATCTTATTTTTACAGTAGCCTCAAGACTTCTCCATGTATACAGCACTGATGATAAAACATCTAGGTTAAAGATGAAAAGTTTCTCCACAGTGAGGGACACCAGAGAGGTTCACTGAGTGACATGGAGAAGAGAAGAAGGAGGGGGTAGTTAGAAGTAACTGGAATGAGATGATGTGGGATCAAAAGAGAGAGCAAGCTAGCCAGTAATCACTTCCTTATGTGTGGTCCACAGTCTGGACCACTCAGAGATGTTCACGGAGTTATACATGGAAGAGGAGAGGGAGGAAGTCGACAGAGGTGGCCAGGAGGATAAAAGAGGGAAATGAAAATGAGACAGATCCAGCCAGTAACCAGTTCCCTAAATGTTCTCCAACGTCTGGAACACACCGACATTCATGGAGTTGGGTAGAGAAGAGAAAGGGGAGGGAAGAGACAGAGGCAACCTGGTGGAGAAAAAGGATTGTCCAAAGGAGGAGAGAGTGATCAAGATAGTAATCTCACTCTAAGGTAAAATTGGGTACTGAAGTTGGGTTTTTTAATGTACAAAATTGACAACAAATACCAAAAAGCAAAGATTAAAAATCTAGAGTAGAGGTTGGATTTTCAAAAATACAATATTAAAGAAAAGAAGAAGAAGAAAAAAAACAAAGTCACAAGAATTATTAAACAACAACAACCACACACAGAAAATATTTAGGGCGTTTGCTTTAAAAATAGGGTCTTTTTTTTTTTTTTTTAAAGTAATAGTAGGTTATAAAAACAAAAATTAAAGGAGAAATAGAGGACATAAACTTTTTTAAGTTAAAGAAAAAGAAAAAACAAACAACAATATCAACAACAACAATAAAAAAAGAGAACGATGGTAAAAATAGTTAAGATATATCTGGGTCGTTCTCTGGTGTTGTGGGCAGTGTGGGGTCACTTCCAAGGTGGTTCCCTCTGTTTAGCTTCTTCTGTTTGCTGGTCTCTTCAGTGTCTGATTTCCTTCCTGACACAGGGGGACGGTGGTGGACACTTTTTTTTTTTGGAGGAGGGTGCTTACTTGTTGAGTCACGCTGTAGGGAGGGAGGGATGCTGCAAACAAATAACACTAGCTTGTGCTCGCAGTGTCTCAGCCACGCTGGGCCTGCCCCAGTGCACACCGCTCAGGCTCTACATTGCTCTGCTGGGAACTGTCTGAAGCTGGCCCTAGGCTGCATGCACCTCCCCGGTCTAAGCTGCTCAGGCTCAGCATTCAGGTAGCCCTCAGAGGCGCAGATTCAGTTGGGCCTGCGTTATGTGCCTTTCCCAGGTCCAGGTAGCTCAGGTGTTTGGCGAGAGCAGTCGCTGCAACTTATCGCCTTTCCTGTCCCTGCTACTTAGTTTTCTGGGTATATAGCTGGCACCCCTTCTCAGGTGGATGGTGATTGTCCAGAACCCCAAGAAGTCTCAGTCAGCAAAGAAGCCTGCTTGCAGTTTGGTAGGTAATGTCTAGGGCTGTGATTGCCCCCTTCCAGCCCTTCCAGCTCTGGCTGCCTGTCACTGGAGGGGGACGGTCTGCAGCTGGCTATTTCTGTTCTGTCCTTGGTTCTGGCAGTGTCTTATGTTAGAGCTTTTCACGTAGTAGCTATCCCACAGTCTGGTTTTGTTAGCCCAAGTTAGTTCACTCTGGTTACACTCAGGGCCTTCCAGCCTGATTCTTAAAAAACACTGTAGTCCACACCTCCCTGCCCAGCCCCCAATTGCTATTGGCAGATGCAGGCATCTGTGCTGCTTCTTCACTGGGGGAGTTACTGTTGGGCTCGTAATCTGTTTTTGAAGACAATGATCTGATTTTCTGCATGCTTGATGTCCTCTGCCAGTATTCAGAAGTTGTTTTGTAGAATTTACTCAGCGTTGAAATGTTATTTTGATGAATTTGTGAGGGAGAAAGTGGTCTCCCCATCCTATTCCTCTGCCATCTTAGGGCTGCCCCCAGATCTTTTTTCTTGATGAAGGTAAAAGAGGAGCCTGAAAGAGCCTGCTTAAAACTAAATATTAAAAAAAAGAAAAACCCTAAGACCATAGCATACAGCCCCACTAATTCATGACAAATATAATGGGAAAAAAAGTGGAAGCAGTGACAAATTTCCAACTCTTGGGCTCTAAAATTACTGTGGATGGTGACTGAAGCATTGAAATCAGAAGATTGCATCTCAGCAGGAAAGCTATGACAAAACTAGATGGTGTGTTGTAAAGCAGAGACATTACACTGCCAATGAAGGTCCATATATCCAAGGTTATGGTCTTCCCAGTGGTCACATATGGTTGTGAGAGTTGGACCATAAATAAGGCAGAGCACCAAAGAATTGATGCCTTTGAATTATAATGCTGGAGATTGCTGAAAGTTCCTTGAACAGCAAGGAGCTCAAACCAGTCAATCTTAAGGGAAATATACCCTAAATACTAGTTGGAAGGATAGAGGTGAAGCTGAAGCTCCAGTATTTATGGTCACCTGATATGAACAGCCAACTCACTGGAAAAGTCCCTAATGCTAGGGAATATCAAGGGCAGAAGGAGAAAAGTGTGTCAGAGGATGAGATGCCTAGATGGCATCACTGATGCAATGGACATGAACTTGGGCAAATTTTGATAGATGGTGAGGGACAAGAAAGCCTGGCATGCTACAATCCAAGGGGTCACAAAGAGTCAGACATGACTGTGGAACTGAACAACAGCAACAATTTTGAAATGCATTTACTTCTAATTGAATTTATTTTAAATTTAGTTAAACCTGCTGGTGCTGCTGCTGCTAAGTTGCTTCAGTCGTGTCCAACTCTGTGCAACCCCATAGACAGCAGTCCACCAGGCTCCCCTGTCCCTGGGATTCTCCAGGCAAGAACACTGGAGTGGGTTGCTATTTCCTTCTCCAATGCATGAAAGTGAAAAGTGAACGTGAAGTTGCTCAGTCATGTCCAACCCTCAGCGACCCCAGGGACTGCAGCCTTCCAGGCTCCTCTGCCCATGGGATTTTCCAGGCAAGAGTACTGGAGTGGGGTGCCATTGCCTTCTCCTGATCATACACAGAACTTTTTTTCTTAGGCCCCACTTGCCACAAAACATTCTATTGTTTTATGTATCTATCTCTTTTCTACTCAGAAGCAGCCACTTGTAAGTCAGACCTATCCCCTTTTTCCCTTAAAAAGATGTAATTATATTCCTCATGCCTTCTTTACTGAAAGCACACATCCTACTCTACTTAAGTAACCATGAACAGTTCTTAAAGCACACATCCTACTCTACTTAAGTAACCATGAACAGTCCTTTATATTAGTGCTCTGTAGATTGGTAAACATAAATCCAAACAAGAATTTTTTAAAAAAATATACTTTCTTATAGAAAGTGTCACCAAACATATTTCCTAATAGTTCTGAACATTTTGTTTCTCTGTAAAAGAAAGCTGATGTTCAGTAATAAATGCTTCAGTATCATTTTATTTGGGAGTGATGTAACTGTTCAATAACCCTCCATCTCTTAATGTAATTTGACACAATCCTAGAAATTCAATTTATCAAAATCTGAAGAGTCTAAAATATAATCATTCTTAGTAAAGCTCATCTAAAAGCTCTTGCATTATTTATAAATATATATTCATATTTTCTTGTATTATTTATATTTTCTTTCCTTAAAAGTTTCTTCACATCAAGTTACTTTCATTGGTAACAAATTTTAAATGGATATAACAAGATTTTATTTAATTTATATTAAACCTAAGTGCATTAATTTCCTTTTTTTTTTTTCAAGGTCTCCTGGATTTTTTATTTTGTTGTCTTCAAAGAGTCTTATAGCTTTGCATTTTATATTTAGGTCTATAATCCATTTTCAGTTACTTTTTTTTTTTTGTATTTATTTATTTTTTTACACGAACTCCCAAACATGAGCCCCCCTCCCNGATTATAAGGTGTTAATGACTACATTACAGAATCCGGTGAAGAAAATGCCCTTGTATTGTCAATAGTGGAGGCACATACAAGTGCTGCTCATTTTGTAATCACAATTGAAGTAAAACAGTGACTTTGATGAAGTGGCCCTGTATGGAATAACATTCTAGTCTAATATCTGTGATTACAAAATAGATTCGGCCACTGAAGCTAAAGAGGCAGCAGAACAAAGAAGGTCCCAGAGCATACAGCAAGATCTGTGCTAAGGAAACACTGTAACTGAGATTTCAATTCTCACACATCACTGGAAAAAATAATGCAAATGATGGTTCTCCTGACCAACTGATGTGAAGATGACATTGTCTCACCTGTTCTCCCTCTTGTACAGAACAGATCAAGAACTCTGATTACTGATACCCAGATATGATTGTGGAGACTTTTGCCTGTATCTTGGGAGAAAATAAATCCAATAAGCTCAAACTCTTAGTTATACAGGTAATGCTTATCTCAGTATAATTCATCAAAAACTCCTGTGGAAGTTTGATATATAAGTATATAGACCAGGGCCAGATTTTGCAAGTTGCTCCATGAAGCTGCCTTAAGTGAGGTCTACTGGGTTCCCCTGCTATGGTGTCTGAAAGAAAGCCTGAATGCTGATCCTCATGGCATCAAATGTGCTCTGAGTTTTTCCCTATCTAGCTGAAGCTGTTTATGAAACCTCAGTGAGTGATGATCAGAAAGAAACAGCTACTTACTGCTGATCTTCATATTACAGAAGCTCCTAGAGATTGCAGACCAGCCTGATGGTCACTAGAAAAGCCTGAGAAGTGCTTCATGTGAAGCTTTGATGAAAATTGTGAAAAAGAGTAACAAGAGTAACAAATGAATCCTTCAGTTCAAAAATTGACACTGGCAACTGTAACTGCAAAAAATGTATTGATAGAGATACAGTCACGTACAAAAGCACTTCTGATAAGATCCAGTTCAGTGGCCTTCAGTCTTTACTCCACACAGCTCTTCAAAATATTCTCTGAAAAGTGCAACATCAAGGTGAAGCAATGTTAAGGATTTTTCAAAGAACAGTTGGATCTGGGGGATGCAAAAGGGTGACTCAATGGCAGTTAATACATCAGAGGAAATGTTGACTGATGAATTCCTAAAGTATATAGAGGCCTCTAAGTTGTCCTGCGTATGGGCATTTCATTGAAAAATTATACTGAGTGCAAGATTTTATTGTAGACTGTAAGATAATTGGAAGATTTATGTCACACCTTGAAATCCAATATCTTAGTTTTTGTTGACAGAGAACTTGGGAAATGATAATGTCCACAGGTCTGTGAAGCCACAGATTCTATGTTTGGTGATACTGCCTTTGTTATTCGTGGAGAGTTGAACAAATACCTAGAGGTAGTATTGAACACATTTCAGCAAACTTGCAAATCCAAGTTAAATAAATCAGAGCACGACATGGTGGATTATCTGAATGAGCTAAGGGAAGATCACTTGGAAACCTATTCTTCACTATCAAGGATCAAAGGAACAAGGATTAAGGGTGGTACACACACAGACATACTGCTGATGCAACCAAAAATAGAGTTAACTTATCTTTCTTCACCTATACTGCTAGACTTGAGAATCACCCAAAGAATATTGGGTACTGGTGCTGCTGAGCTAATAAGGAACTTATTTACAGTATTGGGAAGAATGTACTGAAATTAATAGCAGTTAGCTGATGATTCTTGAAGTGTTAACTAAGGAAAAGAGATTCAAAACTAACAAAGCAAAACCATATTCTACGGACAACAAAATAACTGAGGAAATTAAAGAACCAAGGTCAATTTGTAGCCATTGGGATGAAATCCAACACCATCACTGGAAATGTGCAATCTTTTGAAAAACCTAAAAAGCAAGGAGTGTTTCACAGATGCTGAAAATACACTGCATTGAAAATTCTACCACAGAAGGAGCAGCTATTAGCAGTTAGACTGTTGATTAGCTATGTAAACATTGACATCAGAGAAAACCATTCTGATGGCTACTCTAGGAGCCATTTTGGAAAAAAAAAAAAAAGACATAGTGGGTTTACTTAACTGGAGGAGGAGGAGGAGAGGAGGAAGAAGGGGGAAATAGGAAGGGAAAGAGGAAGAGCAAAGAGAAGGAGAAGAAATAGGGGTTATTTCTTCCTAAGGAATGCTACAATTAGCTTTTTGGTATTTCAGGTGGCACTGAGTGGAATGACTGATTTTCCCAGAGAACAGAGCTTGGGATCAGCTATTGTACTTTGTCATAAAAAGTAGCTTGCACAGACGCTACTGATGACGATGATGACGGAATTGGATTTGCGTACCTTTGTTACCCAGCACTGTAACAGGGTAAAAGGAAATGAAGAATACTATACAATCTGAGTGTGACTGAAAGAAGCTGTATCCACATTCTCAACTTCAAGTCATTGAAGTTTATCTTTTTCCCTTGAATAAAACTGGGACAAGGGAAGGGGTACTAAACATTGCATTTCATAAAACTAACTGAAATTCTGTCTACTAATGGACCACAGGATATGTAAAGGAAAAAGAAAAGGAAAGAAAAAAAAGATACTTTTTAGCTTTTTGGTTGTTTTTAATTATTACCATCATTTTAAGGAAAACACTAACAAATGATCAGAACAAAAATCTAAAGTTCCAAGACAAAAACAAAATTAAATTTAAAAACCTACAACCTAAACAAACCAAAATGTAAACGGTTGAAAGTAGCAGTACAAAGAGAAAGCTCCCTCTTATACTTCATATGACTGTCTTGATACCCACTCCCTCTATAAAAAACAATGCCAAGGAGTTCACCAAAAAATTTACAGTAAAAATAGGACGCTTGGGGCTGGTGTACTGAGACGACCCAGAGGGATGGTACGGGGAGGGGGGAAGGAGGGGGGTTCAGGATGGGAAACAATGTATACCTGTGGTGGATACATGTTGATGTATGGCAAAATCAATACAATATTGTAAAGTAATTAACTTCCAATTAAAATAAATAAATTCATATTTTAAAAATAATAATCAAAAAATACAGCAAACCTTAAGTAACTATTTTTGTCTATAAAATGAGGATGATTTTAATAACCAAACAAAATCTAATAAATTAGCTATTGGAAAATTGTTTGACTTTGTACTCTTTTTTATCTGAATGTCTCCAATATAGTATTTTCTTGCATGCGTATATGCTCAGTAACTTAGAGTAACTCAGGAACTCTTTGCAACCCTATGGATTCCTCTGGCCAATATAGTATTTTCTTGCATGTGTATATGCTCAGTAACTCAGAGTAACTCAGGAACTGTTTGCAACCCTATGGATTCCTCTGGCCAATGGGATTTTCCAAGCAAAAATACTAGAGTGGGTTGCCATTTCCTCCTTCAGGAGATCTTCCCGACCCAGGGATTGAACTCACATCTCCTGCGTCTCCTGCACTGGCAGGCAGATTCTTAATCACTGCTATATTTGCTATACTTTAAAACCAACTAACCATAAAAACAGTAAAAATTATATGCTTAAATGATGTGTGCATATAATTACTCCTCTTATGATGAAAACAACACTTATGAAATGTTTCATGTTCCCACTGAAGTTAAATATTAATATCATGATCTCAAACTTTCCATAGGCAAAACAAATTTTAAGGAAAATGCAAATTTATCCATCTCCTAAAGAAGAGGGGGAAGAAAAGTAATCTTGTCTCCTTCATGTAGATCTATGATAAAATTGAACCTCATCTAACAGCCTTTTATAAGTACATTTGGCTTATGATATTGTGTGTTAAATACTCCCAAACTATATTTGAGGAGCCTATGCACTCATTCCAAGCCTGATGATTCCAAACTGACTCATTTTTTTTCACAAAGCAAAAAGATGAGTAGGTTAGCTTGAATCAAGTCAAATACTGATAAAAGCAAATCTCTTTTGATGGGCAGGCCTCAAAGTTTGTTGAAAGCTGGTTCAACTAAGCATTGATTAAGAGTGTGGATGCTTATCTGATGATTATCCAAACTTATCTGAAATTGAACATCTTTGTCCTAAAAAACAAGCCAAAAATCTGACACTGATTTTGATGCTTTGGTTCATAATAGGTCACAAGTATCAAAAGAACAGCCTAACTAGGAAGGAAAGTTATGGCTGGAAATACATGTAGGGGGATTAGAAATTAAAACTGTCAGAACTCTGAAAATGTATGGGGCTAAAGAGTCTCAGTGAAGTGGGAGAACATATACAAATAGCAGATGAAAGAGTAGTGAAGGGAGAAGGTTGGTTTATTAGTTTGAAAACAAAATAAAATTTTCCTTCAATGTTGTTATTGTTGTTTACTTTTTAAACTATGAATTATTCTATTTTGAAATGTCATAACATTGAAAGAGAATATGAGATTTTTGTGTTCAACAGAAAAAAATAGACTTCTGCTTCTCGGAAGACAGAGTATATGTATTTCCCCCTATTCTTCCTAAATATAGCTAGCAAATCTTGACGATTATATATAAAATAGATGAAAGAAGACTAGGAAAGGCAGAGAAAATGAAAACTTAAGACTCAAGAAAAACAATAACAGTTGTTTAAGAGACCACTGATGGTAATGTAAAAAATTTTTTTCTGGGAAAAAATTCAGAAATTGTTTTAAAAAGTAGACATGCAACTACCATTCCAGCAATTGCACTTCTAGACATTTGTTCCAGAGAAATGAGAAGTTATGTCTATATAAAAACCTGTATACCATTGTTTACAGTATCTTTACTTCTAATAACTAACCCCAAACTAGCAGCAATACAGATATGCTTCAATATGTGAATGGTTAAATGAACTGTGGCACATCCATACCATGGAACACTATTCAGTCATGAAAAGGAACAATCCTTTGATAGACACAATATCCTGGATGAATCTAAAGGGTATTATGCAAGATAAAAAACAAAGCCAATCTTGAAAGGTCATATATGCAATATTCTCAAAATGAAAAAATTATAGAGATGAAAAACAGATTACTGCTTTTGAGGAGTTAGAAATAATATGGAGGAGGGATAAGTATCACTATAAAGGAGCAGAATGAAAGAGATCTTTTTGATAAGGGGACAGTCTTGTATCTTGAGTGTGCTGCTGGTTATACAAATTTACTTGTCATAAACTGACAGAGAACTCTACAAATTGTGATGGTTCATGTGTCAGTTTGACTGGCCACAGAGTGCCCAGATTAAACATTATTTTAGGGTGTGGCTGTGAGGGTGATTTGGATAAGATTAGCATTTCAATTGTATATAGATTGTCCTCTCCAATGTAGATGGGCCTTTTCCAATCTGCTGAACAGGGCCTGAAGGAAACAAAAGGCAGAGGAAGGTAGATTTTTTCCCCCTTTTCCTACCTTGTTGATTGGTATTCTCTGGCTCTCAGACTGGAATTTACACCATCAGTTCACCTGGCTCTTAGGCTTTTTAATTCATGGAATTACCTTACTGGTTTTCCCAGGTCTTCAGCTTGCCAACAGCATATCGTGGGACTTAACCCACTCTATAAGCACATAAGCTCATGCCTCATAATAAATATGATTTATTTTGGTTCTATTTTTCTGAAAAACTCTGACTAGTACACACATATATTTAACAAAGTCAATTTTCTGATTTTGAACTCCAGTTACTTAGGATGTAACCATTGTGGGAAACTGGGTAAAGAGTACATCGGACTTTTCTATACTATCTTTGCAACTTCTAGTGAATCTATATTTATTTAAAAATAGAAAGTTTTTTAAAAGGAAAGGTAATAGGCTCCAGTTTCATCCACCTCATTAGAATTATTCAAATGCATTCTTTTTAATAGCTGAATAATATTCCATTGTGTATATGTACCACAGCTTTCTTATCCATTTGTCTGCCAATGGACATCTAGGTTGCTTCCACGTCCTGGTTATTGTAAACAGTGCTGCAATGAACATTGGAGTACACGTGTCTCTTTCAGTTCTGATTTCCTCAGTGTGTATGCCCAGCAATGGGATTTCTGGGTCATATGGCAGTTCTATTTCCAGTTTTTTAAGGAATCTCCACACTGTTCTCCATAGTGGTTGCACTATTTTGCATTTCCACCAACACTGTAAGAGGTTTCCTTTTTCTCCACACCCTGTCCAGCATTTATTGTTTGTAGACTTTTGGATAGCAGTCATTCTGACCGATGTGTGATGGTACCTCACTATGGTTTTGATTTGCATTTCTCGGATAATGAGTGATGTTGAACATCTTTTCATGATTTGTTAGCCATATGTATGTCTTCTTTGGAAAAAATGTCTGTTTAGTTCTTTGGCCAATTTTTTGATTGAGTCATTTATTTTTCTGAAATTGAGTTGCGTGAGTTGCTTGTATATTTTTGAGATTAATTCTTTGTCAGTTGCTTCGTTTGCTCTTATTTTCTCCCATTCTGAAGGCTGTCCTTTCACCTTGCTTATATTTTCCTTCATTGTGCAAAAGCTTTTAAGTTTAATTAGGTCCCATTTGTTTATTTTCTTTTATTTCCATTACTCTAAGAGGTTTAAATTGCACATAAGAGATATCATACAATATCATACTAGTCTCTTCTCCATTCTTGGCTGCCCTAAACTCAGTGCAATGCTGTGACATGGAGATGGTGGTTTTACCAGGTAGATAATGGGATCATTCACAGGAAAACCATGAATGTTGCTTCCAAGTGGATAATCTTGACCACTGAGCATAGAGTACAGTGTATGACCAAGACTTTTGAGGAGGGATTCAGGGATAGAGGGTGGAGTATATATTGTTTGAGTTCCCAAAGCTGGGTTGGAAGGGAAAGAGGATTACAGTGACCAGACTCCCTTTGTCCTGAAATAGGCAACCTAATACTGATTCCCAAATACCTGTCCATTGCTGAGAGGTAATAATTAGAAGACACACACTCTCTATGCCTCAAATTCCTCCCTTGAAATGGTCCATTTGCTGTCTGATGACTGCACTTGTGTCCTCCCACCCTGTTACCACCCCAAACTCCACCAACCCCAGTGCTGTCCTCATTAGCTGCACTTATAAGGTCCCTAGTCCAGTGTGAACCCTCTGATGATCAAAAAGACTGGATTTGTTAATAAAAGATTTCCTGCATTCACTGTACTCATGAGTCTTTTCTCCACTGTGAACTCTGATGATACTGAAGGCCAGAGCTAGCAGTAAAAGATTCCCACATTCACTGAACTCATAAGATTTTTCTCCATGGTGAACACTGATGAATACTGAAGGCTAGCGCTAACAGTAAAAGATTTCCCATATCCACTGCACTCATAATGCCTTTCTCAGCTGTGAACTCTCTAATGATGAAGAAAGTCCGAACTGCTAGTGAAGCATTTTCCACATTCACTGCACCTATAAGGCCTTTCTCTGCTGTGAATTCTCTGATGATACCAAAAGAAAGAGCTAGCAGTAAAAGGTTTCCCACATTCACACACTCATAAGACTCTTATTGGGGTAGTGCATTTGACTAAAAGATGTTTCATCCATAGTCACTGCCCTTATATGGCATTTCTCCCCTATGAACTTTCTGATGATAATGGATGCCATGCAGAGTTATAAAAGATTTCCCACATGTGCATATTAATATCAGATATAAATTTAATATTGAATATTTCCCAGTGACTTGAACCTGAAATTAATTTAGTGTAATTCCTCTTGTATTTATAATTGTTTGATTTGTATGCACTTACATTTCTTTAGGCCAAATAAATAGAGCTCATTCACAAATTAACCTCAGTAATATTATCCAAAGACAAAGACACACACTGAAATATACATATACCCAGAAAACAAGGAATCCAGCTTCATTTTCTAAGCTTAGTCATAACAGGTATCACTGAATAAAAATCACTAATTGTAAATAACAGTTGCAATAAGAAAAATTTTTAAAGGTTTCATTTTCCATTTGTTTTTGTTTTTCTTTTCCATTTCAGGAATTAAAGATGTCTATATAAGTGATCCTGAGTGCTCTGGTTTCAAGGCACAGGGAGCAAAAATCAGGTTCTCCTAGTAGGACTTATTCTCTCAGGGTCATAATTCTGAAGAATTATTTTTCCTTCAAGCTAGCTTTCTCTATTGGTTTGGAATTAAACTTGTTTGGAGTCAGTTAACTTTTGATTGGAATTGGGTAGTTAATTAGCTCTTACTTAACTTAATTAACTAAGTTCACGATTTTTGGAGATACCCCCTTTTCTTCCCTTAATGGTTTTGAAAAGTTGCTCATGCAGTGTAACAAGAGCACTTGTGTGTCACTCAGTCAGTTCAGTTCAGTCGCTCAGTCATGTCTTTGCGACCCCATGAATTGCAGCCCGCCAGGCCTCCCTGTCCATGACCAACACCTGGATTTCACTCAGACTCACGTCCATCGAGTCAGTGATGCCATTCAGCCATCTCATCCTCTGTCATCCCTTCTCCTCCTGCCCCCAATCCCTCCCAGCATCAGAGTCTTTTCCAATGAGTCAACTCTTCGCATGAGGTGGCCAATGTACTGGAGTTTCAGTTTTAGCATCATTCCTTCCAAAGAACACCCAGGGCTGATCTCCTTTAGAATGGACAGGATGGATCTCCTTGCAGTCCAAGGGACTCTCAGGAGTCTTCTCCATCACTACAGTTCAAAAGCATCAGTTCTTCAGTGCTCAGCTTTCTTCACAGGCCAACTCTCACATTCATATATGACCACTGGAAAAACCATATCCTTGACTAGACGAACCTTTGTTGGCAAAGTAATGTCTCTGCTTTTCAATATACTATCTAGTTGGTCATATCTTTTCTTCCAAGGAGTATGTGTCTTTTAATTTCATGGCTGCAGTCACCATCTGCAGTGATTTTGGAGCCCCAAAAAATAAAGTCTGACACTGTTTCCACTGTTTATCCATCTATTTCCCATGAAGTGATGGGACCAGATGCCATGAACTTCGTTTTCTGAATGTTGAGCTTTACTCAGACCAACCTAATTTGTCTTCTAACTAGAGCAGCCAAATCCTCATCTAAGTCTTCCAAAGAGATGAATTAAGTGAAGGATCCCTTTTAATGGTTAGAGAATGACTCTGGTGCATTTTTTCTTCTTTTGAGACTTCTCTAATAATCCATATTTAATTTATTCAATCTTTGCTTGCACTGTTGAATATCTGTATTGTGTACAGTTTTTTGAAAAAGTGCTGGGATAAGTTCGAGTAATTTATGAACTAACTCTTTGTATTCAGTGTGAGCCTCTCGACTATATGATTAAAAATCCATTAAGAGGCATTTCTATTCTGCTTTCCCTATCCATTCCCTTGCTATGCTTTCAGAAACTAACAGCTATATTAGTTGATACAGATTTGAAAGCCCCAGCTTGTAGTATCAGATGATTAGCTCAAATTCCTTAGCAAATCCTAATGGATTCTTACTTAGTTGGGGAAATTTCTTAGCAAAGGCTCTAAGTTCTGCTAGGGTTCTGGGTATGTATGTAAGAAACGAGGACAGTTCATCTCCTCATGTAATAGATTTCTCTCTAAGGCGGCTATAAGCATTTGTGATTTTTTTTTTAATCCTCTTTCACTGGATAAAGGAACAGCAGGAGGCAGATGAATTGTAAGAGAAAAAGAGATAGTATCTGGCTAGTTAATTCAGATTGAAGGAGATACATTAGAGGAGCAGAGGGAGAGACAGAATCAGTGACAGAGTGCTAGCAACCTCTTCTGATAATAGTTTCAAGAGAAACTTCTAGATAGCTATCAAAGTAAGCATTCCATTTAGTCTGTTTGAACTTATGTCCAGCTTTTTCTAACTGTACACAAAAATATCAATTTTGGAATATAAAAAGAATCTCAGTTTTGTCATTTTATGTTGAGATTCTTTTAACATAGTTTTTCCAATTAAGTAGGTGCTTGCATGTGTAAGTTTTGTTTGTACATAACAATGGCTGTGGTGTCAGTTAGAGGTTGGGTTTCTGATGCCCTTTCTTTCTGTGTTTGAGAGGCTCTATTTCCCATCTTAAATTGAATTTGTCAGGGATAAAATTTAGCAGTGAATTTATGTGGTGGGCCAGTGTGCTGCTTGTGAGCTCAACACCTCTGGAAATCACCCTAGAGTCGTCTCAGCCCTTTCACATGTCTAAGTTTCTCCCTTCAGTGCTCTAAGGTCACTGCTGATGCTTGGATTGGTGAATGGACAATTCTTATCCACAACTCTTGGACAAGCAAGTGTTTTAATTAATGAGTGGGATACTTTATGTGACCACTGCACAGTATGAGAACTTGGCCTCCAAAACTCCTGTAAATTTCTCAGTCATCTGAGAAAGCCATACCAGTCCTGAGGAGTCTTATCTCTTTTCTTTGAAGCAAAACTCTCATTATATCTTCACTTTTATCCCAACAAATTCTATTAAGGCAGCCAAATTGAGGGAAAGTATCTGATCAGCCTCTTCTTTAACCACTCTAGAAAGGCCACTGAGTCTCCTACAACTCAAAAAAACCCTAGTATCTTTCAACCAGAACCAACCTCTGCCCCCATATCCTTCACCTGGATGGATACTTCCTAGCATCTTTCAACAGAGTATCTTTCCATTGGGTGAGTATCTTTCCACTGGGTGAGTAGTACCTGCTATTTTTCAACCTTCTCCCTACCCCACCCCCAAGTATCTTTCATTTGGGAGGGTGCAGGTGCCTGGTTTACACCTTCAAATAAAACTCAGGATTATCCACCAACATGAAAAACCTGAGAACCTGGAGAAATGCACCCAAATTCATCTGGACCTTCCAAGGAGGCAGACAGGTGCAAAGGGCCTCTGGTGGTACCAAGGCTCTGGTTTTTTGTAGAGTTCAGGCAAAGGAAAGAAGTCCACTCTGAGTCCCTTCATGGTTACCTTAAAACTGTCGACTTAAAAAAATGCACAAATGAGAGTTGTGAGTTAAATTGGGGAAGGGGGTTTGCAAAATGGGGACTGCAGCCCAGGAAATAGCATCTCAGATGTAGCTCCAAGAATCTGCTCCAAAGAGTTTGGGTGGGGGGAAAGTCAGTATATTTGTGATTTGGCGAAGGGGGAATACACGCAATCAAGCACATATTTTTTGCTGAAGATTTCTACTATTCATAATGAAAAGTTGTCACCATGAAGGATTTTAGTGCTTTCTAGACATGAGGATATATAAGAATTGGGCTCATAAAATCCAATCCTGTTTTTCCAGTTCCCCCTCCCCCAAGCACAGAATGCCTCCATTCTGCTCTCCACCCTGAACTCCTTTCAGGATGTGTTGAAAATCAGCAGTGCAGAAGCACATGATTTGTAGAGGCAGATGGCAAGTGCCAATTTGTAGGTCACAAGCCATAAAGACATATCTGCCTCCTACCTCTTAAAATTCCCTTACTCTTCTCCCTTCAGGGAGAAGGTGTCTATAAAGCACGAGTTCTCCCTTCTCCATTGTTTGATAAGTGAAATAAAGTTTCTGCTCTGCTATACTGAATTCATTTTCACTTCATTGGCATTGGTGACTCTGGGTAAATGACACATTGAGGGATCACTGACCCATTGAGGATTCATAAGCATATATATATATATACACACACATATATGCATTGAAGTGAAATGAAGTAGCTCAGTTGTGTCCAGTTCTTTGCAACCCCATGGACTGTAGCCTACTAGGCTTCTCTGTCCATGGGATTCTCAAGGCAAGAATACTGGAGTGGGTTACCATTTCCTTTTCCAGGGTATCTTCCTGACACAGGGATCAAACCCGGGTCTCCCATATTGGAGGCAGACATTTTAACCTCTGAGCCACCATGGAGCCCCATATATGCATTAGGCAATGCCAAAGAAAGTTCAGACTACCACACAATTGAACTCATTTCACACACTAGCAAAGTAATGCTCAAAATTCTCCAAGTTAGGCTTCAACAGTACATAAACCAAAAACTTCCAGATGTTCAAATTAAATTTAGAAAATGCAGACGACCAGAGATCAAATTGCCAACATTTTTGCATCATAGAAAAAGCAAGAGAATTCCAGAAAAACATCTACTTCTGATTCATTGACTATGCTAAAACCGTTGACTGTGAGGATCACAAAAAACTGTGGAAAATTCTTAAAGAGATGGGAATACCAGACCACTTAATCTGCCTCCTGAAAAACCAATATGCAGGTCAAGAAACAACAGTTAGAACTGGATATGAACCAATGAACTAGTTCAAAATTGGGGAAGGAGTGAATGTTAAGGCTGTCTACTGTTACTCTGCTTATTTAAATTATATACAGAGTACATCATGAGAAATGCCAGGGAAGATGATACACAAGCTGGAATCAAGATTGCCGGGAGGGATATCAATGACCTAGGATATGCAGATGACACCACCCTTATAGAAGAAAGTGAAGAGGAACTAAAGAGCCTCTTGATGAAAGGAAAGAGAGTCCAAAACCTGGCTTAAAACTCAACATTCAAAAACTAAGATCAGTAAGAGAATATGGCAGAGGAATAGGATGGGGAGACCACTTTCTCCCCCACAAACTCATGGAAAGATCATTTTAACACTGAGCAAATTCCACAAAACAACTTCTGAACACAGGCAGAGGACACCAGGCATCCAGAAAGGCAGCCCATTCTCTTCAAAAGGAGATAGGACAAACTATAAAATATAAAATGAGAGACAAAAGGAGGTAGGACAAACTATAAAATATAAAATGAGAGACAAAAGAGTTAAGGATAGAGATCCGTCCTGGGGAGGGAGTTGTGAAGGAGGAGAAGTTTCCAAGCACCAGGAAACCCTCTCACTGTTGGGTCTGTGGGGAGTTTTAGAATCTCAGAGGGCAACATAACTGGAATGAAAAAAAAATCCACAGATTATGTGCCTAAGCACAACTCCTAGCAGAGAAATAGCCCAATCACATCCACCAGCAGCAAGTGGGGGCTGAACAGAGAGGTGCAGACTGCAATGCTTAGGGAAAGGACTGGGCCTGAATGACCTGAGGACAATCTGAGGGAGCTAACGTGAGATAGCAACCCAAACTGTGGGAGAGCCGGGGAGGGGGCGCATAGGGGTGGCGGAGAGAGAGAGAAAACTTTCCCACAGAAAGCTACAAGGCACAACCTGGACCCTCACAGAACAAAGGGTTGAGTGAATGCCAGAGGAGTGCTAGCTGGCTGTGGACTGGCTCCTCCCCCCGCTGGAGGCAGAGAGGCAGGCAATCAACTTCCAAACCCGGAGGGTGAGAGGCAATCTCAGCCCCAGAGAGGCATCCTCCACCAAACTGTGAGCAGGCTCCCACTTGCTAACCAAGTCTGTCTGGGATCCTGAATGGTTGACAGCCACCAGGAGGGCTGCAGTCAAAGATCAACTTCCCAGAAGAGAAACACAGCACACCTGAGATGAGGCTTCTGCAGTGCACCAAGGAAACCAAGGGGCAGGGGACCCGGGAGGTGATAAGATGCACTGCCCACTTGGGGAGAGTGCGCTCACTAAGCACCTGGTAGCCTGAGCTGCTCGGACCTGGGAAGGGCACAAAACATAGGCCCAACCAAGTCTGTGCCTTTGCGGTGTACCCAAAAACCGGAACCAGAGTAGCTTAGACGTGGAAAGTGCACACAACTCAGGACTTGCTTTAGACAGTTCATCTGCAGAGCAACCTGAAGCCTGAGCAGTGTAGACCGGGAAAGCACACAGGCCATGAGTTGAGGCAAATCCAGTGTAGCCCAGACACTGAGAGCACTCCCCACACACACCAGTGATATTTGTTTGCAGTGTTCCTCCCTCCACACAGCACAACTGAAAAAGTGAGCCTAAATAAATGACCATCTTTACCCCCTTATGTCAGGGCAGAAATTAGACACTGAAGAGACTTGCAAACAGAGGAAGCCAACATAAAAAAATAGGGAACCACTTTGGAAGTGACAGGTGCAACAGATTAAAATCCTGTAGTTAGCACCAACTACATTGGAAGTGGCCTATAGGCCTTGAGAAGAAATATAAACTGGAACAAGGAACTATCTGAAACTGAACTGACCCCACACTACCCTCAACACCTCCAGAGAAATTCCTAGATATATTTTACTATTATCATTGTTTTATTTTTTTTAAGTTTTTTATTACTCCTTTAATTTTCATTTTTATAACCTATTACCTTGCAAAAAAAGACCCTATTTTTAAAGAAAATTTCATATATATATTTTTTATAATTTTTGTGATTTTTTTAATATTGTATTTTTGAGAGTCTAACCCCTAGATTTTTTACTCTTTGCTTTTTAGTATTTTCTTAATAAATTTTGTACCTTTAAAATTCAATCTTCAGTACCTATTTTTACTTAAGAGTGTGATTACTGGTTTGATTGCCCTCCCCCCCTTTTGACTCTCCTTTTCCTCCCCCAGATCACCTCTATCTTCTCCCTCCCTCTCCTCTTCTCTACCCAACTCTGTGAATCTCTTTGGTTGTTCTGGGCTGTGGAGAACACTTATGGAACTGACTACTGGCTAGATCTGTCTCTCTCCTTTTGACTACTGCTCTTTTCCTCCTGGTCGCCTCTGTCTCCTTCCTCCCTTTTCTCTATTTAACTCTGAGAACCTCTCTGAGTGTTTCAGACTGTGGAGAGCATGTAGGGAATTGATTATTGACTAGATTGTTGTCTCCCCTTTTGATTCCCCCTCTTCTCCTCCTGATCACTTCTATCATCCTCCTCCTTCTCCTTTTCTCTATGTAACTCCGCGAACCTCTCTGGGTGTCCCTCAGTTTGGAGAATTTGTTCACCATTAACCTAGATGCTTTATCATCAGTGTGGTATGGATGGATAAGTCTTAAGGCTACTGTAAGAATAAGACAAAAGTCAGAGGCAGGGGGCTTAAATTCAAAACTTCAGAACACCAGAAAATTCCTGATTCCAGGAAACATTAATCAACAAGATCTCATACAAAAGCCTCTGTACCTACGATGAAACCAAGGTTCACCCGAGAGCCAACAGGATTCAGAGCAAGAAATACCAAGCTAATTGTCCAGCAATGCAGGAAGATAAACCTAAGCATTAAAATACAGGCTGCCCAAAGTCACACCAAACCCACAGAAACCTCAAAACTCATTACTGGACACTTCATTGTACTCCCGAGAGAAGAGATCCAGCCCCACCCACAAGAACCCTAACAAGAAACCTTGACAAGCCATTCTTCCAGCCCCACCCACAAGGAAGAACCTCCATAATAAAGAGGAACCACAAACTTCCAGCATACAGAAAGGCCACCCCAAACACACCAATCTAAACAAAATGAAAAGGCAGAGAAATATTCAGCAGGCAAAGGAACATGATAAATGCTCACTAAACCAAGCAAAAGAGAAGGAGATAGGGAATATAAATGAAAAATAATTCAGAATATTGATAGAAAATAGATCCAAAATCTTGAAAACAAAATGGAGTTACAGATAAATAGTCTAGAGACAAGGATTGAGAAGATGCAAGAAAAGTTTAACAAGGACCTAGAAGAAATAAAAAAATAGTCAATATATAATGAATAATGCAATCAGTTCATTTAAGTCACTCAGTCGTGTCCGGCTCTTTGTGACCCCATGAATCACAGCATGCCAGGCCTCCCTGTACATCACCAACTCCCGGATTTCACTCAGACTCACATCCATCGAGTCTGTGATGCCATCCAGCCATCTCATCCTCTGTCGTCCCCTTCTCCTCCTGACCCCAATTCCTCCCAGCATCAGAGGCTTTTCCAATGAGTCAACTCTTCACATCAGGTGGCCAAAGTACTGGACTTTCAGCTTTAGTATCATTCCTTCCAAAAAAATTCCAGGGCTGATCTCCTTCAGAATGGACTGATTGTAACTCCTTGCAGTCCAGGGGACTCTCAAGAGTCTTCTCCAACACCACAGTTCAAACGCATCAATTCTTCGATGCTCAGCCTTCTTCACAATCCAACTCTCACATCCATACATGACCACAGGAAAAACCATAGCCTTGACTAGATGGACCTTAGTCGGCAAAGTAATGTCTCTGCTTTTGAATATACTATCTAGGTTGGTCATAACTTTTCTTCCAAGGAGTAAGCCTCTTTTAATTTCATGGCTGCAGTCACCATCTGCAGTGATTTTGGAGTCCCCCAAAATAAAAAGTCTGACACTGTTTCCACTGTTTCCCCATCTATTTCCTATGAAGTGATGGGACCAGATACCATGATCTTCATTTTCTGAATGTTGAGCTTTAAGGCAACTTTTTCATTCTCCACTTTCACTTTCATCAAAAGGCTTTTTCATTCCTCTTCACTTTCTGCCATAAGGGTGGTGTCATCTGCATATCTGAAGTTATTGATATTTCTCCTGGCAATCTTGATTCCAGCTTGTGTTTCCTCTAGTCCAGCGTTTCTCATGATGTACTCTGCATATAAGTTAAATAAGCAGGGTGACAATATACAGCCTTGACATAACTGACATAAAAAACACAAGGTAGAATAACTGAGGCAGAAGATAGGATACATGAGATGGAGGATATAATGGTGTAAATAAATGAAGCAGAGAGGAAAAAGAATTAAAAGAAATGAGGACAACGTCAGAGACCTTTAAGAAAATGTCAAACACCAAAAGATTTGAATCATAGGAGTCCCAGAAGAAGAAGACAAAAAGAAGGGCCATGCAAAAATACTTGAGGAGATAACAGTTGAAAACTTCCCTAAAATGGAGAAGGATATAGTCACTCAATTCCAGTAAATCCAGAGAGTCCCAAACAGAATAAACCCAAAGTGAAATACCCCAAGACACATATTAATCAAATTAACAAATTTCAAACACAAAGAATAAATATTAAAAGCAGCAAGGGAAAACAACAAATAACACACAAGAGGATTCCCATGAGGATAACAGCTGATCTTTCAAGAGAAACTCTTCAGGCCAGGAGGGGATGGCAGGAAATACTTAAAGTGATGAAAGAGAGAAACCTACAACACAGATTACTGTACCCAGCAAGGATCTCATTCAAATATGAAGGAGAAATCAAAAGCTTTACAGACAGGCAAAAGCTGAGAGAATTCAACACTACCAAACCAGCTCTTCAACAAATGCTAAAGGATCTTCTCTAGACAGGAAACACAGAAAGGGTGTATAAGCTCAAACCCAAAACAACAAATTAAATGGCAACAGGATCATACTTATCAATAATTACCCTAAATGTAAATGGGTTGAATGCCCCAACCAAAAGACAAAGACTGGCTGAATGGATACAAAAACAAAACCCCTATATATGCTGTCAACAAGAGGCCCACATTAGAACAAGAACACCTACAGACTGAAAGTGAAGGGCTGGAAAAAGATATTTCACACATGAAAGCCAAAAGAAAGCAGAAGTAGCATACTCAAAACAGATAAAATAGACTTTGAAATCAGGGCTGTCAGTTCAGTTCAGTCACTCAGTCGTGTCTGACTCTGCAACCCCATGAATTGCAACACACCAGGCTTCCCTGTCTATCATCAATTCCCAGAGTTCACCCAAACTCATATCCATCGAGTCAGTGATGCCATCCAGCCATCTCATCCTCTGTCGTCCCTTTCTCCTCCTGCCCCCAATCCCTCCCAGCATCAGAGGCTTTTCCAATGAGTTAACTCTTCCCATCAGGTGGCCAAAGTATTGTAGTTTCAGCTTTAGCATCAGCACTTCCAAAGAACACCCAGTAAAGAGACAAAGAAGGACACTATATAAAGATCAAAAGATCAATCCAAGAAGAAGCTATAACAATTATAAATATATATGCACCCAACATAGGAGCACTGCTATATGCAAGGCAAATGCTAACAAGTATGAAAAGTGAAATTAACAGTAACATAATAATAGTGGGAGACTTTAATACCCCACTCACACCTATGGATAGATCAACTAAACAGAAAATTAGCAAGGAAACACAATCTTTAAAGGATACAATGGACCAGTTAGATCTAACTGATATCTATAGGACATTTCACCCCAAAACACTGAATTTCACCTTTTTCACAAGTGCACGTGGAACCTTATCCAGGATAGATCACATCCTTGGCCATAAATTTAGCTTTGGTAAATTTAAAAAAATTGAAATCATATCAAGCATCTTTTCTGACACGATGCAGCAAGAGTAGATGTCAACAACAGGGAAAACAGTATTAAAAATACAAATATATGGAGGCTAAAAACACGCTTCTCAATAACCAACAAATCACAGAAGAAATCAAAAAAGAAATCAAAATATGCATAGAAATGAAAGAAAATGAAAACACAACAACCCCAAGCTTATGGGATTCAGAAAAAGCAGTGATAAGGGGAAGGTTCATAGCAATACAAGCTTATCTGGAGAAACAAGAGAAAAATAAAATAAATAACCTAACTATGCACCTAAAGCAACTAGGAAAAAAAAAAAGGAAATGAAGAACCTAAGTGTTAGTAGAAGGAAAGAAATATTAAAAATTAGTGCAGAAATAAATGAAAAATAAGCAAAGGGGACCACAGCAAAACTCAACAAAGCCAAAAGCTGGTTCTTTCAGAAGATAAATAAAATAAACAAACCATTAGCCAGACTTGTCAGAAAAAAAAGGGAGAATAATCAAATCAACAAAATTAGAAAATAAAATAGAGAAATCACAATAGACAACACAGAAATAAAAAGGATCGTAAGAGTCTACTATCAGCAACTATATGCCAATAAAATGGACAACATGGAAGAAATGGACAAATTCTTAGAAAAGTACAACTTTCCAAAACTTAACCAGGAAGAAACAGAATATCTTATCGCACTCATCACAAGCACGGAAATTGAAACTGTAATCAGAAATCTTCCAGCAAATAAGTGCCCAGGACCAGACAGCTTCACAGCTGAATTCTACCAAAATTTAGAGAAAAGCTAACACCTATCCTACTCAGATTCTTCCAGAAAATTGCAGAGGAAAGTAAACTCCCAAACTCACTCTATGAGGCCACCATCACCCTAATACCAAAACCTGACAAAGATGCCACAAAAAAAGAAAACTACAGGCCAATGTCACTGATGAACATAGGAAAAATTCCTTCACAAAATTCCAGCAAATAGAATCCAACAACACATTAAAAAGATCATACATTATAACCAAGTGGGCTTTATCCCAGGGATGCAAGGATTCTTCAACATTCGCAAGTCAATCAATTTGATACACCACATTAACAAATTGAAAGATAAAAACCATTTGATCATCTCAATAGATGCTGAAAAAGCCTTTGAAAAAGTCAACATGCATTTATGATAAAACCTCCTAGAAAGCAGAAATAGAGGGAACATATCTCATCATAATAAAAGTCATATGTGATAAACACAGCAATCATTATCCTCAATGGTGAAAAATTGAAAGCATTTCCCTTAACATCAAGAACAAGACAAAGGTGCCTACTCTCACCACTATTATTCAACACAGTTTTGGAAGTTTTGTCCACAACAATCAGAGCAGTAAAAGAAATAAAAGGAATCCAAATTGGAAAAGAATTAAAACTTTCACTGTTTGCAGATGACATGATCCTCTACATAGAAAACCCTAAAGACTCCAACAGAAAGTTACTAGAGCTAATCAACGAATATAGTAAAGTTGCAAACTAAAAAATCAACACAGAGAAATCCCTTGCATTCCTATACATTAACAATGATAAAATAGAAACAGAAATTAAGGAAACAATTCCATTCACCATTGCATTCAAAATAATAAAATACTTAAGAATAAATCTACTTAAAGAAACCAATGACCGTTGTATAGAAAACTATAAAACACTGATGAGAGAAATCAAAGAGGACACAAAGAGATGGAGAAATATACCATGTTCATGGATAGGAAAAATCAATATAGTGAAAATGAGTATACTACCCAAAGCAATATATAGATTCAAGGCAATCCCTATTAAGCTACCAATGGTATTTTACAGGGAAATAAAACAAATAATTTCACAATTTTTATGGAAATACAAAGAACCTTGAATAGCCAAAGCAATCGTGAGAAAGAAGAATGGAAATGGAGGAATCAACCTGCCTGACTTTAGGCTATACTACAAAGCTAGTCATCAAGACAGTATGGAACTGGCACAAAGGCAGAAAAATAGATCAATGGAAAAAAACAGAAAGCCTAGAGATAAATCCATGCACCTAGAGATAATCACGATGGTCTGAACACTCATCTAGAGCCAGACATCCTGGAATGTGAAGTCAAGTGGGCTTTAGAAAGCATCACTACAAACAAAGCTAGTGGAGGTGGTGGAATTCCAGTTGAGCTATTTCAAATCCTGGAAGATGCTGCTGTGAAAGTGCTGAACTCAATATGCCAGAAAATTTGGAAAACTCAGCAGTGGCCACAGGACTGGAAAAGGTCAGTTTTCATTCCAATCCCAAAAAAAGTTAATACCAAAGAATGCTCAAAGGACCACATAATTGCACTCATCTCACACGCTAGTAAAGTAATGCTCAAAATTCTCCAAGCCAGGCTTCAGTAGTATGTGAACTGTGAACTTCCAGATGTTCAAGCTGGTTTTAGAAAAGGCAGAGGAACCAGAGATCAAATTGCCAACATCCTCTGGATCATGGAAAAAGTAAGAGAGTTCCAGAAAAACATCTATTTCTGCTTTATTGACTATGCTAAAGCCTTTGACTGTGTGGATCACAATAAACTGTGGGAAATTCTGAAAGAAATGGGAATACCAGACCACCTGACTTGCCTCTTGAGAAACCTATATGCAGATCAGGAAACAACAGTTAGAACTGGACATGGAAAAGCAGACTGGTTCCAAATTAGAAAAGTAGTATGTCAAGGCTGTATATTGTCACCCTGCTTATTTAACTTATATGTAGAATACAACATGACAAAAACTGGACTGGAAGAAGCCCAAGCTGGAATCAAGATTCACAGGAGAAATATCAATACCTCAGATATGCAGATGACACCACCCTTTTGGCAGAAAGTGAAAAAGAACTAAAAAGCTTCTTGATGAAAGTGAAAGAGGAGAATGAAAGTGTTGGCTCAAAGCTCAACATTCAGGAGATGAAGATCATGGCATCTGGTCCCATCACTTCATGGCAAATAGATGGAAAACAGTGGAAATGTTGTCAGACTTTATTTTTTGGATCTCCAAAATCACTGCAGATGGTGATTGTGGACATGAAATTAAAAGACGCTTACTCCTTGGAAGGAAAGTTATGACCAACTTAGATAGCATACTAAAAAGCAGAGATATTACTTTGCCAACAAAGGTCCGTCTCGTCAAGGATATGATTTTTCCAGTGATCCTGTATGGATGTGAGATTTGGACTGTGAAGAAAGCTGAGCACTGAAAAATTGATGCTTTTGAACTGTGGTGTTGGAGAAGACTCGAGAGTCCCTTGGACTGCAAGGAGATCCAACCAGTCCATCCAAAATGAGATCAGTCCTGGGTGTTCATTGGAAGGACTGATGCTGAAGCTGAAACTCCAATGCTTTGGCCATCTCATGAGAAGAGTTGACTCATTGGAAAAGACTCTGATGCTGGGAGGGATTGGAGGCAGGAGGAGAAGGGGACGACAGAGGATGAGATGGCTGGATGGCATCACCGACTCGATGGACATGAGTTTGAGTGAACTCCAGGGATTGATGGACAGGGAGGCCTAGCATGCTGTGATTCGTGGCATTGCAGAGTTGGACACGACTGAGCAGCTGAACTGAACTTATACAGACCCTTGCCAGCAAGGTGATATCTCTACTTTTTAATATGCTATCTAGGTTTGTCATAGTTTTTCTGCCGAGGGGAAATCATCCTTTAATTTCATGGCTGTAGTCACTGTACAGAGTGATTTTGAAGCCTAAGAAAATTAAATATATTACTGCTTCCACTTTTTCCCCTTCTATTTGCCATGAATTAATGACACCAACTGTCATAATCCTAGTTTTATTTTTTTTAATGTTGACTGTCAAACCAGGGTTTTTACTCTCCAGCTAGCATTTTCTATCCTCCTTCACC
This sequence comes from Oreotragus oreotragus, assembly GCA_006410675.1. Classification (NCBI taxonomy): domain Eukaryota; kingdom Metazoa; phylum Chordata; class Mammalia; order Artiodactyla; family Bovidae; genus Oreotragus; species Oreotragus oreotragus. The sequence goes on from SJYX01000992.1 coordinate 38,474, forward strand.
CTCATCAAGAGGTTCTTTAGTTCCTCTTCATTTTATGCTATTAGAATAGTATAATCTGTATATTTAAGGTGGTTGAAATTTCTCCCAGCAGTATTGGTTTTAGCTTGTGATTCATCCAATCTTTCATTTTGCATGATGTACTCCTCATATAAGTTAAATAAGCAGACTTACAATAGGCACCCTTGTTGGACTCCTTTCCCAATTTGGAACCACTCAACTATTCCATGTATATTTCTAACTGTTGTTATCTTGATTTGCATACAGGTTTCTCAGGAGACAAGTAAGATGGTCAGGTACTCCCATCTCTTCAAGATTTTTTTCATATTTTATTGTGATACATAGAGTCAAAAAATTTAGTGCAGTCAATGGGGCAGAAGTAGATGTGTTTCTGGAATTCCCTTGCTTTCTTCTCAATCCAATAAATGTTGTCAATTTGACCTCTGCTATATCTCTTTGAAACCCAGGCTATACATCTGAAAGTTCTCAAGTTATGTACTGCTGAAGCCTAGCTTGAAAGATTTTGAGGATAACATTGTTAGCACGTGAAATGAGTGCAATGTACAGTAGCTTGAATATTCTATGGCATTGTCTTTCTTTGGGATTGGAATGAAACTGGTCTTTTCCAATCTTGTGGCCATTTCTGAGTTTTTCAAATTTGGTGAAATATTAAGTGCAGCACTTTAACTTCATCATCTTTTAGGATTTGAAATCGCTCAGCTGGAATCCCATCACCTCCCTTAGCTTTGTTTGCAATAATGATTCCTAAGGCCTACTTGACTTTACACTCCAGGATATCTGTCTCTAGGTGAATGATCATACTATCATGGTTATTCAGGTCATTAAGATCTTTTTTTGTGTGTAGTTCTTTGCATTACTGCCACCTCTTCTGCTTCTCTTAGATCCTTGCCATTTCTGTCCTTTATCATACCTATTCTTACATGAAGCATTCCCTTGGTATCTCCAATTTTCTTTAAGAGATGTCTAGTCTTTCTCATTCTATTGTTTTCCTCTATTTCATTGTACTGTTCATTTAAAAAGACCTTCATATTGCACCTTTCTGTTCTTTGAAAGTCTGCATTCAGTTGGATATAACTTTAACTTTCCGCTTTGCCTTTCACTTCTTTTCTTTCCTAAGCTATTTGTGAAGCCTCCTCAGACAACTACCTTCCATTCTTACATTTCTTTTTTTGGGGGATGATTTTGGTTATTTCCTCTTATACAATATTATGGATATTAATCCATAATTCTTCAGGCACTATCTACCAGACCTAATCCTTTGATCTATTTGTCATCTCCACTGTATAAGAGATTTTATTTAGGTCATTCCTGAATGGCTAGTGGTTTCCCCTACTTTCTTCAATTTAAGCCTGAATTTTGCAATAAGTAGCTCATGATTTTAGTCACAATCAGCTTCAGGACTCGTTTTTACTGATTATACAGTTTCTCCATTTTTGGCTGCAAAGAACATAATCAATCTGAGATCCATATTGATCATCTGGTGATGTCCATGTGAAGAGTCTTCTCTTGGGTTGCTAGAAACTGGTGTTTGCTATGACCATTGTGTTCTTTTTTATAAAACTCTGTTAGCCTCTTCCTGCTTCATTTTGTACTCCAAGCCAAACATGCCTGCTACTCGAGGTATCTCTCGACTTCTTACTTTTTCATTCTAATCCCCTATGATGTAAAGGACATATTTCATTAGGGTTAGGGTTAAGGGTACAACAGCTTTACAACAAATGTTAAACATGTAGTCAAGAAACATAAGAGAAGAAAAAAATATTTACACAATCAACCCCAAAGTATTAGAAAATGGCAATAAGAAATATATATCAATAATTACTTTAAATGTAAATGGATTAAATGCTCCAACCAAAAGAAAAGGACTGGTTGAATGGATACAAAAATGAGACTGATATATATGCTGTCTACAAGAAACCCACTCCAGACCTCAAGACACATATAGACTGAAAGTGAGAGGGTGGAAAAAATATTTTCCATTCAAATGGGAAGCAAAAGAAAGCTGGAGTTGCAATCCCCATATCAGACAAAAGAAACATTAAAATAAAGATTACAATAGATAAAGAAGGGCACTGCATAATGATCCAGCGATCAATCCAAGAGGAGGACAAGACAATTGCAAATACCTACACACCCAACATAGGAGTACCTCGATACATAAGACAAACACTGCTAATAAGTCGCTTCAGTCATGTCCTACTCTCTGCGATCTCATAGACGGCAGCCCACCAGGCTCTCCCATCCCTGGGATTCTCCAGGCAAGAACACTGGAGTGTGTTGCCATTTCCTTCTCCAATGCATGAAAGTGAAAAGTGAAAATGAAGTTGCTGCGTCAAGTCCGACTCTTATTGACCCTATGGACTGCAGACTACAAGGCTCCTCCACCCATGGGATTCTCCAGGCAAGAGTACTGGAGTGGTTGCCAAGATAAACACTAACAGACATAAAAGGAGAAATTGACAGTAACACAATAATAGGAGCATATTTTAACACCCCACTCACACCAATAGACAGATCATCAAAACAGAAAATTAATAAGGAAACACAAATCTTAAGTGATACATTAAATGAGATAGATCTCACTGATATCTTCACGACATTCCATCCAAATGCAGAAGAATACACCTTCTCAAGTGCACATGGAACATTTTCCAAGGTAGACCACATCTTGGGTCACAAATCAAATCTCAGTAAATTTGAGACAACTGAAATTGTATCAAGCATCTTCAGTGATCACAACGCTATGAGACTAGATATCAAGTACAAGAAAAAAGCTCTAAGAAACACAAACACATGGAGATTAAACAGAATGTTTCTAAATAACCAACATGTTACTGACAAAATCAAAAAGGAAATTAAAAATTTCTAGAAACAAATGACAATGAAAACATGATAACTCAAAACTTATGGGCTGTAGCAAAAGCAGTTATAAGATAGAAGTATTTGAGACAACTGAAATTGTATCAAGCATCTTCAGTGATCACAACGCTATGAGACTAGATATCAAGTACAAGAAAAAAGCTCTAAGAAACACAAACACATGGAGATTAAACAGAATGTTTCTAAATAACCAACATGTTACTGACAAAATCAAAAAGGAAATTAAAAATTTCTAGAAACAAATGACAATGAAAACATGATAACTCAAAACTTATGGGCTGTAGCAAAAGCAGTTAAAAGATAGAAGTTTATAATAATACAAGCCTACCTCAAGAAACAAGAAAAACTTCGAATAGACAGCCTAAGTTTACACCTAAAACAACTGGAAAAAGAAGAATTTTTTTAAAAAAAGTAGTAGAAGGGAAAAAATTATAAAGATCTGAGCAGAAGTATATGAAAAAGAAATGAAACAATAGTAAAGATTAGTAAAATTAAAGCTGGTTTTTTGAGAAGATAACAAAACTGAAAAACCCTTACCCAGACTCATCAAGAAAAAATGAGAGAAGGATAAAATCAACAATCTTAGAAATGAAGAAGAGCTTACAACAGACAATGCAGAAATACAAAGGATTAAAAGAGACTATGATGAACAATTATATGGCAATAAAATAGATAACCTGGAAGAAATGGAAAAATTCTTAAAAAAGTTCAATCTTCCAAGACTGAACAGGAAGAAATAGAAATTATGAACAACCCAATTACAATCACTGAAATTGAAGCTGTGATCAAAAATCTCCCTAAAAAACAGAGCCCAGGACCACATGGCTTCACAGGAGAATTCTATCAAACATTTAGGGAAGAGCTAACACCTATCCTTCTAAAACTCTCTGAAAAAATTGCAGAGGAAAGAACACTTCCAAACTCATTCTATGAGGCCACCATCACCATGATACCAAAACCAAGACAACACAAAAAATGAAAAGTACAAGCCAATATCATTGATGAACATAGATGCAAAAATCCTCAACAAAATTATAGCAAACAGAATTCAGCAACACATGAGAAAGCTCATACACCATGATCAAGTTGGATTCCAGGGATGCAAGGATTCTTCAATATATGGAATTCAATCAATGTGATACACCATATTAACAAATTGAAAGATAAAAACCATAAGCTCATCTCAATAGATGCAGAAAAAACCTTTGACAAAATTCAGCACCTATTTATGATTAAAACTCTTCAAAAACTGTTCATAGAAGAAACCTACCTCAGCATAATAAAGGCCATATATGAGAAGCTTACAGCAAACATTACTCTCAATGGTGAAAAAATGAAAGCATACCCCCTAAGGTCAGGAACATGACAATGATGTCCACTTTCACCACTATTATTCAACATAGCTGTGGAAGTCCTAGATACAGCAACCAGAAGAAAACAAAATGAAAGGGAGCCAGATGGGAAAAGAAGAAGGAAAGTTCTCACTGTTTGCAGATGACATAATACTGTACATAGAAAACTCTAAAGATAGTATCAGAAAATTACTAGAGCTAATCAGCGAATTTAGCAAAGTTGCAGGATACAAAGTCAATACACATAAATCACTTGAATTTCTATATACTGATAATGAAAAAGAAAGAGTAATTAAGGAATCAATTCCATTCCCCACTGCAAAAAAAAAGAATCAAATATCTAGGAATAAACTTACCTAAGGAGAAAAAAGAACTGTACACATAAAATTATAAGACATTAATGAAAGAAATCAAAGATGATATAAACAGGTGGAGAGATAGTCCATGTTCTTGGGTAGGAAGAATTAATGTTGTGAAAATGACTATGCTATGCTACCAAATGAAATCTACAGATATAATGCAATCCCTATCAAACTACCAATGGCATTTTTCACATAACTAGAACAAAAAATTTCACAATTCATATGGAAACACAAAAGACCCCAAATAGCAAAAGTTATCTTGAAAAAGAAGAATGAAGCTGGTGGTATCAACCTTCCTGACTTCAGATTATGCTACAAAACTACAGTCATCAAGACAGTAGGGTATTGACACAAAAACAGAAATATAGACCAATGGAACAAGATAGAAAGCCCAGAAATAAACCCATGCACCTATGGGTACCTTATTTTTGACAAAGGAGGAAGAATATACAATGGGGCAAAGACAGCCTCTTCAATAAATGGTGCTGGGAAAACTGGACAGCTACACGTAAAAGAATGAAATTAGAACATTTCCTAACACCATACACAGAGAGAAACTCAAAATCAATTAAAGATCTAAATGTAAGCCCAGAAACTATAAAACTCTAAGAGGAATACATAGGCAGAACACTCAATGACACAAATCAAAGCAAGATCCTCTATGGCCCTCCTCCTAGAGTAACAGAAATAAAAACCAAAGTAAACAAGTGGGACCTGATTAAACGTAAAAGCTTTTGCACAGCAAAGAAAACTATAAGCAAGGTGAAATGGCAACCTCAGAATGGGAGAAAGCAACAACAAATGAAACAACTGACAAAGGATTAATTTCCAAAATATACAAGCAGCTCATACAACTCAATACCAGGAAAACAAACAACCCAATCCAAAAGTGGAGAAAAGACCTAAACAGGCATTTCTCCAAAGAGGCCATACAGATGGCTAACAAACATATGAAAAGATGCTCAATATCACTCATTATTAGAGAAATGCAAATTAAAACACAATGAGATATCACCTCTCACTGGTCAGAATGGCTATCATCAAAAAGTCTATATACAATACATGCTGGAGAGAGTTGGAGAAATGGGAATGCTCTTGCACTGTTGGTGGGAATGTAAATTGATACATCCACCATGGAAGACGGTATGGAGATTTCTTTTAAAAACTTAGGAATAAAACAACCCTGTGACGCAGCAATCCCACTCCTAGGCATATACCCTGAGGAAACCAAAACTAAAAGAGATACATGTGTCCCATTGTTCATTGCAGCACTATTTACAATAGCTAGAAGACAGAAACAACCTAGATGTCCATCAACAGATGAATGGATGAAGAAGTCCTTTTCATTTCAGTTCAGTTCAGTCACTCAGTCGTGTCCGACTCTTTGCAACCCCATGAATCACAGCACGCCAGGCCTCCCTGTCTATCACTAGCTCCCAGAGTTCACTCAGACTCACATCCATCGAGTCAGTGATGCCATCCAGCCATCTCATCCTCTGTTGTCTCCTTCTCCTCCTGCCCCCAATACCTCCCAGCATCAGAGTCTTTTCCAATGAGTCAACTCTTCGCAAGAGGTGGCCAAAGTACTGGAGTTTCAGCTTTAGCATCATTCCTTCCAAAGAAATCCCAGGGCTGATCTCCTTCAGAATGGGCTGGTTGGATCTCCTTGCAGTCCAAGGGACTCTCAAGAGTCTTCTCCAACACCACAGTTCAAAAGCATTGATTCTTCAGCACTCAGCCTTCTTCACAGTCCAACTCTCACATTCATACATGACTACTGGAAAAACCATAGCCTTGACTAGACGGACCTTTGTTGGCAAAGTAATGTCTCTGCTTTTGAATATGCTATCTAGGTTGGTCATAACTCTCATGCATAAAAAGGAACACATTTGAGTCAGTTCTGATAAGGTGGATGAACCTAGAACCTATTATACAGAGTGAAGTGAGTCAGAAAGAGAAGGTTATATACTGTATTCTGACACATATATTCAGAATCTAGAAAAATGGAACTGAAGAATTTACTTACAAGGCAGCAATGGAGAAACAGATGTAGAGAATAGAATTATGGGCATGGGGAGAGGGGAGGAGAGAGTGAGATATTTGGAAAGAGTAAAATGGAAACTTACATTGCCATATGTAAAATAGATAGCCAATGGGAATTTGCTGTATGGCTCAGGAAACTCAAATAGGGGCTCTGTATCTACCTCAAGGGGTGGGATGGGGAGGGAGATAGCAGGGAGCTTCAAAAGGGAAGGGATATATATATACCTATGGTTGATTCATGGAAAAGTAAATGGCAACCCACTCCAGTATTCTTGCCTGGAGAATTCCATGGACTGAGGAGCCTGGTGGGCTATAGTCCATGGGTTCGCAAAGAGTTGGACATGACTGANCCTCAAGGGGTGGGATGGGGAGGGAGATAGCAGGGAGCTTCAAAAGGGAAGGGATATATATATACCTATGGTTGATTCATGGAAAAGTAAATGGCAACCCACTCCAGTATTCTTGCCTGGAGAATTCCATGGACTGAGGAGCCTGGTGGGCTATAGTCCATGGGTTCGCAAAGAGTTGGACATGACTGAGTGACTAACACACACACACACACATGGCTGCTTCATGTTGCACTTTGGCAGAAAACAGCAAAACTCTGCAAAACAATTATCCTTCAATGAAAAATAAATAATTAAATAAAAAATTTTAAAAAATAGTTAAAAATAAGAGAGATATTTATATTAATAAAGATGTTGGAGGTAAACAAAGAAAACATAATTTTAAAAAATCAAACCAATTGTTCAGTTATGACCAGTTACCTGTTTTTGGTACTTCTAGTGGATTTCTCCACTCCGAGGCTCTACTTGGAAGCCCTTTAAAATGTTTATTTTAGAATAAAAAAATCTAGTCATGTTCAGACTAGTCTTTTTTAAATTTTTTGTTTTATTTTTAATTTATTTATATATTTAATTGGAGAATAATTACTTTAAAATCTTGTGATAGTTTTTGCCATATATCAATATAAATTGACCATAGGTATACATATGTCCCCTAGATCCTGAAACGTGTTCCAACACTCCCCACCCTATCCCTCCATGTTGCACAGAGCAGCGACTTTGTGTGCTCTGCTTCATGCATCAAATTCATACTGGTTATCTATTGACATATGGTAATGTATATGTTTCAAAGCTATTTTCTCAAATCATTCCACCCTCTCCTTCTTCAACTGAGTTCAAAAGTCTCTTATTTATGTCTGTGTCTACTTTGCTGCCCTGTACATCAGATCATTGATACCATCTTTCTAGATTCTGAATATATGTTTTAATATATAATCTTTTTCTTTAATATAAGACTTTATTTTCTTGGGCTCCAAAATCACTCCAGATAGTGACTGCAGCCATAAAACTAAAAGACTCTTGTTCCTTTGAAGAAAAGCTATAACAAACCTAGACATCATATTAAAAACAAGAGGCATTGCTTTGCTGACAAAGGTCTGTACAGGAATCCCTCAGAAGAAATGGAGTAGCCATCATGATCAACAAAAGAGTCCAAAATGCAGGACTTGGATGCAATGTCAAAAATGACAGAATGATCTCTGTTCGTTTCCAAGGCAAACCATTCAATATCACAGTAATCCAAGTCTATGCCCCAACCAGTAATGCTGAAGAAGCTGAAGTTGAACGGTTCTATGAAGACCTACAAGACCTTTAGAACTAACACACAAAAAAGATGTCCTTTTCATTAGAGGGGACTGGAATGCAAAAGTAGGAAGTCAAGAAACACCTGGAGTAACAGGCAAATTTGGCCTTGGAATGCGGAATAATGCAGGGCAAAGACTAATAGAGTTTGGCCAAGAATATGCACTGGTCATAGCAAACACCCTCTTCCAGCAACACAAGAGAAGACTNAAAGTGAAACGGGAGAGTGAAAAAGTTGGCTTAAAGCTCACCATTCAGAAAATGTAGATCATGGCATCTGGTCGCATCACTTCATAGGAAATAGATGGGGGAACAGTGGAAACAGTGTCAGACTTTATTTTGGGGGGCTCCAAAATCACTGCAGATGGTGACTGGAGCCATGAAATTAAAAGACGCTTACTCCTTGGAAGAAAAGTTATGACCAACTTAGACAGCATATTCAAAAGCAGAGACATTACTTTGCCGACTAAGGTCCGTGTAGTCAAGGCTATGGTTTTTCCTGTTTCATGTATGGATGTGAGAGTTGGACTGTGAATAAGGTTGAGCGCCAAATAATTGATGTTTTTGAACTGTGGTGTTGGAGAAGACTCTTGAGAGTCCCTTGGACTGCAAGGAGATCCAACCAGTCCATCCTAGAGATCAGTCCTGGATGTTCATTTGTGGGACTGATGTTGAAACTAATACTCTAATACTTTGGCCACATGATGTGAAGAGCTGACTCATTAGAAAAGACCCTGATGCTGGGAAAGATTGAGGGCAAGAGGAGAAGTGGATGACAGAGGGTGAGATGTTTGGATGGCATCACCGACTCTATGGACGTGAGTCTGAGTGAACTCTGGCAGTTGGTAACGGACAGGGAGGCCTGGCATGCTGTGATTCATGGGGCAGCAAAGAGTCAGACATGACTGAGTGACTGAACTAAACTGAACTGATGGTTTTTCCAGTAGTTGTGTATGGATGTGAGAGTTGGACTATAAAGGCTGAGTGTCAGAGAATTGTTGTTTTCAAACTGTCTTGTTGGAGAAAATTTTTGAGAGTCCCTTTAACTACAAAGAGATTAAATCAGTCAATCCAAAAGGAAATTGACCCTGAATATTCATTGGAAGGACTGATGCTGAAACTACAGCTCCAATACTTTGGCCACCTGGTGGAAAGAGCTGACTCATTGGAAAAATCTCTGATGCTGGGAAAGATTGAAGGCAGGAGGAGAAGGGTCGACAGAGGATCACCGACTCAATGGACATGAGTTTGAGCAAATTCTGGGAGATTGTGAAGGACAGGGAAGCCTAGTGTGCTGAAGTCCATGGGGTTTCCAAGAGTCAAACACAACTGAATTTCTGAACAATGAAAACAACTTTCTCTTCCTGACTTACTTCACTCTGTATAATAAGCTCTAGTTTCATTCAGATTATTAAAACTGAATGAAATATGTTCTTTTTAATAGCTAAGTAATATTCCATTGTGTATATGTGCCACAACTTCCTTATCCATTCATCTGCCAATTGATATGTAAGTTGTTTTCATGTCCTAGCTATTGTAGATAATGCTGGGTAGTGAAAATTGGTGTACATGTGTCTTTTTCAATTCTGGTTTCCTTGGGGATACTGCTGGGTTGTATGTTAGCTTTATTTATAGTTTTTAAGGAGTCTCCATACTGTTCTCCACAGTGGTGGTATCAGTTTGCATTCCCATCAGCAGTTTAAGAGTTCCTTTTTCTCAACATCTTCTTAAATATTTGTTGTTTGTAGATTTTTGATAATGGCCATTCTAACTGGTGTGAGATGACAACTCATTGTGGTTTTTTTTTTTTTTTTTTCTCATTGTGGTTTTGATTTGCATTTCTCTAATAATGAGTGATGTTGAACATCTTTTCCTGTGTTTATTAGCCATCTATATATCTTCTTGCCATTTAGGCCTTCTTCCCACTTTTTGATTGGGTTGTTCATTTTTCTAGTATTGAACTGCATGAACAGCTTGTATATTTTGGAGATTAACTATTTGACAGTTATTTCATTTGCTGTTATTTTCTCCCATTCTGAAGGCTGTCTTTTCACCTTGCTTATAGTTTTATTCATCGTGCAAAATCATTTAAGTTTAATTAGATCCCATTTGTTTATGTTTAGTTTCATTACTCTTGGAGGTGGGTCATAGAAGATCTTGCTGTGATTTATGTCAGAGAGTTTTCTGCCTATGTTTTCCTCTAAGAGTTTTATAGTTTTTGGTCTTAAATATGGGCCTTTAATCCATTATGAGTTTATTTTTGTGGATTTTGTTGGAAAGTGTTCTAAACTCATTATTATACACGTGTTTGATCAGTTTGTTCCATTTTTTTCTATATTTTTGCTTTGTGCCAGTACCATACTGTCTTGATGACTATAGTTTTGTAGTATAGGCTGAAGTGGCGAAGGTTGATTCTTCCAGTTACATTCTTCTTTTTCAAGTTGCTTTGGCTATTTGGGGTCTTTTTGTAATTCCATACAAATTGTAAAATTATGTGTTCTACTTCTGTGAAATACCATAGGCAGTTTGATAGTGATTGCATCAAAACTATAGAATGCTTTGCATAGTAGTCATTTTAATTATAGCCCAAGTCAACTTAATTCCAGTCCAAGAACATGGTATATTTCTCCGTTTATTTGTGTCAGCTTTGATTTCTTTCATTAGTGTTTTACACTTTTCTGTATACAGGTCTTTTGTCTTTTTAAGTAAATTTATTCCTAAGTATTTTATTCTTTTTGTTGCAATGGTGAATGGGACTGTTTCCTTAATTCCTCTTTCTGCTTTTTCATTGTTAGTATATAGGAATGCAAGGGATTTCTGGGCATTAATTTTATATCTTCTAACTTTACTATATTCATTGACTAGCTCTAGTAATTTTCTGGTGGCATTTCTGGTGATATTACTGGGTTCCTGTCACCTAGCCAGTTATTAATACCTGCTCTGACTGTGGCCACAAATATGTATTTTTCTCTAAATTTATTCAACCTTAAACAAAGCAGCAAGCAAAAAGTCATCCAAGGAGTTGTGGGAATCCAGTCCCAGTAAGGGATGGAGTTAACACCAAGCTGTGACCATTTAAGTTTTTTTTTTTTAACTGATTTATTTATTTTAATTGGAGGCTAATTACTTTAAAATATTTTAGTGGAGTGATTTATGTCAGAGAGTTTTCTGCCTATGTTTTCCTCTAAGAGTTTTATAGTTTTTGGTCTTAAATATGGGCCTTTAATCCATTATGAGTTTATTTTTGTGGATTTTGTTGGAAAGTGTTCTAAACTCATTATTATACACGTGTTTGATCAGTTTGTTCCATTTTTTTCTATATTTTTGCTTTGTGCCAGTACCATACTGTCTTGATGACTATAGTTTTGTAGTATAGGCTGAAGTGGCGAAGGTTGATTCTTCCAGTTACATTCTTCTTTTTCAAGTTGCTTTGGCTATTTGGGGTCTTTTTGTAATTCCATACAAATTGTAAAATTATGTGTTCTACTTCTGTGAAATACCATAGGCAGTTTGATAGTGATTGCATCAAAACTATAGAATGCTTTGCATAGTAGTCATTTTAATTATAGCCCAAGTCAACTTAATTCCAGTCCAAGAACATGGTATATTTCTCCGTTTATTTGTGTCAGCTTTGATTTCTTTCATTAGTGTTTTACACTTTTCTGTATACAGGTCTTTTGTCTTTTTAAGTAAATTTATTCCTAAGTATTTTATTCTTTTTGTTGCAATGGTGAATGGGACTGTTTCCTTAATTCCTCTTTCTGCTTTTTCATTGTTAGTATATAGGAATGCAAGGGATTTCTGGGCATTAATTTTATATCTTCTAACTTTACTATATTCATTGACTAGCTCTAGTAATTTTCTGGTGGCATTTCTGGTGATATTACTGGGTTCCTGTCACCTAGCCAGTTATTAATACCTGCTCTGACTGTGGCCACAAATATGTATTTTTCTCTAAATTTATTCAACCTTAAACAAAGCAGCAAGCAAAAAGTCATCCAAGGAGTTGTGGGAATCCAGTCCCAGTAAGGGATGGAGTTAACACCAAGCTGTGACCATTTAAGTTTTTTTTTTTTAACTGATTTATTTATTTTAATTGGAGGCTAATTACTTTAAAATATTTTAGTGGTTTCGACCATACATTGACATGAATCAACTATGGGTGTACATTTAATTCTAAGGCCCTCTTTTATCTTGAGAACAGTTAAATTATGGTGGTGTTAGTGTTAAATAACTTGTCCACCAATGCAGGAAATGTTGAAGATGTGGGTTCAATCCCTAACTCAGAAAGATCCCCTTACAGAGGACATGGCAACCTAATCCAGCATTCCTTCCTGGAGAATCCCATAGCCTAGAGGTCTATGGTCCATAAAGTCACAAAAAGTCTAGTATGACTGAAGTGGCTTAGCATGCACACAAGGATAACCAGACTAGCAACAGTAGGAAATTAGACTAGGAGCCTTTTGGACAGTGTCAATATATAATTTCCTGAAAGACAAAGATTGGCACATAATAAACTAAGTCAGATGACCTGAAAATATATTGGGCAATAGCTAATTGAATCCCTTGGCTTAATTGTCACTACATTATTTGTATTTTGCCTATTTTACAAATATTTTGTTACTTATATTACCATATGTGACTGAATCTCCAATAAAAGTAATGATGACTAGTTGATTCAAAGCAGTTCAGTTCAGTTGCTCAGTTGTGTCCGACTCTTTGCGACCCCATGAATCACAGCATGCCAGGCCTCCCTATCCATCACCATCTCCCGGAGTTCACTCAGACTCATGTCCATCGAGTCCGTGATGCCATCCAGCCATCTCATCCTCGGTCGTCCCCTTCTCCTCCTGCCCCCAATCCCTCCCAACATCAGAGTCTTTTCCAATGAGTCAACTCTTCGCATGAGCTGGCCAAAGTACTGGAGTTTCAGCTTTAGCATCATTCCTTCCAAAGAAATCCCAGGGTTGATCTCCTTCAGAATGGACTGGCTGGATCTCCTTGCAGTCCAAGGGACTCTCAAGAGTCTTCTCCAACACCACAGTTCAAAAGCATCGATTCTTCGGTGCTCAGCTTTCTTCACAGTCCAACTTTCACATCCATACATGACCACAGGAAAAACCATAGCCTTGACTAGGCGGACCTTAGTCGGCAAAGTAATGTCTCTGCTTTTGAATATACTATCCAGGTTGGTCATAACTTTTCTTCCAAGGAGTAAGCGGTTGATCAAATATATAGTTCTGTATACAATTGATGATTGTAATAGTGTGACTCTAGGTATGGGAAGATAAAACAAGAGGGAATTTTTCCTGGATCATAACAGATTGAGTAAGACAGATTGATCCAGAACCCTATGGTTACTGTTGACAGACCTAGTCCAGTAACAGCATGTTGTGTCCTATCATAGAAATCTTAGGCAGACCTAAGAATGGGACCTAGCACTGTGGGAAGAAATGGTCATGAAATGCCTCCCAAAGTATGGTTAAATTTATGATCATCATGTGGTGGTGGTGGTTTAGTCGCTAAGTCGTGTCCAACTCTTGTGACCCCATGGACTGTAGCCTGCCAGGCTCCTCTATCCATAGGATTCTCCAGGTGAGAATACTGGAGTGGGTTGCCATTTCATTCTCAAGGGGATCGTCCTGACCCAGGAATCAAACCTGGGTCTCCTGTATTTCAGGCAGATTCTTTACCGACTGAGCTATGAGGGAAACCCATGACCATCAGGGGTTCCTGTCAACTACAAATGGGCACTTACCATTGGCACTTACAATCTTGTGCTGCTGCAGCTGCTGACCTTCAACATCCCCTAAAAGGAATTCAGAGTGGAGAGCAGAAATGAGGCACTTTATACCCAGGGAATATCTGGCAAGACAAGTCTTCAGATAGATAATTTCAGGAATGAATTTTATGAGTCCAATTCTTATATCCTCATATCTAGAAAAGCACTAAAATCCTTCACGGTGATGACTGTTTCTTTTAATTATCAAAACGCTTCACAAGAAAATGCTTCACTAGCAGAAACTTTCTGTAAAAACTGTGTGATTGATTGTATGTATTCCTCTTGACAAAAACCACATATATATTGATCTTTCCCATTGCCTCTTTGGAGAAGTTTCTCAGAGTTATCTGAAGTGCTGTCCCCAGAGTTGCAGTCTTCATTTTGTCTCCAATGAAACATAACTTGCAACTCACATTGTGTAGTTTTTTAAGTTGATGACTATTTTAGACAAAGGGACAGATACTGGAAGAAGTCATAAACTAGCATGGAATATTAGAGCAGTTATTATTACATTCTGAAAAAAAGAAGGGGGAAGTGGCTAGGCAACCAATAAGGTCTATCACAGCATCTTTCAATGGGGGAATAGATATCAAGGATATGAGGGGACTAGCAGAAAAATGATTGAATGAATAGTTTGGATATACATGCTCACCTACTGAAATATGGGAGTTTTATGTTTAGTATTTGTATTGATAAGAATAGCCATAAAAAGTAGTGCATGGATATTGCTTCTTAAATTTTCTGATTCTGTTGCTTTTTTGATATGTCTCCATTTGAAAAATTACAATAAATATGCAAATAATTTTTTCAGTGATCTTCAGTTGTCTTCTTAAAATTTAATCCCATTTTGTTGTTTGGGGTCTTACATATAAATATAACATTTAGTAAAGTTTTCTCATCAGCTTTATAAAATTGCATTTTTTGAATAAGTTCTGATTCTGTGATTCACAATTGTGTGTGTGGATGCATGTGTTTATAGTACTTTGAAAATGAGAATTTCTGAGCACATGTTTCAAATAAGAATATCTAAAGCTATAGAAGACCACAATAATTGCAACACTATACCTACTGTAGCTTCCCTGATAGCTCAGTTGGTAAAGAATCCACCTGCAATGCAGGAGACCNTACTTTGAAAATGAGAATTTCTGAGCACATGTTTCAAATAAGAATATCTAAAGCTATAGAAGACCACAATAATTGCAACACTATACCTACTGTAGCTTCCCTGATAGCTCAGTTGGTAAAGAATCCACCTGCAATGCAGGAGACCTTGGCTCAATTCCTGGGTCAGGAAGATCCCCTGGAGAAGGGATAGGCCACCCACTCCAGTATTCTTGGGCTCCCCTTGTGTCTTCAACTGGTAAAGAATTCACCTGCAATGCAGAAGACCTGGGTTTGATCCCTGGGTTGGGAAAATCCCCTGGAGAAGGGAACGGCTACCCACTCCAGTATTCTAGTCTGGGGAATTCCATGGACTGTATAGTCCATGAGATCTCAAAGAGTCAGACACAACTGAAAGACTTTCACTTTCACCTAATTTATTATTAAATGTCACTTAGGAGCTATAAAAATATCCACTTTTGTACTATTTAAGTTGTAACCTCTCAACCCTTTATCTCTACTAAACTCTTTGCTCCTCATACAGTCTCTTATACATCTATGCATTCAACAAATCTTTGGTGATCATCTGCTCTGAAGCAACACTCTGCTAGGCATAGGAGATTAAATTATGAACAACAACAATAGCAAAAAACAAAACAGACTAGCCAAAACTTAACGTAGGACTTGGACTTCCCAGATGGTGCTAGTGGTAAAGAACCTGCCTGCCATTGCAGAAGGCAGAGGAGATGCAGTTTAGATCCTGGGTCCAGAAGATATCCTGGAGTAGGAAATGGCAACCCACTCCAGTATTTTTGCCTGGAAAATTTCATGGACAGAGGAGCTTGGCAAGGTATAGTCTACGGGTCCACAAAGAGACCGACACAACTGAATACATGCATGCACACACACACACACACACACACACACACACACACACACACACACACATAGGGCTTGCTTTTCATGTTCCAGGAAACAAAAAATCTCTGGCTTGTTTCACATTACACTTTACCCCTTTTAATTTGCTCCAATTTTATTCAGATTATTGACTCACTTCAAGGTTTATTTTGATAAACCTTTAAGAGTTCATCTTCACTTGTAACATCCATGAGTAATTAAAATATAAGAGTTGATGAAAATATGTCCAACTCTTTTTAACCTACTAGAGATTCTTGGGTAATGGTAAGAATGGGTGGAAGAGACATTTTAGATTTTATTTGTAACCATAAAGTTATAGTATTAACATTTATCTTCATTACATAGGTTTGAAAATCAGAATGTCTCATCAATATGAAATAGAGATCTTACCTTACTGGGCTATATTTTATATGAAAAGCATTCACATTTCTTTGTTTTATAGGGATGTATCAACACGAGATTCAACCTAATTCCGTTTTTGAAATGTAGAATATAGCTCTGGATGACTATTACTACCTTCCAACATCTTTAACATTCTTTGTCATGCCAGGTAAACCAGTTATTTGATCCATCTCTATTATACATTGAAACCCTAGAGGAAATTTAATTAGCTTGTCCAGGGCCACCATATTAGTGACAAACACCAACATTTGAACACTGGTCTCCTGAATCCCAATTTAAATTTTTTATTTCTCAGTTCTTATGTGCTAAGTTACTTCAGTTATGTTTTACTCTATGCGACCCTATGGACTGCAACTTGCCAGGCTCCTCTGTCCATGGAATTCTCCAGGCAAGAATACTGGAGAGGGTTGCAGCCCCCTCCTCCAGGAGATCATCCTGACCCAAGGGTCAAACCCACGTCTCTTACATCTACCTTCTCCTCCTGCCCCCAATCCCTCCCAGCATCAGAGGCTTTTCCAATGAGTCAACTCTTCACATCAGGTGGCCAAAGTACTGGAGTTCCAGCTTTATCATCATTCCTTCCAAAGAAATCCCAGGGCTGATCTCCTTCAGAATGGATTGGATGGATCTCCTTGCAGTCCAAGGGACTCTCAAGAGTCTTCTCCAACACCACAGTTCAAAAGCATTAATTNAGAGGCTTTTCCAATGAGTCAACTCTTCACATCAGGTGGCCAAAGTACTGGAGTTCCAGCTTTATCATCATTCCTTCCAAAGAAATCCCAGGGCTGATCTCCTTCAGAATGGATTGGATGGATCTCCTTGCAGTCCAAGGGACTCTCAAGAGTCTTCTCCAACACCACAGTTCAAAAGCATTAATTCTTCAGTGCTTAGCCTTCTTCACAGTCCAACTCTCACATCCATACATGACCACAGGGAAAACCGTAGCCTTGACTCGACGGACCTTAGTCGGCAAAGTAATGTCTCTGCTTTTGAATATACTATCTAGGTTGGTCATAACTTTTCTTCCAAGGAGTAAGGGTCTTAATTTCATGGCTGCAGTCACCATCTGCAGTGATTTTGGAGCCCCCCCAAAATAAAGCCTGACACTGTTTCCACTGTTTCCCCATCTATTTCCCATGAAGTGATGGGACTGGATGCCATGATTTTCATTTTCTGAATGTTGAGCTTTAGGCCAACTCTTTCACTCTCCACTTTCACTTTCATCAAGAAGCTTTTTAGTTCGTCTTCACTTTCTGCCATAAGGGTGGTGTCATCTGCATATCTGAAGTTATTGATATTTCTCCCAGCAATCTTGATTCACAATGAAAAATTAGAAGTTTGAGCATACTCTTCATAAGACTTAGAATAAGCCATTAGTAACTTTATGTTTTCATAGATATTACCTAGTTAATACTCCTTAATTAACTAGGAGTTACTCCTTGGAAATTTTGACACCACTTTTTTTGGTCCATTAATGCTGAATTTATATGTATTTGACTATTTTCATTCACTTAATAAGTATATTTTAAAAATAAAGTAGTCCTTTATCAAGACTATTTTAAATTGGTTTTACCTCAACAGTTTTTCTAAAGTAATGCTTATTTTTTATTGACACCAATAATCCAAAAACATAAATGTTAGATGTATAATTTCTATTTTCATTTGCCATGCTTTACATATGTTTCTATTACTATATTTTTAACTTCTCAATATAGACATACTTTGTAGGAATTTTTAAATGCAAAAGATTATAGTCATAAATAAAATTACCCATAATCTCATTATTAACATTTTGATGTGTTTACTTCCTTTCTTTTCACAATAAATGTATTGGTTTTATGTGGTAGATAGCGAATTATATGTACAGTTTTATGTTCTTGGTTTTTTCATGTGAATGTTAATGATACAGTGATGAACAAAGCAGACAAGATTCCTGTGGAATAAAATTCGTAATGGAATTTTAATCTTGTGATTTACTGAAACCACTCCCTAATTTGTACACTTAGAGTGTTTTCAAATTTTAATATTTTATGTGAAACTATAATGAATGCCTTTGTGTGACAATAATGTTACTTAGGATGCATCCCTAGGATTGGAATCGCTGGACCTCAGGGTAGGAACATTTTTAAAGGTTCTTTATACATAGTTGGTATTCATTTTATTCCTTTATATGATTATGGTACATTGCTTACTTAGAAATTGAGTGGCTTTGCAGTACTTTGCTTCAGAAGGCAATACCATTTGATTTGTGAAATTTGGCCAAAGGAAAGATTCTGAGATATACTGCATACCATGGTCAAGTAGAAACTAAATTGATGTCTTGAATCATACTTCCTTCTATTTTCTAAAATAAAATGGGTCAATTTTATATAAGAAACATAAATTTTCAAAAATAAAGAAAAAAATTGGAGATACCCTAATATGGCAAAGGAATAGGGTGGGGAGAACATTTTCTTCCCAAAAAGTTCAACAAAAGATCAATTGAGTGCTAACCAACTTCCAAAAAACCACTTCTGAACACTGGCAGAGGACACCAGGAATCCAGAAAGGCAGCCCATTCTCTTCAGAAGGAGGTAGGGCAAAATATAAAACACACAAAGACAGACAAAAGAGTTAGGGATGGAGACCCATCCTGAAGACGGAGTCGTGAAGGAGGAGCAGTTGTTTCCAAACAGCAGGAAATCCTCTCACCAGTGGGTCTGTGGGGAGTTTTGGAATCTCATAAGGCAACATAACCGGGAGGAAAACAAACAAACAAAAAATCCACAGATTACACGTCTAACTGCAACTCCCAGTGGAGATGTAGCCCAGATGCTCATGTCCACTACCAGTGGTGGGGGCTGGACAGGGAGGTGTGGGTTGCATGCCTAGGGTAAGGACTGGGCCTGAATCCTCTGAGGACAATCTGAAGGAGTTAACCTGAGATAGCAACCCAAACTGTGGAATAGTCAAAGAGAGAAAAAGAGAGAGAGAGAGAGGAAAAAAAAAAAAAAACTTTCCCTAGAATAGCTCTAACCTAAGGCACAGCCTGGCCCACTTACAGAACAAAGGATAGAGTGAATGTCAAAGGAGAGCTAGCCAGCTACAGACCAGCCCCTCTCCCTGCTGGAGATAGAGAGACAGGTGTGCAACAGCCAGAGCCAGAATGCAAGGGGCAATCTCGGCCCCAGAGACTGCATCCTCCACCAAACAGTGAGAAGGCTCCCAGTTGCTAACCAAGTCTTCCTGGGATCCTAGATGGTTGACATCTACCAGGGGGGTTGCAGCCAGAGATCAGCTCCCCAGAGGAGACAGATGGCACACCTGAAATGGTGCTCTTGCAGCACACCCAAGAAACTGAGCAGCTGGGACTAGGGAGGTGATTAAGATGCACAGCCCACCTGGGACAGTGTGCTTACTAAGCACCTGGTCACCTGAGCTCCTCAGGCCTGGAAAGGACACAAAACGCACACCCAATGGAGTGCCTTTGTGAAGTACATGAGAACCTGAACCTGAGCAGCTTAGACCTTGAAAAGAAGTATAAGCTGGAACAAGAAACTCTCTAAAACTGAACTGACCCTACACTACAGTCAAAATCTCCTTAAAAATTCCTAGATATACTTTTAGTATTTTCATTTTATAATTTTTTTCTTTTTAAGCTCTTTATTACTCCTTTAATTTTAATTTTTATAACCTGCTATTACTTGCAAAAAAACTCTCTATTTTTAAAGCAAAATTCATATATATATATATTTAAAATTTTTTGTGATTCATTTTGTTTTGTATTTTTAATATTGTATTTTTGAGACTTTAACAAGAATACACAGAAGAACTGTACAGAAAAGATCTTCACGACCCAGATAATCATGAGGATGTGATCACTAATCTAGAGCCAGACATCCTGGAGTGTGAAGTCAAGTGGGCCTTAGAAAGCATCACTATGAACAAAGCTAGTGGAAGTTATGAAATTCCAGTTGAGCTATTTCAAATTCTGAAAGATGACGCTGTGAAAGTGCTGAACTCAATATGCCAACAAATTTGGAAAACTCAGCAGTGGCCACAGGACTGGAAAAAGTCAGTTTTCATTCCAATCCCAAAGAAAGGCAATGCCAAAGAATGCTCAAACTACCGCATGATTGCACTCATCTCACACACTAGTAAAGTAATGCTCAAAATTCTCCAAGCCAGGCTTCAGCAATATGTGAACCATGAACTTCCTGATGTTCAAGCTGGTTTTAGAAAAGTTAGAGGAACCAGAGATCAAATTGCCAACATCCGCTGGATCATGGAAAAAGCAAGAGAGTTCCAGAGAAACATCTATTTCTGCTTTATTGACTATGCCAAAGCCTTTGACTGTGTGGATCACAATAAACTGTGGAAAATTCTGACAGAGGTGGGAATACCAGACCACCTAACCTGCCTCTTGAGAAATCTGTATGCATGTCAGGAAGCAACAGTTAGAACTGGACAGGGAATAACAGACTGGTTTCAAATAGAAAAGGGAGTATATCAAGACTGTATATTGTCACCCTGCTTGTTTAACTTATATGCAGAGTACATCATGAGAAACGCTGGAATGGAAGAAACACAAGCTGGAATCAAGATTGCCAGGAGAAATATCAATAACCTCAGATATGCAGATGACACCACCCTGATGGCAGAAAGTCAAGAGGAACTAAAAAGCCTCTTGATGAAAGTGAAAGAGGAGAGTGAAAAAGTTGGCTCAAAGCTCACCATTCAGAAAACGAAGATCATGGCATCTGGTCCCATCACTTCCTGGGAAATAGATGGGGAAACAGTGGAAACAGTGCCAGACTTTATTTTTTGGAGCTCCAAAATTACTGCAGATTATGACTGCAACCATGAAATTAAAAGACGCTTACTCCTTGGAAGAAAATTATGACCAACCTCGGTAGCATATTCAAAAGCAGAGTCATTACTTTACCTACTAAGGTCTGTCTAGTCAAGGCTATGGTTTTTTCCTATGGTCATGTATGGATGTGATAGTTGGACTGTGAAGAAGGCTGAGCACCGAAGAATTGATGCTTTTGAACTATGGTGTTGGAGAAGACTTTTGAGAGTCCCTTGGACTGCAATGAGATCCAACCAGTCCATTCTGAAGGATATCAGCCCTGGTGTTTCTTTGGAAGTAATGATGCTAAAGCTGAAACTCCAGTACTTTGGCCTCCAGTACCTCATGCGAAGAGTTGACTCATTGGAAAATCCTCTGAAGCTGGGAGGGATTGTGGGCAGGAAGAGAAGGGGATGGCAGAGGATAAGATAGGTGGATGGCATCATTGACTCAATGGACGTGAGTCTGAGTGAACTCTGGGTGTCTGTGATGAACAGGGAGGCCTGACATGCTGCGATTCATGGGGTCACAAAGAGTCTTACACTACTGAGTGACTGAACTTAACTGAACTGAACTGAGGTGAAAGATAGAATGGTGGAAATGAATGAAGCAGAGAGGAAAAAAGAAAAAAAGAAATAAAAGAAATGATAACAGCCTCAGAGCCCTCTGGGACAATGTTAAATGTCCCAACATTCAAATCATAGGAGTCCCAGAAGAAGAAGACAAAAGAAAGACTGTGAAAAAATAATAGAGGAGATAATCATTGAAAACTTCCTTAAAATTGGGAAAGAAATAGCCACCGAAGTCCAAGAAAGCCAGAGATTTCCAAACAGGATAAACCCAAGCTGAAACACCCCGGACACATACTAATCAAATTAATGAAGATCGAATGCAAAGATCAAACATAAAAAACAAAAAAGATAATTGAACAAATAATACACAAGGGTATCCCCATGAGGATAACACCTGATCACTCAGTTGAAACTTTTCAGGCCAAAGGGGACTGGCAGGACATACTTAAAGTGATGAAAGAGAAAAACCTACAAAACAGATTACTGTACTCAGCAAGGCATTCAAATATGAAGAAGAAATCAAAAGCTTTACAGACAAGCAAAAAATGAGAGAATTCAGCACCACCAAAGCAACTCTTCAACAAATGCTAAAGGATTTTCTCTAGACTGCTGCTGCTGCTAAGTCACTTCAGTTGTATCCGACTCTGTGTGACCCCATAGATGGCAGCCCACCAGGCTCCCCAATCCCTGGGATTCTCCAGGCAAGATTTCTCTAGACAAGAAACACAAAAGTGTATATAAACTCGATCCCAAAACAACAAAGTAAATGGCAAAGGGACCATACTTATCAATAATTACCTTAAATGGGTTGAATGCCCCAACAATAAGGCAAAGACTGGTTGAATGGATACAAAAACAAAACCTCTATATATGCTGTCTACAAGAGATCCGCTTCAAAACAAGGTACACATACAGACTGAAAGTGAAGGGCTGGAGAAAAAAACATTTCATACAAATGGGTACCAAAGTAAAGCAAGAGTAGCAATACTCATATCAAATAAAATAGACTTTGAAATAAAGGCAATGAAAAGAGACAAAGACGGACCCTACATATGACCAAAGGATCAATCCAAGAAGAAGATATAACAATTATATATGCATCCCACATAAGAGCACTGCAAGATGTAAGGCAAATTATAACAAGTATGAAAGGGAAAATTAACAGTAGCATAATAATAGTGGGAGACTTTCATACCCAACTCACACCTAAGGATAGATCAACTAAACAGAAAATTAACAAGGAAACACAAACTTTATTTATTTATTTATTTATTACTTTATTTTACTTTACAATACTGTATTGGTTTTGGCATACATTGTCATGAATCCGCCACGGGTGTACATGAACTCCCAAACATGAACCCCCCCTCCCACCTCCCACCCCAGATCATCTCTCCGGATCATCCCCGTGCACCAGCCCCAAACATCCTGCATCCTGCATTGAACATAGACTGGCAATTCGTTTCTTACATGATAGTATAAATGTTTCAATGTCATTCTCCCAAATCATCCCAGCCTCTCCCTCTCCCTCAGAGTCCAAAGTCCGCTCTACACATCTGTGTCTCTTTTGCTGTCTCGCATACAGGGTCATCATTACTGTCTTTCTAAATTCCATATATATGTGTTAGCATACTGTATTGGTGTTTTTCTTTCTGGCTTACTTCACTCTGTATAATCGGCTCCAGTTTCATCC
>SJYX01000993.1:4538-43014 GCA_006410675.1 Oreotragus oreotragus
TTTTAGCTCCTCCTCACTTTCTGCCATAAGGGTGGTGTCATCTGCATATCTGAGGTTATTGATATTTCTCCCAGCAATCTTGATTCCAGCTTGTGTTTCTTCCAGTCCAGCGTTTCTCATGATGTACTCTGCATAGAAGTGAAATAAACAGGGTGACAATATACAGCCTTGACGTACTCCTTTTCCTATTTGGAACCAGTCTGTTGTTCCATGTCCAGTTCTAACTGTTGCTTCCTGACCTGCATACAGATTTCTCAAGAGGCAGGTTAGGTGGTCTGGTATTCCCATCTCTTTCAGAATATTCCACAGTTTATTGTGATCCACACAGTCAAAGGCTTTGGCATAGTCAATAAAGCAGAAATAGATGTTTTTCTGGAACTCTCTTGCTTTTTCCATGATCCAGCGGATGTTGGCAATTTGATCTCTGGTTCCTCTGCCTGTTCTAAAACCAGCTTGAACATCAGGGAGTTCACGGTTCACATATTGCTAAAGCCTGGCTTAGGTACCTGACTTAGGTACACAGCTGTAAAAACAGAATTAAGATAGCGAACATATCGATCACACCCAAAATGTTTTTAACAGCATTCCTTCATTATTTCTGTAGTAAGACTCTGTAGTGATGTCACCTTTCTCACTCCCAACACTGGCAATTTGTATCTTCTTGTCTTTATTAGTCTATGAATTTATTAACTGTATTGATTTTTATCAAAAATGCTTAATCAATTTTCTTTTTCCATTTTCTATCTTGTTTACTTAAATTTAATTTTTATTAATTCCTTTTTGTTTGGTTTGATTTTGCTTTCTTAGTTTCTTAAGGGTAGAAATTTAAGCCATTGGTTTAAGTTTTTGTTTTTTTCCTATATAGGTGTACAATGATATAAATTTCCTCCTAATATCTGATGTACAAGTATCCTAATTTTATTTTTTTTAACTTAAATTTATTTTTTTAATTGGAAGCTAATTAGTTTACAATAGTGTATTGGTTTTGCCATACATCAACATGAATCTGCCACGGGTGTACATGTATGTGTTCCCCATCCTGAACCCCCTTCCTACCTCCCTCCCTGTAACCATCCCTCTGGGTTATCCCTATGCTACAGTCTATTTTTGTTCCATTCAAAATACTTTCTAATGTTTGCTTTTGCTCCCTTTTATGATCCATGGCTTAATTCAGTTCAGTTCAGTTCAGTTGTGTCCAACTCTTTGTGACCCCATGACTGCAGCACACCAGGCCTCCCTGTCCATCACCAACTCCCAGAGTTTACTTAAACTCATGTCCATGACTTCATTAGAAGTGTGTTGCTTGATTTCCAAATACTTGGGGATTTTCAGCTATCTTTTTGTTGTTACTGACTTATTTATTCTATTAGGGTCAGAAAATACTTCATTGGACTTGATTATTCCTAGGTTTATCAAAATTTATTTGATGTCCCAGAATATGTTTTATATGTTTGGTAAATAATCTGTGTGCCTTTTAAAAGAATGTGAATTCAACTGTTGTTGGGCGAGAGTCAAGCTGCGTAACAGTGTTGTTCCAGCCTTATAAATCTTTATTGATTTATCTGTCTACCTGTTCAACAGTTATTGAGACAAAGTATCAAAATACCCTGCTGTAATTATGCAGGTGTCTCCATAACCTCTCCTCACAGTTTTATCAGTTTTTCCTTGGTGTATTCTGAAGCTCTGCTATCAGGGACATGACATTCAGAATTACGCTTACTTTACCATGATGAAATTACCTTCTTTATCTCTGGTATTAAATTTGCTTTGAAATCTATTTCATCTGACAGTAATTCCAGCTTTCTTTTGGTTACCATTAGTTTTCCACTCTTTTAATTGATTTGGTCTCCAATGGACGGAGTAGCCTGGTGGGCTGCAGTCCATGGGGTCGCTAACAGTCGGACAGACTGAGCGACTTCACTTTCACTTTTTTCTTTCATGCATTGGAGAAGGAAATGGCAACCCACTCCAGTATTCTTGCCTGGAGAATCCCAGGGACGGGGAAGCCTGGTGGGCTGCCGTCTATGGGGTCACACAGAGTTGGACACGACTGAAGTGACTTAGCAGCAGCAGCAGCCAATGCCTAGAGGCATCATATTGCTGTTTCTTGCTTTTTCATCCTGTCTGAAACCTCCACCTCTTCATTTGGCATATTTAGATTGTTTGCATTTAAGAGGATTATTGGTAAGTTTGGAACTAAATCTGTCCTCTTGCTATTTTTTCTGTAGTTTCTTTTTCATGATTTTATTTATTTATTTTCAGCCGTGCTGGGTCCTGGTGACTGCGGGTGCTTTCTCCACTTGCGGAGCACAGGGGGCCACTCTCCAGCTGCAGTGTGTGGGCCTCTCTGGTTGTGCAGCACAGGCTCCAGGCGCCCAGGCTTCAGCAGCTGCAGCTGGTGGGCTCACAGCTGCAGCTTCCAGGCTCTAGAGCACAGGCTCAGCTGCTCTGCAGGAGGTGGGATCCCCCTAGACCAGGGACTGAACCTGGCTCTCCTGTCTTGGCAGGAAGATTCTTTACCAGTGAGCTAGCAGAAAAGCCCTCAGTAGTTCCTAATTTGTTTCCCTTTTCTTCCTCTGCCTTTTTTGAGTCAACTCAGTATTTTTAAAAGACTCCATCTTCCCTCCATTGTCGGCTTGTTTGTTTGTTTAAAGGCTTTATAGTAAACATCTTTAAATTGATACAGTCTCCATTCAAGTGATATTATACCACTTAACATATCAAACGGAATCCCTCAGTAGTATACTTCTGTTTCTTCCCTGTCCCTAACATTTGTGCTATTGCTGTCATCCATTATAGTTCTATATATTTTATAGAAAATATATTTTAAATATTTTTCTTTAAAATATACGTCTAAAAAAGTTTTGACCTTTGTTTTTAAAGTTATTTTTTCTGGGTATCAATTTCCAGGTGGATGGATCATTTTATTTCGGTAGCTGGCTCAATGAGTACTGCTTCAGGGTTTTCTCAGAGTGTGATTATGATGTGTCTTAGAGTGGTCGTTTTCAAGCTTCTTTTACTAGGACTTCATTAAATTTCTTCAATCTGTGGATTTATACTTTTCATCAAATTAGAAAATTTTTAACCATAATTACATGAAATATATTTTCTCCCTCTCCTTTTCCTCTTTGAGAACTCCAATTATTATACAGTAGGTCACCTAAAGTTGTTCCACAACTCAAGTAATTTTCTTTTTATTTTGAAAAAAAAAAAAAAATCCCTTTATTCTCCATGATTCATTTTGGATCATTTCTGTTCTTATGTCTTCAAGTTCATTAATATTTTTTTCTGTAATGTATAATATGTTATTAATGCCACCCAGTAAATTTTACACATGTAATTATTATAGCATAATTAGAAATTTGATTTGATTTTTTTCCATTTTCCATTTCTCTAACTCTTGTGAAACTTATACAGAATTCACTTATAACAATGCTTTCTAATGTCATTGCCTGCCAACTACAGCTTTTGTCAGTTCTCATTCAGTATTAATTACCTCCTCATTACAGGTCAACTGTTCTTGTTTCTTACTGCATGCCTGGTAATTCTGATTGGGTATCACACATTCTGAATTTCCTTGATGGATGTTGGGTATTTCTGTACACCCACAAATCTTTTTGAGTTTTGTTCTTGGTCACAGTTATTTGAAACAGTCAAATCCTTTAATGACTTGCTCTTAAGATATTTTAGGAGGGCGTGGGGTAGTGCTCATGGCTGAGATAAGACCCTTCTGTGTCCTCCACCCAGTGCCACATGAATCTTGAGATTTCCCAGGCTGGCTGATAGGAACAGACGCTATGCCTACTGCCATCTGAATGTCAAGCACTCAATTAATCTTCTAATCCTTCCAGGTCATTCTTTCTTTGACCTGGGGTATTTTCCTCATGTACATTCCCTAATCAGTAACCAGCTCAATACCTTCCTCTCTCACCTTCAGTGGACTCCATCCAGCAGTGGATACATAACGGACAAGCAGTTACAGACATACCCATAATTGCAAAAAGTTCTATTAGATCTGTCTGGCTAGTAAATGACATGTCCACTAGGCATTGTGGTAATGCTACACTTAACATATTCTAACTTTGGCTGTAAAGTGTGCATCTGCACACATCCCTTTTTATACTTTACATTTTTATGTCTAAATTGACACACAAAATAATCATATCACAGTTTACTCATTTGTGGAAATAATACAATATTAACTATTACATAGATTGTAAGCACTGAGTGAGATAACATACATAAAGCCTAATAGAATGACCAGTACATCAAAGATGCTCAAGGAATGGTAACTACTGACAAGAAATAATTTCTCTATAATTCTCTTCCATTTCACAATAATTGTGAAATTAAACAGGATAAGTGCTTTTGAAATTGCTATTATCCCTTTGATTTTTTTTTTAATTCAAAAAAATAATGAAGGGTGTAATACAACATGAATGAATCTCAAAAAAAAAAACTATTTAAGTGAAGGAAGCCAGTTACAAAAGACCACATGTTGTATGACATCATTTATCTGAAATTTCAGAATAGACAAATGTCCTTACAGCAAGTAGAATTATGGCTGACTAGAGCTAGAGGAGTGAGGGCTGATGGAGTTTGTCCATGGTATATGGTTTCTTCAGGGGTCGATGAAAATATTCCAAAATTAGACCACATGGAGACGTACACAGTTCTGTACACATACTAAAAACCCATGGAATTGACACTTTATAGCATGTAACATATCTCAAAAATAGTTAAAGCTTTTTTAAAAATTGATACATATACTTGAGAGAAACAAAAACTCAAACTGAATGACAAAAATACAATGACCAGAAAGTTCCCTTATATTCTAGAGCTCTGGTATTCAGTCTGTATAGAATTTTGTAGGTGTGTCCATGTATGTGTGTGTACATTTGTGCAAAGATACATGCTAAATAAAGACACTCTTTTATACTTTTTAATTTTACACACATATAAACAGAGGAATGCTAAGGTTTATTTAAACAGTCTGTGAATAAATAGAGTGGAGGCAATATATGTTGAATACCAAAGTAACCACTGTAAACTTGCACACATATCTCTGGAGGTAAATCCTTAGAATTGAGTTCACTGTATCAAAGATAGGTGCATTTTTAATTCTGATATACTCTCATATCAATGGTATATCAAAGTAGCCACATCCTGACATGAACAATTTCCCTATAGCCACAAAACTGCGTTTTATCCTCGCAATGTGATGGATGAAAGAAATGATATATTATTGTTGCATTCTTTGTATGAATGAAATTGAGCCTCACAGGTTTATAAATCTTTTCATTTTTGGTCAGTTGATTTAACTACTTTTTCATACCCTTTGCTTATTTTTCAACTGTGGATCTTTTAGAAACCATTTTTATTTTTTGAAACTGAATATACTTATGTGAAAGCATAAATTAATTTCATTATTTTCTATTTGCACCAAGAATGAAAGTGAAAGTGAAAGTGAAGTCGTGTCCGACTCTTTGCGACCCATGGACTGTAGCCCACCAAGCTCCTCCATCCATGAGATTCTCCAGGCAAGAATACTGGAGTGGGTTGCCATTTCCTTCTCCAGGGGATCTTCCCAACCCAGGGATCGAACCCAGGTCTCCCACATTGCAGGCAGACACTTTAACCTCTGCACCACCAAGAATAGAGGTGGTTAAATAAAATACTGTGTATTGGAAATTTCATAATGTACTAAACCAAAAGAATATTTAAGTCGAGTGCACAAATAACATGAAAGTAAAGTTCATTCAGCTGAAAAATACTGCTTTCTCTCGAATAACTTTTCAGGAAGTGATAGATTTACAATCCATGGCTTCCTGTTAGAGAGCTTACAAAACTTGCAGGGAAAAAGTGTACTATGGCTGTCTTCACTATGTCACGCAGGATTATATGAAAACTATCCCTCTCAATGTGCTAACAAAGAAACAATACCATGATATATGAATACTTTATAAACCTAAGAATAGCCAGAAATACACAAAATGTGACTATGACCCAGTAAAGAAGGCTGTTTTTACCATTTAAGCCTCAAAATGGTTAAAACACATATCCTGAAGTCATTTAAAGTCTACTAGCGACCTAAACAGATGGTGCATTTAACTACTTCCTCCCACAGAAATCTGCTTTTCTTTAATATCCTCAATGAAATGTTCCTTAGCCCTGCTCACTGCCTTTGCCTACTCCTGCCTGACTGTGTCCAAAGATGCTCCTTGCTGTCTGGCCTTCACTGTTCACATCAAGCCTGTTTCCTCCCCGTATTCACTGAGCCCCTTTCCTCCCATTACACAAACAAATACTGAAACCTCATCTCTGCTTTCTGGAAAAGAGCAATAAATTTCTCCTTGCCTCATGTGTACTTCATTCATATTTTAACCATGCATCCACCCTCCCTCCCACTCAAAAAAAAAAGTGATCTGCTATTTATGCCTTACTAACACTTCGTGCCTGAGCAAGTCAAAAGGAGAGACATACAGAGATGGTCTGATAAGCTCTAGACTATCAGGAGACCCCATGATCGCCAAGAGAAGCAGAACAGACAAGGAACCACTACTTGTCGCCTTTGCCTATGTATTTACTACAGCACTTGCTATACTGCCAGGGTGTTAGGGCAATAAAACCACATAATACTGATTCTTGTTGTCGAAGTCAGTCTAGTGGAAATGTAAGCATATTAACAGATCAGCCCAATACAATATGCTAAGACAGAATATTTACATTTTACCCTACAAGAGGTGCTCACCAAAACATTCAATTTTATTATTATTTTACTTATTCAATATATATTTAGACAAAGCTTTTTTGGTTGTCTGTATACCTTTACATCTCTAATGTAAGCTACTCAAAACACAAAGTGCCCAAAAGCAATCGCTATTCTGTGTAATTCCATACAAGGAGAGATTCTTGATATTCCATATAAGGCTTCTGATAATAAATTTAATTTCTATCTATAGCAACCATCTTTCAAAAACTAAATACTATTCTCATTCATATACTTTGTAAAGGTGGAACTTAAGACTCTATAAGCATTTTCAGTTTTCCTAAAAACACAGACCATTACATAACCTCTTGGGGAAGACATTCTTTTAAGAGCAATGAGTGTCATCACAATTTGCAATGTATACATTTTGCTTTGGACACACAACAGATCATTATCACAGTATTAATATGCTTCTAAAAATGCACTGTCTTTAGTAGGATTGTTAAATAGCTATGTATTCCTTTATAATTTTTAATAATCCTTACATAATTTGAATCACATAGTATATAGTACATCTTTATAATCTGTCCCTTTGTTTTAGATTAGCAGTTTTGCTTACTGACTTCTTTTTTTTTTTTTAAGTTTCCTTTGCTTGACATAACAAATACAGGAAAAGTACAGAACACCTTAGGGCCTTTAGGGCCATAAATACCAGACTACTATTAAGAAAGAAGTCTGGGGTCTCCAGATTAAGAGTATAAACGCCATCAAATCACTTCCATTTTTTAAGCCTCAATTTTTCATCTTTAAGAAACAGGGCACTCAAAGCCAGTGTACTGGACAACCCTGAGGGACGGGATGGGGAGGGAGGGGGAGGAGGGTCAGGATGAGGGACACATGTACACCCGTGGCTGATTCACGTCAGTGTATGGCAAAAGTAATTAGCCTTCAATTAAAATAAATTAATTTCTTTAAAAAGAGACATTAATCTCTTGGATCACAGCTCCAAAATTCTATGATTCCACGAGTCAACATTTTTCAGTGCACAACAAAATTTTTTCAAAGCAAACTGTCATTAATATATGATGAGCCAAACCTCAGAATATATGCATATACTAAGCAAAGGAGAGCATTTTCTCTGACTGAACTGAGGGTGGAAAATCACACTAGGTATGCCAGCTCTGCCCAGGCTCCCCCTTGCACTGCTCACCTTTCTTGATTTATACCTTCAAGGTCAGCAAACACAGTCTGGCAACATGTTAACCTTGACATTTTCCAGTTGTGGAAACAGTTATGTTAGATAGAGGCAAGGAAGTACAGACTGTATAATGTGCTGTCCTTTTATGGTAAATAGGTAAGCTGTATTTTGTCTTCCATAAAAGTGAAACCATTTACAGAATCTAACTATAGAACCAACTATAGAATATTTCCGTATGAAGTAACTAATACAACCTGAACATTATAATCCTTATTAGAACACAATTCTAGGGGCCAGACACAGGATGCTTGAGTAACCTGCCCTTTTCTTCCTCCTGCTCTATTGTAGTGGGGGCAGCGGAACCATAGGTAGGCCTTAACTGTGGCATCTTCTAGGTGTGCTGGGCATCAAGGTAAAGATTATGCTGCCTTGGGATCCAACTGGTAAGATTGGCCCTAAGAAGCTCTGCCTGATCATGTGAGCATTGTGGAACCCAAAGATGAAATACTGCCCACCACCCCCATCTCTGAACAGAAGGGTGGGAAGCCAGAGCCGCCTGCCATGCCCCAGCTGGTAACCACAGCATAACAGGTCTCCTTGGCCGCTGGATCTGGAATCTGAATGTTGCTCTGCAAAGACCTTTAATAAAATCTTTTTAAAAGAAAAAAAAAAAAAAAAAAAGAACACAATTCTAATTTGGCTGGCAAATTTTTAAAAAAAAAGCTTTAAATTACAACTTACAATTTAAAGGATTACAGATAAAGGTTTAGACATTAAAAAAAAAAAAAAAAAGACTTTAAAAGAAAATTCAATGGTCAAGTGAAAACCACCATGTGATTTCACTCTCTATACAAAATACTTATTGAAAGCATATTCTATAAATTGGTACTACAAAAATCAATTCAACATTATCATCAAACACCCACAGCACTTTATTTATATCCCTATTATTATCATATAAAGGAAATGCAGTTACTGAAAGCAAAGGTTGTCTAATGACATATTTAAAAGCTTAAAAGCTATCAAGATATTCAGCCGCTTCTTTTCTTTCCCATACCCATTTCTCTATTTTACAGTCAATTAGTTGGTTATTA
Source organism: Oreotragus oreotragus (assembly GCA_006410675.1). Taxonomy (NCBI): domain Eukaryota; kingdom Metazoa; phylum Chordata; class Mammalia; order Artiodactyla; family Bovidae; genus Oreotragus; species Oreotragus oreotragus. Next base: position 13,540 of record SJYX01000993.1, read on the forward strand.
AAAGTCATTAAAAAGGCAAATCAAAGCAAACAAGAAAGGAAATGTGAAAAGAAAGCATAAGGAGCCAAAAAGAAACCATAAGAGTGTTTACAGTTAAAGGTAAGTTATAAAAATAAATAAAAAAGAACCAGAGAACAGAGAGGGAAGTGGAAGAGTAAATCAGACAATGAACTGCTACTGGCTAGCAACGCCAGGCATCGTGCATTTTTTAAAATCACCTCTAATCTTAATAATAGCTCTTCAAGGTAGGTGTTTGGTCTTCTGTTGTTGTTTTTGGGGGGCAGGAATTGGAAGATGATTGCTTTACAACATTGCATTGGTTTCTGCCTTACAACATGAGTCAGCCCTAAGTCTGCTTACATTCGTCCTTCTTGAACCTCCCCCCTCGTCGCCCACCACACCTCACCCCTCTAGGTTGTCAGAGCACCAGAGCACTAGGCTGAGCTCCAAAGTAGATTTTTAATCATTCCCATTTTAGAGATGAGGCAACTGGACTTGGAAAGTACACTACTCACTTAAAATCACAAAATATTTAAGTGGCTGAACTAAGACTCAGAGGTAGGACTGTCTGATTTCAGATTCAAGGCTTTTAATTATATACCTCTGCCTCTAGAAAAAGTTTATTGATGGTGATCAGGTAGCTACTCTGCTTCCAAGGCAAGGATAATCCTTATAATGCTTCCTATACGTAATATATATACACATACTTTTTAATAAGTATCTGCCCTTTAAGAAGGGGTGGGGTGGTGAGGGGAAACCTTTCAGAGTTCAGCATAATAATTAAAATAATAATGTAAAACTAACATCAATTACTGATGTTACTGAATGTTCCCTATATGTCACATGCTATATTCTGTGCTTGACATACGTCACTTTATATAATCCTCAAAATAGCCTTGTAATGTAGGGGTTATTATCCCCACTTCAGAGAAGAGCCTTAGACAGACAGACAACACCGGGATTAAGCCAGATATGGCAACCAGGTGTGACTGTACGGTCATGGATTTCTCTCAGAAACGTCTTTAAAAACTCCCATTAGAGAGCTACGGCTTTTATAAATTTCATTCAGCTAGTAATAAAACACTCAGCTAAGATACAGTCTTTGAAATGCAAATCAAAACTACAGTGAGATATCTCCTCACATAAATCATTTAAAAGTCTACAAATAACAAATGCCAGGAAAAGGAATTCCTATGGTGTTGAGTGTTGGTGGAAATGTAAATGGGTGCAGCGACTATGGAAAACAGCATGGGGGTTCCTTAAAGAACTAAAAACAGAGTTGCCATATGATCTGGCAATCCCACTCCTGGGAATATATCCAGAGAACACTGATTTGAAAAATTACATGTACCCCAATGTTCATGGCAGCACTATTTACAGAAGCCAGGACATGGAAGCAAACTAAACGTCCATCAACAGAGGAATGGATAAACATGTGGTTGACATGCACGCGCGCACACGCACACACACAGGGATATTACTCAGCCACTGCTGCTGCTGCTAAGTCGCTTCAGTCGTGTCCGACTCTGTGCGACCCCATGGACTGCAGCCCACCAGGCTCCTTCGTCCATGGGATTTTCCAGGCAAGAGTACTGGAGTGGGGTGCCACTGTCTTCGACTCAGCCATTAAAAAGAATGAAGTAACGCCACTTGCAGCAACATGGATGGGCCTAGAGACTGTCATACTGAGTGAAGCCAATCAGTAAGTCAAACAGACAAGGAGAAATATCATGCGACATCCCTTATATGTCCTTCGTCCATGGGATTTTCCAGGCAAGAGTACTGGAGTGGGGTGCCACTGTCTTCTCCGACTCAGCCATTAAAAAGAATAAAGTAACGCCACTTGCAGCAACATGGATGGGCCTAGAGACTGTCATACTGAGTGAAGCCAATCAGTAAGTCAAACAGACAAGGAGAAATATCATGCGACATCCCTTATATGTGGACTCTAAAAAGAACTGATGCAAACGAATTTACAAACAGAAAGAGACTCATAGACTTAGAGGGAACTTGTTGCAGTCGGGGGAAGGATGGAGGGCAGGGATAATTAGGGAGTTTGGGATGAACATATTCATACTGCTATATTTAAAATGGATAATCAACAAGGATCTACTGTACCACACATGGAACTCTGCCGAATGTTATATGGCAGCCAGGATGGGTGGGAGTTGGGGCAGAATGGATACCTGTATATGTATGGCAGACTCCCTTAGCTGCTCACCTGAAACTATCACAACATGGTTAATCGCCTATACCCTGATACAAAATAAAAAGCTTTTTTTAAAAAAGATGTGGTGTGTGTGTGTGTGTGTGTGTGTGTGTATGTATATGCATATAGTGGAGTACTACTCAGCCATAAAAATGAAATAACACCATTTGTAGCAACATGGATGGACCCAGAGATTAACATACTACATGAAGTCAGAAAGAGAAAGACAAGTATCAGATGATCTCACTATATGTGGACTCTAAATATGATACAAATGAACCTATTTATAAAACAGAAACATATTCACAGAAAACAAATTTAGGGCTATTAATGGAGAAAGGAGGTGGAGGAGGGATAAATTAGGAGTTTAGGATTAGCAGATACAAACTACTATATTTAAAATAGAAAAACAACAAAGTCTTACTGCATAGGACAGGGAATTATATTCAATATACTGTAATAAATCATAGCGGGGGGAAAATATATATATATATATATATAACATCAGTTCAGTTCAGTTGCTCAGTTGTGTCCAAGTCTTTGTGACCCCATAGACTACAGCACGCCAGGCCTCCCTGTCAATTACCAACTTCCAGAGTTTAGTCAAACTCATGTCCTTCGAGTCAGTGATCCATCCAACCATCTCATCCTCTGTGGTACCCTTCTCTTCCTGCCTTCAATCTTTCCCAGCATCAGGGTCTTTTCCAATGAGTCAGTTTTTTGCAACAGGTCGCCAAAGTATTGGAGTTTCAGCTTCGGCATCAGTCCTTCCAATGAATATTCAGCACTGATAACATATGTATATGTATAACTGAATTACTTCCCTCACAGCTCAGTCAGTAAAGAATCTATAGGAAGGCAGGAGACCTGGGTTTGATTCCTGTATTGGGAAGATCCCCTGGAGAAGGAAATGGCAACCCATTCCAGAATTCTTGCCTGGAGAATCCCACAGCAGAGGAGCCTGGGAGGCTACAGTCCATGGGATTGCAAGAGTCAGACATGACTTGGTGGCTAAACCACCACCACCATACCATAAACTAACACAACAGCTATAAATCAGTAAACAATTTAAAAATTTAAGAAAGATATAGTCTCTGTTATAGAGTACACTACTTACATAACAAATCAGATTTAAGAAAAGCAAAAGTGATCAAAAAATTTCCATAATCCTCAAAACTTATATAAAATATTCATTCTAGTAAAAAAAAAAACACACATTTTTTACATTTTGAAACTAAGTAACCTAATATCACAATCAAAGAAAGACAGTTTTTACATTTTGAAACTAAGTAACCTAAATATCATAATCAAAGACTTAAAACCTTACACATTGGCACATTAAGTGAGAAGAGAAAAAAGTTACATGAGCCAGTTTTCTAATATGTTTCCGTAACCATGTAAGTGACCATTCTTCATTCTAATGCTGCCAAACATCTTACTTTTTCAATTCAGAAAACAATACAAAAAAATCTCACATGTCATTCAGCACACAGAGGATGGAGAAAGGTTTTATACGGACTCAGACAAAGTTAAAGCTGAAAAAATATTGTGCCTTCAAGCAGGGCAAAGTAGCGGATCGCCTAAGTGAAACCTCATTATTATGAGTAGACAATTTGTAGTAAGTTAGTTACTTTCATACAAAGGGTGGTATTCCCATTAACCTCAAATAAGAACCAGGCTTAGGGTGACATTATGTTTCTCCCTGAGAGACATAACAAAAATAAATAGGAGCTTCCAGATTACTTCCCAGAGGTCACAGCAGGGCCACCTACAAATAGCACATGGCAGTCCCGCAGTTCAGAATTTCGTCATCGGATGAAGGTAAGAAAGACCATTAGAGTGAGGGCTACTGTAACCCTAACTAGGGCGGCCAGCACGGCAGCGCTCACTCACTGCTCCCCCAGACCACACTGGGCTGTGCGCCAAAGGCCAGCAGCTGCCCTCCAGCTGAGCCCCACATGTCTGTGGCGTCCACTGAGAACCAACTCAACCCCAATACACAATTTGCAACAAAACGGCCATCAGTAATAAACAGAAGCACGTATATGATCTCTTTACTGTTGTTTTAAACAGCATGTGTGCTGATGCGTACTCACTCGTGTATTGATGTGACGGAATGTGCTTTAGTTTGCCCAAGTGGTATGCCCTGTGCTCACACTCAAGTCATCTGCCAGTGATTTGAGCACATGCTCACTCTGGAATTCGTTTGAGAAAATTCTTCCCTGATTAGGCATGGCTTTGCTTCTATCTGCCTTGGTTCTCACTATTTCTATCCAGCTGCAGATTCCTCTCTGCATAGTCAGTTCTCACCAACTACCGTTTCTTCACACACAAAATGTCCAGAACCAAACTTTCTTTCTAATGAGCATTTTAAAAGTCTTCAAGCCCAATGAAAGCGGGCATTAAAAGAAAAGTATGGGGAGAGTGCATGAATTCTGACTCAGATGAACTGTGGAAGACTTCATAGTCATCTCCTCAAAAATTATTTCACACACAAGATTTTTCCTTTTATGCCTCCCCAGCTTATTACATCAAGGAAATGGAATAGATCAAGGCCTCTCACTGGATAACCTTAAGAGAACTTTGGTGCTTTTTTTCCCTCCCCGGTTAGCATTAAAGATACAGTATCCAGTTTATCACTAACAGACATAGTGATATTGAGACACATAATTTTTCAAAATACCACAAAAACATTTTAGTAGTATATAGATAAGAGACGGATAAAAAGAATAAAAAAAAATCACTGCTGATATTTTTTGAAATCCAAAGTCAACTTTGTTCAATATCAAGTGGGTCTAGGGCAGTGAGAAGAAATTTAAGTGCTTACCAAGTTTTGTTCCAACAATAAAAATGAATTAAGAATAAAGAGATAAAAATCTAGTGCAACTGTAAAATCAAATTTATATCCAGTATTAGCTATTAGTTATGGATTCCAAAATGATTCAAGAGAAGCAATTTACAGACCAGAGGTTGCATCTATCATGGAAAACTATCTTCTGCTTCGTATTCTACCTAAATGTGGTCAAGAGCTTGCAGGAATTCTGTGTACAGACAGTTTGAAGGATGTGTCTGGACCATATGACCTTAGATTTGGGCAGGCAATCTGTGTTTATCTAAAAGTCAAAGTCATAATTTTAGGCACCAATATCTAGGAATGTCTGTACACACTCTTCATCCCTTAAAAGCACATTACATTACTGATGTCAAAAGTCTGTTTGGAGGGATGAGTGGATGGATGGATGGATGGATGGACGGATTGGGGGTGAGAGAGAAACAGGTTGGCTGACAAGCACAACTCCCCTTCTGGATCCTCTAACCAAAGGATAATATTTCATGATTTTCTAAATCAACTCAATGTACCTGCAAATCTGAACACAGTTTGTACTTGGAGAAATCTCCACCTCATTTTCTTTCTCTCCGTCTTATTTGCCTTTTTGTGACGCTGTGCCTAAGAGAGCCAGGAAGTTCCAGAATGAAGGATGTGATCCTCACGTGGTACTTTACTTCCTCAAGTATGTTCACAACCTGATAGTCATCTGCTTCTATGGACATTTTCATGAAAGGAAATGTAAGTTTTGTTTTTTCTTCACATTTTTTTCCTCCAGAAAATGTTATTAAAAGGCATGGGAAGAAATGAACAAAGGTTTTCTTAAACTTTCTCACAATAGTATTCTTAACGTTCCCATAGTCTTTGTTAGTGGCCATTAGCACAGCTGCAGAGTCTCAGCTTACTTCCCCAGTATTAAACTTTATGAATGCATCATACAGGTTCTTCTTTATTTAAAAATACCAATAACATAAATGTATACTTACTCTAGGTTATATTCCAAAGCAATACCTTAAAAATGCAGGTTATTAGACACACAAACATATGGGACATAGATTTCATGGTAAAGAATATAAGAAACATTCATTTTATTCATTTGTTTAAATCATAGACTTAAGTTTTTCTTTCATCTAACTATCAGATTTTTTTCAAGTGGCTATTTTTAAAAGTATCTTACAGTTTAGAAAGTTAGAGACTTCTCAAAACAAAATTCTATCAATCATAGCATATACAAAAACCTCCCTGGCATATTTCTAAAACACCATGTCTAAATAGCATTGTCGTCTCTGCCCATAAAGTTAGAGTGAGATGAACAACCAGTATATCAACTTAACATCATACTGGCAAGACGGTTAGGAATGAAACAGAGTAGTATCCTCAAAAATAAGTCCTCACAACTCCCAAAGCACTTTGAAACTGATACGACTTGGCACTCTCAGTCTTCAAAATTTAATTAGTAACAATAAACCACACTAATTGGGGGTGGAAGTTAAAAGCTCTGAAGAGCATTCCAAAATGTAATTTTCTTAGTGCATTAAATACAGGGCATGGCAAAATGAGGCATGTGTGTATGTTAGCCAAATTTTTCACATGGAAATTCTGTCTATAACAACAAACAGTCTGATTAATATTTTAATAGGAAAGGCCCCTAAGGAAAGCAGGTGGTTCCTGGTACACACAGTCACAGTGTCTGAATTGCTAAGCACACATTCCTTCATCTTAATCAAGCTAGCAGACAAGGCATAGACTGGCATTTGGGGAAGTGAGGTTTCATTTTTATAAAGGAATGAGGGTAAAATAACCAGTTTTCACTGAAAACTAAACATTAAAATATTACTGTGCTTCAAAATTTTCATCAGAACTAGACCTTTACATGCAATGAGATTCACCTGAAGAAACAGTAAATTTTCAGTGAAATATATACTCAGTACTTCATAATATAGTAGGAATGACTAGAAGAAAACCTTCCCCTTTTATCTATAATAGCAAAGTGACGTGAATTTCTTTTAACTTTTTATTTTGTCCTCAAACACAGCCAACTACCCTGCCCTCAGCTGAAACCACTGATCAAGAGGAAACCTAAACGTGCTTTATTTGGACCACACGTGCAATCCTAAGCACTTATAAAGCCCTGAAAGTGAAAAGAATGAAAGTGAAAGTCGCCCAGTCACGTCCAACTCTTTGTGACCCCATGGACTGTAACCTGCCAGGCTCCTCTGTCCATGGAATTCTCCAGGTCCAAATACTGGAGTGGGTAGCCTGAGAACTTTCTAATCTAAGCCCTTCTCTGTGACAAAAATCCCTTTCTTTAATGACTATAAAAGATCATTGTACAGTGGTTAAGAAACTTCAAGAATGAGAAACTCTCAACTTTACCAGGCCACCAAATCCATTTTTCGAACAGCTCTAGTTGAATATTCTTCTTTACTATTGCAATGAAATCTGCCTTTCTCTAAATTATTCTCATAATTCCTAGTTACATAGAAAATGAAATCTTCCTCTACAAAGTCAGTCCTTCCAATATAAGATGATAATCTCTGTACCTTGATCCCTTTGTAGGTAAGAACTAAAAGGGACACATAAATAATCTCAATTGATATTTTAGGTGCTCAGTGGACAAAGAGTCACCCAAGTTGTCTCACAGAGGTAGAAACTCCTAGCTCCAGATAGGTTCCGACCTAAATCACATATGCATTTATAACAACATTTATAAACTCATCTGTTTTTTTCAATTAAACTTTCATATCTTCAAAATTACACCTATAACAGGGAATAACTTTTATTTTTCTAATTATTTCCGTTTCATTTAAATAGGCAGTCAATGTCTACTAAATATTCTTTTTAATTAAAAAAAAGAAAAACTCTACTTCCTCACTGGTGGACTAACTAATATGCCTCTGAAAGACTTTTCATTTTGCTGTTTTACTATACTGACAGCCTTCTCAGATATGCTGACCCTTAATTTTATATAATTTTAACTTTTGTGTAATTGATGCTCTGAATTTGGAGCTGCTAAATTATACAATATGTTTTCAAAGTATTTGATAAAATCGAAGCATACAGTCTCCATTTTAGAAAATATATTCTAGAAATGGCTTAAGGCAAAAATATTTTTATAAGACCTTAAGTCATTAGTGTCTTAACTGCATAATTAACCTCATATATCCCAAAGTGAGCTAGCCAACAAGTCTAATTACCTAAAATGGTGGTTTTGTTTTTTAAGCCAAGAAACTCTTTGTCCAAACAAAATCAAATCTGCCAAAACTATACGTAAAATGAATGAATGTCAAAATGCTCTGCTGAGGTAGTACTCTGCCTCCCTACCACACTACCCAGTAGTTCCTAGGAAGCTCTGCACACTCCGGAAATATGTGAAGAGTGTGTTAGAAAACAATATCCTGCCACATGGCAAAGAGGGACAAAAAGCTCGGAGACTGAAATGAGATGCGACAACTAGCATGCACTTGATTTGAGGACCATAAGTCCCCTCTCAAAGTAAGTCTGTTCCTTAGTCTACATATCATTCTATTAATAGCAACATGAGCTATGCAGTCTTCAAAACTATAATAGCAAGTTCAGCATAGGAGGCAAAGGAAAAAAAAAAAAACGGGATGCTAGAGGGAGGTATGAAAATAATAATTAATAATTGAAAGCAAAAGAGAAATTATAAGAATGAGACATTTACAAAGTTGGTTGCAATGATTTCTCCCACCCTTCCACACAAATCCCCATGCTATCGACTCTGCAGTTCTGCTCGAGAGGGTCAGATAAGAGACGGAAACTAGTTCCCCCTCTCTTCCTGGCTTAGTCTTATGACTTGCTCTGACCAAGGGAATGTGGCAAAAATGACACCGTATAATTGTACTCTCACTTCTTAGACCCTTGAGACCATTACTTGAAGAAGATCATTACTTAAAGAACTTCTTTAACTAATGTCTTCTTCTCTCAACTTGAGATGAGAGACCAGGAAGAGAGAGAAGCAAACAACTAGCTCATCTAAGGCCATGAAGCCCCAGTCAAGGCAGCAGAAGACTGTAGTTGTGTAACTGATCCCAACAGAGACTAGCAGAAAAATTCTCTGGTTAAGCCCAGACTAAGTTGCCACTGCACAGATTCATAAGCAAATAAAACTGCTGCTGTTTTAAAGCTACAACATTTTGTAGTCATTCATAACCCGGCAATAGAAAAAAACATGTTGTTCGTTGCTAGGATGTGTCCGATTCTGTGCAAGCCTGTGGACTGCAGCATGCCAGGCTCCCCTGTTCTTCACTATCTCCTGGAATTTGCTCAAACTCATGCCCATTGAGTTGGTGATGCCATCCAACCATCTTATCCTCCGTTGCCTCTTCTCCTGCCCTCAATTTTTCCCATCAGGGTCTTTTCTAATGGGCCAGCTCTTCACATCAGGTGGCCAAAGTATTGGAGCTTCAGTTTCAGCATCAGCCCTTCCAGTGAAGATTCAGGATTGACTTCTTTTAGGATTGACTGGTTTGATCTCCTTGCTCTCCAAGGGACTCTCAAGAGTTTTCTCCAACACCAGTTGGAAAGCATCAATTCTTCGGCACTCAGCCTTCTTTATGGTCCAACTCTCACATCCATATATGGCTACTGGAAAAATCATAGCTCTGACTAGTCAGACCTTTGTCAGAGAAGTGATGATGCTGCTTTCTAAAATGCTGCCTAGGTTTGTCACAGCCTTTCCTCCAAAGAGTAAGCGTCTTTTAATTTCATGGCTGCAGTCAACGTCCACAGTGATTTTGGAGTCCAAGAAAATAAAATCTGTCACTGCTTCCATTTTCTCTCCATCTATTTGCCATGAAGTGATGGGATCAGATGCCATGATCTTCGTTTTCTGAATGTTGAGCTTTAAGCCAACTTTTTCACTTTCCTCTTTCACTTTCATCAAGAGGCTCTTTAGTTCTTCTTCACTTTCTGCCATAAGGGTGGTGTCCTCTGCATATCTGAGGTTTTTTATATTTCTCCCGGTAATCTCAGTTCCAGCTTGCGCCTCATCCAGCCCAGCGTTTCTAATGATGTACTCTGCATATAAGTTAAATAAGCAGAGAGACAACACACAGCCTGAATGCCCTTCTTTCTCAATTTTGAACCAGTCTATTGTTCCATGTTCCACTCTAACTGTTGCTTCTTGGCCTGTATAAGGTTTCTCAGGAAGAAGATAAGGTGGTCTGCTATTCCCATCTCATTAAGAATTTTCCACAGTTTGTTGTGATCCACATAGTCAAACGCTTTAATGTAGTCAATGAAGGAGAAGTGGATGTTTCTCTGGAATCTCTTGCTTTTTCAATGATCCAATGGATGTTGGCAATTTGATCTCTGGTTCCTCTGCCTTTTCTAAATCCAGCTTGTACATCTGGAAGTTTTCAGTTCATGTACTGCTGAAGCCTAGCTAGAAGGATTTTGAGCATGAATCACAGCCTTGTGTAACTCCATGAAAACTATAAGCCATGTTGTGCAGGACCGTCCAAGTGGACGGGTCATGGTGGAGAGTTCTGACAAAATGTAGCCCACTGGAGAAGGGAATGGCAAACCATCATGTACTGCTGAAGCCTAGCTAGAAGGATTTTGAGCATGAATCACAGCCTTGTGTAACTCCATGAAAACTATAAGCCATGTTGTGCAGGACCGTCCAAGTGGACGGGTCATGGTGGAGAGTTCTGACAAAATGTAGCCCACTGGAGAAGGGAATGGCAAACCACTCCAGTATTTTTGCCTCGAGAATCCCACAAACAGTAGAAAACGGCAAAAAGACATGACACTAGAAGATGAACCCCCGAGGTTGGTAGGTGTCAAATATGCTACTGGGGAAGAGGGGAGAAACAGCTCCAGAAAGAATGAGGAGGCTGGGCCAAATAGAAAACAATCAGTAAACAAAATCAAAATTAACAGTCAACAGGAGGTCATTTAGAATAGGCTGAAGAGCCCTACAGCATCCGATAGGTCCTAAATATGTAAATGGGCTTCCCAGGTGGCGCTAGTGGTAAAGACCCTGCCTGCCAGTGCAGGAACTGTAAGAGATGAGGGTTGAATCCCGGGATTGGGAATATCCCCTGGAGAGGGGCATGGCAACCCTGGAGAATCCCATGAACAGAGAAGCCTGGCAAGCTCCAGTCCATTGGGTCACACAGAGTCAGACAGGACTGAAGCAAATTAGCAAATTGCATAGCGTGTATGGAAATGTATAAATATGATATTATAAAAGTTTTATAATAATAATCAAGATTGCATGGAGAAATATCACTAACCTCAGATATGCTATGCAGACAACACCACTCTTCTGGCAGAAAGGGAAGAGGAATTAAAGAGCCTCTTGATGATGGTGAAAGAGGACATGTGAAAAAGCTGGCTCAAAACTCAAATTAAAAACATTTGCTCCTTGGGAGAAAAGCAGTGACAAACCTAGACAGTGCAGAGACATTATTTTGCCTAGAAACATCTGTATAGTCAAAGCTATGGTTTTTCCAGTAGCCATGTATGGATGTGAGAGGTGGACAATAAAAAAGGCTAAGCACCGAAGAATTGATGCTTTTGAACTGCGGTGTTGGAGAAGACTCTTGAGAGTCCCTTGGACTGCAAGGAGATCCAATCAGTCCATTCTGAAGGAGATCAGTCCTGGGTGTTCACTGGAAGGACTGATGTTGAAGCTGAAACTCCAGTACTTTGGCCCATCTGATTCAAAGAGCCGACTCATTGGAAAAGACCCTGATGGTGGAAAAGATTGGAGGCAGGAGGAGAAGGGGATGACAGAGGATGAGATGGTTGGATGGCATCACCAACTCAATGGACATGAGTCTGAGTAAAAGCCTGGAGATGGTGATGGACAGGGAAGCCTGGTGTGCTGCAGTCAACGGGGTCGCAGAGTCATACACGACTGAGCGACTAAACAACATTAGTTTGTATTAATAATGAATTATTTAAGTTGTTTCATACATTCTAATTACAAAAGGGACACATGTGACACATTTTAAAAACAACTGAAATTAAAACAATTTAAAGTATTTTAATGTATCCAAAACTTGGAGAAAACTCAAGGTTTTTGCATTATTAAGTAACAATGGATTCTATTGGTCTTAGACATACAATAGAAATTATAATAGGTAATAGAATAAAACTCTTTAGCACCTATATTTCCATATATATATTCTAACAGCATTGAATAGAAAGTCAGTTATGGATATATAAAACCTAAAACATACTTTTTAATGACCTAATAAAGATGCATATTTTGGCTACAGTCACATTTTTATCCAATACTTTATTCAAAATGTTGGCTGAGAAATATCTTATAATCAGCTGTTGTAACAGCAGGAACTCTGCAGAAGTGAACCACAGCTCCACTCTTCCCTTCCCACAACATTCCACAGTGATGTAATTTATAGGGAAATGTTTTAAATACTCAAAATAAGATCATTTAATTAAGCAAACTCCATAATTACTAGCATATATATTTCTTGCCTCATAACCTGGTGCTATAGCCAAAAGAAAACATATAAAATTATTTCAGAGTCTGATCTACATAGGGAGTGTGTTTTCCTTAAAGAAAACTCTGCTTCACTTGATAATCTATAGCATAGCTTACAAAGATGTGACTTCCCAATACAGATCATCGATGAATAAGACCTTAGCATACCCACCACCAATCCTACTCTAAGCGCGAAAAACAAGGAAAGGTAGGTTTTCACTGGCAAGGTCCCTAAAGAAGATCGCCTGGCAGCCCTAAAATCCCTAGCAGAACTGCATTACTTTGAGGATTCATCATCAAAATCTAGGACAGACGTTCTCCACCATCTAGTGGTCTCAGAGCACTTTGGAGTTAAGACTCAGAACAGCACTAAAGTCCGCATGGGGTATAATTCCTACAACAGAGTAATGTCTCACCGCTCCTGCGAAAGGATTTATTCTTAGTCTCATTTTTGGTACTTAAAATTCTTATTTTCCTACACTCCATCACTATGGAATGTTACAGGAAGGAAAAGACTGAAGTCATAGTTCACTTATACAGACTTTTGGCTGCAACTGAACAGCTGTAAGATTTTTGTTCAATCGCCATTTAGAAAAGACAATAGATGTGTTATCAGCCAAAATATACATCTTTATTAGGTCACTGAAGACTGTTCTACAACAACAACAACAACAACAACAGAGAAAGAACAAAGGAGGAGGGAGGAGAAACTTTTGGAGGTGATAGGTGTGTTTCTGGCACTCACTGAGGTGATGCTATCACAAGTGTATATTTATCTTCAACAAATTGTATACCTTAAATATGTTATGCTAGTTGTATGTCAGTAACACCTCAATAAAGTGACTTTTTAAAAATGAAGTGTGTTTGATATTTTATATGTACACAATTGACCTTCCGTTCAATAATGAATATTCATTCTACTCACTCATCCTACAAAAACTTATTGAACATGCATAATAACTACCATGCTGGGTGCAGTACAGAACAACAGACACAGTATCTACAAGCTTGGAAGCTTGAAACTGGCTCTTCCGCAGTCTGACTATAATCAAATACTCCTCTGAGTACCTTCATTGAGTCTCAAGGCAAAGTTCAAATGGTCCAGAAGTCTTTCTTTGGTGCTGGCTCCTCATCACACCTTTAGGTATCCCACCTTGTAGCACTTTGCATGGTTCATTCAGTTCAGTGTGCTGCCATGTGCTGCCATAGAAGAACTGCAGTGTTGCAGCAACAAGAGTTTGTATTTATTAAAATTTAGTAGCACATCTTCCATGGGAGGGGCTTCCCTGGTGGCTCAGTGGTAAAGAATCTGCCTGCAGTACAGAAGATGCAGGTTCAATCTCTTAAGTTGGAAAGATCCCGTGAAGAAGGTAATGGCAACCCACTCCAGTATTCCTGCCTGGAAAATCCCAAGGACAGAGGAGCCTGGCAGGCTACAGTCCATGGGGTCACNTGCCTGCAGTACAGAAGATGCAGGTTCAATCTCTTAAGTTGGAAAGATCCCGTGAAGAAGGTAATGGCAACCCACTCCAGTATTCCTGCCTGGAAAATCCCAAGGACAGAGGAGCCTGGCAGGCTACAGTCCATGGGGTCACAAAAGAGCTGGACATGACTTAGTGAATAAACAGCAACAACTTCCACAGGAGACTATCAGAGGAGTGCTAGTTTGGCTCTTGGCAGACGGAGAAATCTGACCTCTTGGCATGAAAAGAGATCCATTTACAAATATTACTGACATCAATAAAGCTATCAGGAGACTTCTCTGGTGGTACAGTAGATAAGAATCTGTCTGCCAATGAAGGAAACATGAATTCAATCCCTGGTCTGGGAAGATCCCACGTGCTGCAGAGCAACTAAGTTCATGTGCCTGCGTGCCTAGAGCCTTGCTCCACAACAAGGGAAGCCGCTGCAGTGAAAAGCCCACGTACCACAACGAGAAGTAGCCCCACTTGTGCAATCAGAAAAAGCCTGTGCACAGCAACAGACACAAAAATAAAACAAATAAATAATAAAGCTGTCAGGGACACCTCTAGCCAAAATGTCACTTACAAAATTTAAGCTGCCAAAGGGGCTACTCACTCTGAGGCTTTTATCACTGAATGCTCTCCCTGAATGTAAGCTCCATAAGAAGCCAGATTACAATATGATATATCGGTGAACATAGGATCATTATAAGATGAATTACAGTTTGAATATATACTGATGTCAAGCTCAAAGAAATAAACAAAAACACTATTTCTATGAAGTCAGTAGATACACACCTATCACAGATAGGAAGTTCATATTTTTTGACCCTGGTATCTCTCTACTGTACTTGCCCTGCTGACCTTAAATTTACCATTCCTTTGTTGAACGACTAACACCCTCTGTATTTACAATGTTTTCCTTTGGAATGATTGGTATATTCAATTGTATCTCAGTCAAATTTTATTCTTACCTAGGAACAATTCTTAACCTTTAGCGTAATTACATATCTCTCACTCTCACAACTGAGGCAAGAGGTATTCATAACTACCAACAGTTACTGGCAAGAAAGAAATGCAGATTTCATTTGGGTAGTACAAAGAAGTTAAACAAGGAAGTCTTTAGACTGAGATGGCTCTGATGCCTTGGCAGCCTATATAAGCAAAGTCAGGATAAAATTTCTGTAAATGTCTCAAGGCTCAGAAATCCAAACCTAGGAACAATCAATCACAAGTCAACTAGTCTTTCCCAAAAACGGCAATATTAAGCTATAGACAATCAAATAATTTCCTTGCTCTGCTTTCACATCTGCTCTTTGAAAATCGTCCTTCCTTCCCTCCCTCCCTCCTTCCCTCCTTCCTTCCACAGAGGAAAGTTTGGCATTGCTCAGTGAGAACTGAAGTTTGCTCATGTAAAGCCTTGTAAAATTTAATATGCCTCATTTTATCTTTTAACAGTTCAAAACCAAAAGAAGCCTATAATTCTATTCAAAGCTAATGGCTTTTATGCAGCTTAATTATACTACCAGAAACAAAATGAAAGAGGAAACAAAAAAAGCAAGCAAGGGAAAAGACCTCGCAGATTATCTGCATAACTGAGTCAAAAAACAAAAAACCAAGAGTCCAGAAATGGGTAATGACTGTGAAGCTGGAAAGAAAAGGATAATTCTGAAACATAGCTGAATGCCTGAGAAGAACCTAGAGAAGGGTACATAGAGGAGAAAAGAAAAAGAGACTATTACGTTGAGGTTTGACAGAAAACTACAAAATTCTGTAAAACAATTATCCTTCAGTTAAAAAATAAATAAATTTTAAAAAAAGAAAGAAAAAGAGACTAAAAACAAAAATACTTTACTTGGAGGAAGAGTATAACAAAGCACGCGTAAGACATTCACTCTGTCATCCTACCCACATATGATTAAGGGGGAAATTCTGCAGGTCTTTCACATTTTTGCATATCTTATAAGAGAAGTTCTCATCTTTCATTCTAGACTAGCTTTCAGGTATTGTCTGCATACAGTGACCAGCTCTGGGAAGATACAGTGCCAGTGCTTCATCCCTTTTGCTGGAGCAGAAAGGAATGATTACAAAAAAAATGTTGGTTCCTCAGTCTCAGAGTTCCTCTCCTATCATGCAATACACTATTCTACAGGTGTTATTTGGCCCCCTTCACTTCACCTTCTTCCCTGGTGGCTCAGACAGTCTCTGGGAAGATACAGTGCCAGTGCTTCATCCCTTTTGCTGGAGCAGAAAGGAATGATTACAAAAAAAATGTTGGTTCCTCAGTCTCAGAGTTCCTCTCCTATCATGCAATACACTATTCTACAGGTGTTATTTGGCCCCCTTCACTTCACCTTCTTCCCTGGTGGCTCAGACAGTAAAGCGTCTGCCTGCAATGCAGGAGACCTGGGTTCGATCCCTGGCTCGGGAAGATCCCCTGGAGAAGGAAATGGCAACCCACTCCAGTATTCTTGCCTGGAAAATCCCATGGACAGGGGAGCCTGGTACACTACAGTCTGTAGGGTGGCAAAGAGTCAGACACGACTGAGCAACTTCACTTTTACTTTTCACTTCACCCTAGGAGAATTGAGACTCAAGGAACTATCATATAACAATGATGACATTCTGTCTACTGCTGTTGCTATGGGATGGGGAGGGATGTGGGAGGGGGGTTCAGGATGGGGAGCACATGTACACCCATGGCTGATTCATGTCAATGTGTGGCAAAAACCACTATAATATTGTAAAGTAATTAGCCTCCAATTAAAATAAATTTTTTTTTTAAAGAAAAAAAAAAAAGAGTCTTTTGCCTCTGACCAGAAACCTCATGTCTTCTGCTATCATTCATGATGCTATGGATAGCTTCATAAACAAGTTGGTCTGCAAAGAGATACTCAGACACTTTTTAATTCTTGACAGTATCCCATTTATCAGGAGTATGATCCTGTGGCAATTAATTAATTTCAAGCCACAGGTTACTATAAAGTGAAAATAACAATAGCATCTACTTCATCAGTTATCATGTTATATATATCACGAGTTACGATGTTATATGAGAAAATCCATATAAATACATTTGCATAATGCTTGACAACAAATGCCAATCATTATTATACACATGCTATATGTTGTAAACACACATCTGCATAATATGAGTATATTTTATATACATACATGTATGGGTTTGCCACTTGCTCAACACTTATACAGATTAATAAAAAAGGCAGACTACTAAAATGGAAATGATAGAAATAACCATTACAGAATTTTCTTTAAAATAAAAACTAAAAACATGTGTGCAGGCATGTGTAGATGTGTTTTAAAATCTACTATGGCTAAAAAAATATAACCATGACAAACTCCACGACAGTACTACATATGTGCTGCTGTTTTTGCTTCGCTGCTGACTCTTTCACAACCCCATGTACAACAGCCCACCAGGCTCCTCCGTCCATGGAATTCTCCAGGCAAGAATACTGGAGTGGGTTGCCATTTCCTTCTCCAGGGGATCTTTCCGACCCAGGGATCAAATCTGAATCTCCTGCATCAGCAGGTGGACTCTCTATCACTGAGCCACCAGGGAAGCCCAAAGCCCACAGGGCGCTATGCATTTGTAAATATCTCTTCAATGGTCATTAAAATAAAGTTTCTGGATGACTTAATATAAATTCAGTATTAATATATATTAGTAAACAAAGTTAATTTTTCCAGTTTAATATATGTAATTTTTCTCAAGTATTAGTTTCCTGAAAACATGAAAGAGAAAGGGCACATTAAACATGAACCTAAATCACTTCTTACATTTCTCAAAGAGCCTTCATAACATACAGCTGACATTAGCTGTCATCATATGATAAAACTGACTCACCCAAGCAGCAGATGTCTTAACAATGATCTTAATTACCATGTTATATTCACTGGCTGCATTAGCAAAGATATATAATTCACCAAATTACAAAAAGATGAAAGCCAAGGAACGCTTTGTAATGAATGAAATCTTAAAGCTGGTGAAATTTCAGCTACACCAACTAAGAGTAGTTAAAACCTCAATAAAATGGCAAAATACACGCTACAGATCTGTTACATTTTCTTTTCCAAGAGTAGCTTATCTTCCATACAAAAAATGTCAATGGAATATGAAAGATGTAAAAAGACAGCATTTTTAATAAAAATTTACGTTGCACTTAAAATGACAACATGTAAGATCTTATATATATTATACAGTCCTTCTAGAAGACAGGAAGATGCAGCAGCAGGCACAAGGTCTTCCAGGATTCACTTCTCAGATGTGAATTATTTCTTTCAAGTAAGGAATTTCTCTATACCTTAGTTTTCTCATGTGCAAATAGGAATAACTGTATATTACTGAGCAAGAATAAAAATGAAAAAAAAATTTAAATAACAGAATTAACATATGTAGGCTTCTTTCATTCCTAAAAGCTAAGAGAAAACAGTGGAATAGTATTCAGCACTAAAAAGAAATGAGTGGTCAAGCCACACACAGTAAGTCAGTGTGGAACCTTAAACGCATATTACTAAGTGAAAGAAGCCAGTCAGAAACAGCTGCACCCTACAGGATTCCAATTAGATGACATTCTGGAAAAGGCAGACAGATTGTTAACAGGTCAACGCTTGCCAAAGATCTGTGGGGAGGAAGGGACAGACTGGTAAGAACACAGGAGACTTTTAGGACAGTGAAACTACTCTGTATAATACTATCATGATAGACACATGTCATTATAGATTTGTCAAAAGCTATAGAAGGAACACCACCAATGGCAACCCTAAAGTAAACTACAGACTTTGGTTGATATTGATGTGTGAATGTAGGTTCTTCAATTGTAGTAAGGAAGACCTGGGGGGCAGGGGTGGTAGGGAGGTGGACCTCTCTACACCCTCTGCTCAACTTTGCTGTGAAGCTAAAATTGCCCGAAAAACCATTTAAAGTCTACTAATGTCAAAAACAAACAAATTAAATAATAATTAATACACTGTAAAGATGAATCACTATGCAACTCTGGAAACCTTGAATTCTAAGATTAACAAAAACCTGACAAGATACTTCAAATATCCAGTTAGGTTTCTTTCCAAATATTAAGATTTTGGATACATGTAGACAAAGCCTAAAGCCTTGTGAATGCCCATATATGTTATAAATGTTTAGAAGGATGTTCTATCTCCTATTAAAAACAAAAACTATCTCATAATCTAAAAACATCATTTTGCTCCTGTAAGATAATTATTAAGTCAATAATTACTAAAAATTACACATTTTATTTTATTTTTTTTTTAATTACACATTTTAATGAAGGATTTTAAACAACTATTACCAGGGGGCATGAGTGGTAAAGAACTCGTCTGCCAATGCAGGAGACCTAAGAAAGGAGAGACTGATCCCTGGGTTGGGAAGATCCCCTGGAGAAGGAAATGGCAATCCACCCCAGAACTATTGCCTAGAGAATCCATGGACAGAGGAGCCTGGAGAGCTACCGTCCACGGGGTCGCAAAGAGTCAGACACGACTGAAGTGACTCAGCATGTAGAGCACAATGAGACTTAAAGAAGGAAGGAAGCATATTATAGTTTGGATTAAAGTGAAATTCCATTTAAATAAACAAACTCAAGAAAAAGATGCAAAAATTGATCATGGAAAGTCTTTTTCCTGGCTTCATAAAGCCAAGTTCTATTTTCCCCTCTTCTCATTGACTCAGGCCTGATCTCTCAAATGCCTCAACTAGAAATCTATAAGGGTCCATCTCATGCCCACAAGTTCAGTGATGTCCTACAAGCTCAGTGATTATTAAACTACCACTACGTGTGCTCAACTGAGCAAATTATAGTCCGGCCAAGTTCACAGTCGCTAGTTCCAAAGCGAATGCTTGCACATGAAACAAGAGTCCAGAGTAGAGGTCACAGCTTTCTATGTTTACAGCCTCTCCACACAATTAATCTTGCAGCTGCACTTGATTAGTTTTTGACATGAATGCACTGTCTCAGAAAGGTCAATACAAGGAGGTTTTCATCCTCTTGACACTCCCTCTAACCTCCACTATTCACAAACATTAAACCACTTGTAACAGCACATTGCACAAGAACTTCCCAGTGTCTAGACTCTAAGAAAGCTCTCTGTTGGGAGTGCTGCATGCTTTAGATGGCAAAAGGTATCTGAACATGTCCTCTTCTTTATGAATAGCTTTTTGAAAAAACAAGAGTTCATTATCAAGCAACAGCCCAAATTTCCAAACACAATGTCATGCCATTTCAGCAAAAACAGAGCTGAAAGGGTTAAGGATAATGATTGCAAACCTCAGACCTGAGGTTAAATTCCTCTCCCCCAATATATAAATTATAATTTGGGTAACAAAGGAAAAGTGATACATGAATATGAAGTCACTCAAGTACTGAATTATGATTTAATTTTCCCCAAAGGTGGGTCCTATATTTCACAATTTTTTCCAAATATAGTAAAGAAGAAAACATATAGTTCAAGCCATATGTGTGTGTTTATATATATATATATATGTATATATAAAAAGTATCACACTACAGAATAAGAGTTAAAATGAGGGGAAATGTTTTAAAAAGTTATATACAGTATATGTGTATATAAATACACACAAAGGCAATTATAGAGGAAAAACATACATCCTACAAGTATATTCTTCTCATAAAATTAGAGATTTTAATTATATGTCTGTAAAGAGATATAATTACACACTGGGAGGCAGGATATATCTAATTGTAGAGAAAAGCTCATTTCTATGATTAAGGATTGATAGTTTGAAAATACTTCTATGTTAAAAAAAAGCTAATAAAAAACTATAACTTCATTTTTACAAAGTAAATAAAAACAATTTCATGCCCAAGTCACCATATTTGTTGCCAAATATGGCATAACTTCATGTGATCCTTATAAATTTATAATGCCTTTGCTTATGACCCTTAGGTCAGTATCTATAAAAATTGCCATATGCCTTCCATTCCATTGGTGTTGGCTTTTAGTGGAAACTTAATCAGCTGGAGAGGAACACTACCACAGACTTAACAGATTACAGCAACTAATAATTAGCATTCTTGAACTTTCTAACTCTACTAGTAACTTATAATTGACTTCTGGGATGTGGGGTTGTAGGTAAAAAGAATTACTATTGTAAAATAATTCATTTAGAAGATACATATAGGTACTACTCAAAATCTTGTGATCAAAATGCTTTGGAAATGCAAAAACAATTATTATGAATCTCAAGAAAAACATTTACTCATAACTTGAAAACTTCTCGGACAATTTTAGTTCACAATCATTAAGAATCCAATTTAAGCTAACAAGAGACATATTGACCCAAAGTAACACAGAAAACAAGTTTCAACTCAGGTTGAATTCTAGTGCCTTTCACGGTTTTTTTTAATTCTATAGCTACAGTAGCATCAGGCAAAACATTTATAAAAGCTAAAACTAGAAATTATAACTCACAGGGCCATCCTAAGAGTTCATTATTTTTCTTCTAACCTGTATTTGAAATAAGACACTCCTAATTTACTCAAAATGACCGAGAAGCTTAACTTACCAAAACCGTTCTTCCAACATATTATGACTCTATTTAAATGTTATATTTCCTATCTTCGAGTACTATAAATTCTATTTATAAACATGGCTGAACAGATTGAGTACACCTAACAGAAGATGAAATTTCTGAAAAAGAACACATCTTCATTATCTCCCCAAAAAGGAAGTTAAAAATCTTCATTGGAATTTTCTTCCCTAATTATGAATCCAAGGAAAATTGGAACAACAACTAATGAAAGACAAAAGTTGAGAAAATAAAATATTCTCAAAGATGTCACTCTGTTGTCACTCGGCATGACTTAAATCGAAAGCAGATCATAATGCTTATCTAGGATTTCTTATTTCCCTTCCCAATCACTTATCTTTAATTGAAGAGCTTTCCTGTTTTCTCAGTATTGGCTATTCATTTGATTGACAGTCTTATGATTGATCCCTAGAGAGAACTGTGTTTAAAAATGAGCAATAGCAAAAATTTTACGCTGATGTTAACTTCCTTGAAACACCTGTATCTACCCAGGGTCTTTGAAATGAAAATGCGTGGACTTGGCAATAAAAAGCAGGATCTCCAGAAGTATATTTTTAAATCTACAGAAATTACTAATAACGATTTAAGTTTGTATGTTCTAGGGTAATTTAAAACCTTTCCAAATTGTGATCTGAACCTTTAAATAGTGTCATCTAAAAGTCTGTTTTTAATATGCTGCTGCAGTTAAGTCACTTCAGTCGTGTCCGACTCTGTGTGACCCCATAGACGGCAGCCCACCAGGCTCCCCCATCCCTGGGATTCTCCAGGCAAGAATACTGGAGTGGGTTGCCATTTCCTTCTCCAATGCATGAAAGAGAAAAGTGAAAGTGAAGTCGCTCAGTCTGTCNCTCTGTGTGACCCCATAGACGGCAGCCCACCAGGCTCCCCCATCCCTGGGATTCTCCAGGCAAGAATACTGGAGTGGGTTGCCATTTCCTTCTCCAATGCATGAAAGAGAAAAGTGAAAGTGAAGTCGCTCAGTCTGTCCGACTGTTAGCGACCCCATGGACTGCAGCCCACCAGGCTACTCCGTCCATTGGATTTTCCAGGCAAGAGTACTGGGGTGGGGTGCCATTGCCTTCCCCGGTTTTTAATATGAGTTGGAGGAAATATCAATACTACTATATGTTAGGTCCAATACAAGCTTTTAAGAACAAACCTTAGAATCTAAAAATCTTAAAAATATTTTTAAGGTAAATATTTTGGGGTAAAAGTAGTGGCAAGAAAATGAGGAACTGTGGTTCATATGTAAAATAACAGAGGGACATGTGTTCTGAGTATAGATCTAAGCCATTCTTCGCTATAAACCAAAACCAACATTCACTTCATTCATTTTCTGAATGAAACACATCTTTCCCTATTGCCAGGACACAACTGTGGTCACTGTGTACTCCCCAGAATATGGGTAAAAGAAAACTCCATAACAATAGAGAATGTTGGGATTTTCAATGGTTAAGACTTCACCTTCCAATGCAGGGGATGCAAGTTCAATCCCTGGCTGGGGGGCTAAGATCCCACAGCCTTGGGGCCAAGAAAACAAAACAACACAGAAGCAATACTGTGACAGACTGAATAAAGACTTTAAAAATCGTCCACGTCAAAAATTCTTAAAAAAAAATAAAAAAAAGTAGAGAATGTTTTTCCCACTGCCAGTCACCCATAACTCTATAGAGACTCTAGGATAGCATTAAGGCTGTTTCTGGGGAAATGTAGGCTTGAAATTCATAAATGCTGATTTTAACTAAATAAATGTTAATGACACATGAAATGTCTGAGTGAGGTTTTCAAATGAGAACATAAAAAATCTTTTTCAAAGGCTACTGCTGCTAAGTTGCTTCAGTCGTGTCCAACTCTGCCACCCAGAGATGGCAGCCCACCAGGCTGCCCCGTCCCTGGGATTCTCCAGGCAAGAACACTGGAGTGGGTTGNGAAATGTCTGAGTGAGGTTTTCAAATGAGAACATAAAAAATCTTTTTCAAAGGCTACTGCTGCTAAGTTGCTTCAGTCGTGTCCAACTCTGCCACCCAGAGATGGCAGCCCACCAGGCTGCCCCGTCCCTGGGATTCTCCAGGCAAGAACACTGGAGTGGGTTGCCATTTCCTTCTCCAGTGCATGAAAGTGAGGTCGCTCAGTCATGTCCGACTCTTCGTGATCCCAAGGACTGCAGCCCACCAGGCTCCTCCATCCATGGGATTTTCCAAGCAAGAGTACTGGAGTGAGGTGCCATCGCCTTCTCCATTTCAAAGGCTAAGATGCTCCCTTCTCTTTGCCCATGGCATTTTGTAAGGACTCCCCTTGTAGTACCAAATATATTTAAATTATGGACCTCTTGTAGGCAAGAAAATCCCCAGAGCCTAGCAAAGTAAAAAGAGACATTCAAATTATTATTGAATGAATTTATAAAACTAGCCACTCAGTCAAATGTTCTTGATTTTTAAGTATCTTTTAAAAATTGTTTCCATTAGTTTTTACTTGTCCCTACCACCTAGTAAAGTACCTGAACAAAGTAGGTATTCAATCATCCTTTATTAATTCATTAAAGAACAGAAAGGAAGAGAATGTAAGAGAGGGAAAAAAGGAAGACTATGAGAAATAAAGATAGGAAGGAAGGAAAGGAGGGAGAAAGGAATGGATGGAGCAAAGAAGGAAAAGAAGGAATAAAGGAAGGGAAGGAATAAAAGGACCAACTAACCTAACTCAGGAGATAGGTGTTTTAAACTAGGAAAATAACCTGCTTTTTTTGTTTTTGTTTTGTTCTGTTTTTCTCTAGAACACTATAATGCATTTCAAGTTTCCAAGGTTCCTGCTCTAGTATGCCTCCTCTCTCCTAAATAAATTTAGATTGAAAAGAAATATTAAAAAAAAGAGGTATCATAATAAAAATATATAAGACAAAAATGCATCCTGAGATGAAATTTATGCTTCAATTGTTTTCCAAATACTGTAAATAAAATGTCAACTTACTTCTCTGATAACATACAAGTTTTAAAACCACTTTATAACTTTTTCATTCTATCAGTTAGAAGCATTATATTTATATGACACTCTTGATAAAAATGATTTGCAAGAAATGCTTCAAAGAACTAAATATGAACATAAAATTTAAGCTTAGATTCAGGCCAACCTAAGTGACACCTTTTTGCCAAGCCACTGGCTACACATAAGCCATGAAAATAATGAAAAAGTAATAATTTGAACAGAACTGTTAAGTACCATGATAAAGAAATCTTTCTCATCAACTGCACAAATTCAACAAATTTCATTTGCTAATTCAGAAAGAGATCTGTTTTTAAGTCAGATTATAGGTACCATCTTCTTCCTTGATTCTGACACGGGAATATAGTGTTTATTCTTTTATATGACAACACAAAGGAATTTAGTGTACTTTTCCTTTTATACTATTTACTCAGTATAAAAGTCAGGTATGTTTTATCATTTAAGTTTAATTGGAATTTCTTGCATTAAATTAAAAGGATACATAACCATGCAACTATTGTACTTTCCTTTTTATATCAGGAACTTCTAAAAAGAGGAAAATAATCTAGCTTTGTTTGCCTGAAGATAAAAAGAGCCCAAACCTGAAAAATACTTCCTTTCTTTTTTTGGGGTACCATAAATCACGCTCATTCTTTTACCTCAGAGAAATATAACTATGCTCCATCAATATCCCTTCAATGTTCCAAATTTGTAATTTATAAACATCAATACTTAATGTGTTCCAAAATAAGTATCTATTCATAAAGTAACTTTAATCCCTTTGGGGGCAGTAATTTTTAAAAATTTTCTTAGTGTTTTTTAAAGCCCACTAAAAGTATACACTGTATTATCCCACTTTAAGGATTATACACTAAAGTCTAAAAGTTCAGGTTTCACTGAAAATTTCACTTACTCTGGGCTGTCTTATCAGAAAGTCAGGAAATACTGAATAAGTGGTCAGACTGTGCACAATTATATGTAGAATCTACTTCCTGACAACTCTGAAAAGATCTGTAGAGCGGACTTATGGACTCAGAGGGAGAAGGAGAGGGAGAGGGAGAGGGAGGGATGATTTGGGAGAATAGCATTGAAATATGTATACTATCATGTAAGAAATGAATTGCCAGTCTATGTTCAATGCAGGATGCAGGATGCTTGGGGCTGGTGTATGGCGATGATCTGGAGGGAAGATGTGGCGGGGGAGGTGAGATGTGTATAAGAGACAGGTGACAGACTGAATAAAGACTTTAAAAATCGTCCACGTCAAAAATTCTTAAAAAAAAATAAAAAAAAGTAGAGAATGTTTTTCCCACTGCCAGTCACCCATAACTCTATAGAGACTCTAGGATAGCATTAAGGCTGTTTCTGGGGAAATGTAGGCTTGAAATTCATAAATGCTGATTTTAACTAAATAAATGTTAATGACACATGAAATGTCTGAGTGAGGTTTTCAAATGAGAACATAAAAAATCTTTTTCAAAGGCTACTGCTGCTAAGTTGCTTCAGTCGTGTCCAACTCTGCCACCCAGAGATGGCAGCCCACCAGGCTGCCCCGTCCCTGGGATTCTCCAGGCAAGAACACTGGAGTGGGTTGCCATTTCCTTCTCCAGTGCATGAAAGTGAGGTCGCTCAGTCATGTCCGACTCTTCGTGATCCCAAGGACTGCAGCCCACCAGGCTCCTCCATCCATGGGATTTTCCAAGCAAGAGTACTGGAGTGAGGTGCCATCGCCTTCTCCATTTCAAAGGCTAAGATGCTCCCTTCTCTTTGCCCATGGCATTTTGTAAGGACTCCCCTTGTAGTACCAAATATATTTAAATTATGGACCTCTTGTAGGCAAGAAAATCCCCAGAGCCTAGCAAAGTAAAAAGAGACATTCAAATTATTATTGAATGAATTTATAAAACTAGCCACTCAGTCAAATGTTCTTGATTTTTAAGTATCTTTTAAAAATTGTTTCCATTAGTTTTTACTTGTCCCTACCACCTAGTAAAGTACCTGAACAAAGTAGGTATTCAATCATCCTTTATTAATTCATTAAAGAACAGAAAGGAAGAGAATGTAAGAGAGGGAAAAAAGGAAGACTATGAGAAATAAAGATAGGAAGGAAGGAAAGGAGGGAGAAAGGAATGGATGGAGCAAAGAAGGAAAAGAAGGAATAAAGGAAGGGAAGGAATAAAAGGACCAACTAACCTAACTCAGGAGATAGGTGTTTTAAACTAGGAAAATAACCTGCTTTTTTTGTTTTTGTTTTGTTCTGTTTTTCTCTAGAACACTATAATGCATTTCAAGTTTCCAAGGTTCCTGCTCTAGTATGCCTCCTCTCTCCTAAATAAATTTAGATTGAAAAGAAATATTAAAAAAAAGAGGTATCATAATAAAAATATATAAGACAAAAATGCATCCTGAGATGAAATTTATGCTTCAATTGTTTTCCAAATACTGTAAATAAAATGTCAACTTACTTCTCTGATAACATACAAGTTTTAAAACCACTTTATAACTTTTTCATTCTATCAGTTAGAAGCATTATATTTATATGACACTCTTGATAAAAATGATTTGCAAGAAATGCTTCAAAGAACTAAATATGAACATAAAATTTAAGCTTAGATTCAGGCCAACCTAAGTGACACCTTTTTGCCAAGCCACTGGCTACACATAAGCCATGAAAATAATGAAAAAGTAATAATTTGAACAGAACTGTTAAGTACCATGATAAAGAAATCTTTCTCATCAACTGCACAAATTCAACAAATTTCATTTGCTAATTCAGAAAGAGATCTGTTTTTAAGTCAGATTATAGGTACCATCTTCTTCCTTGATTCTGACACGGGAATATAGTGTTTATTCTTTTATATGACAACACAAAGGAATTTAGTGTACTTTTCCTTTTATACTATTTACTCAGTATAAAAGTCAGGTATGTTTTATCATTTAAGTTTAATTGGAATTTCTTGCATTAAATTAAAAGGATACATAACCATGCAACTATTGTACTTTCCTTTTTATATCAGGAACTTCTAAAAAGAGGAAAATAATCTAGCTTTGTTTGCCTGAAGATAAAAAGAGCCCAAACCTGAAAAATACTTCCTTTCTTTTTTTGGGGTACCATAAATCACGCTCATTCTTTTACCTCAGAGAAATATAACTATGCTCCATCAATATCCCTTCAATGTTCCAAATTTGTAATTTATAAACATCAATACTTAATGTGTTCCAAAATAAGTATCTATTCATAAAGTAACTTTAATCCCTTTGGGGGCAGTAATTTTTAAAAATTTTCTTAGTGTTTTTTAAAGCCCACTAAAAGTATACACTGTATTATCCCACTTTAAGGATTATACACTAAAGTCTAAAAGTTCAGGTTTCACTGAAAATTTCACTTACTCTGGGCTGTCTTATCAGAAAGTCAGGAAATACTGAATAAGTGGTCAGACTGTGCACAATTATATGTAGAATCTACTTCCTGACAACTCTGAAAAGATCTGTAGAGCGGACTTATGGACTCAGAGGGAGAAGGAGAGGGAGAGGGAGAGGGAGGGATGATTTGGGAGAATAGCATTGAAATATGTATACTATCATGTAAGAAATGAATTGCCAGTCTATGTTCAATGCAGGATGCAGGATGCTTGGGGCTGGTGTATGGCGATGATCTGGAGGGAAGATGTGGCGGGGGAGGTGGNGGGAGGGGGGTTCATGTTTGGGAGTTCGTGTAAAAAAATAAATAAATACAAAAAAAAAAAAAAAGACTAAGCCTCAATTTCAGGTTCCCCTCACCAAACTCCGTGAAAATAATGGCCCCAACTGTGCACAAAAGAAAAACAAGACATTCTAATAGTCAGGCATCTAAATCTGACATAGTCAAATTACAACTTTTTGGACAGAAGGACTACCATATTCTAAAATAATCAAACATATAGTGGATTTTAGTGACTTTATCATTCTTACTTTCTAAACATTTGTGCCTAGCTAAGTTAACTGTAGTGAAAAATAGTCTATTAAATGAGAGCTAATGTAACTTTAATAACTTTCATTTTAAAGTATACCATAAGTTATAATTTATATAAATAGATATGTTACATATCTAAACCTGAATCATCCTGTTGTACACCAGAAATTAATACAACACTGTAAACCAACTAGGCTTCCATTTTTAAAAAAAGAGTAGAACTATAAAATGTAAAGGAAACTAAAATAGAAAATACATAGTTCCAAACAAGACTGGATATACTATAATAGAAAAACTTTATAAAGTGTTTGCCTACTAAAAGATTTAAAGAGACTCTTTTTTCAAAAATTTGCAGAAAGATATTCAGTTGGCTGAACTATAATACTGCAGACTTTAGGAGAGCAGATAGTTTTGTATGTCCAACCATAGCTGCTAGCTGTCTTATGAAAGTATTTTGTTGATTTATACTATAATAGAAAAACTTTATAAAGTGTTTGCCTACTAAAAGATTTAAAGAGACTCTTTTTTCAAAAATTTGCAGAAAGATATTCAGTTGGCTGAACTATAATACTGCAGACTTTAGGAGAGCAGATAGTTTTGTATGTCCAACCATAGCTGCTAGCTGTCTTATGAAAGTATTTTGTTGATTTTAAGCATATGTGCAAGAAACAGTAGCTTTCCCAACATGTCATTCACTACATCTTCTTTTTTTTTTTTTAATTTGAGCAAATAAAACGTTGCCTCTTGTGTGAAGCCAAAAATAAACTTCCTTTTTCACTAAATCCAATGGAAGTAAAAATCATTAAACAGCTTAAAATTTACAGCTCTTTTCAATGTATAGGGCTGATTCAAAACAGACATTTTATAAAGGTTTTAAAGAATAAACATGAATATAATTTAAACATTACATTAAGCTTCCTGCTGCTGCTGCTGCTGCTGCTGCTAAGTCGGTTCAGTCATGTCCGATTCTGTGAAACCCA
>SJYX01000996.1:0-17789 GCA_006410675.1 Oreotragus oreotragus
TTGAGGTGGAAAACTGAGAAATCCCTGTTCAAAGGATTTTCACTAGTGAGCTAGGGTCACGCCCTAGGTTTCACTCTGCTTATTTTGCTTCACAGGATTGGGAAAGGTTTGTGTTCCCGAAGCCTTGGGAGTTGTTACAGGCTGAGGAGAAGGGATCTCAATACCTAGGAAGGGTCGCCCTCCTAGAGATAGCTATTATCGATCTCAGGAAACTCTGGTGTTTCTAGAGCAGGCTTTGCTTTCACCAAACCCAAGGAGGTGACAGGAGGAGTCCCCACACAGGACTTAAGGATGCTGTGACCAGAAGATGGGATCACGTAACAGTAGCAGCGCAGGAACTGGGTCCGGAGACCCCTCCGAGGGCTTGCCCCGAAGAGGGGCTGGCCTGCGTAGGAGTGAGGAGGAGGAAGAGGAGGATGAAGATGTGGATCTGGCCCAGGTACTGGCCTATCTCCTACGCAGGTAACTTACCCCTTGGTGTGTCCCCACCAGGCACTACCACAGTCCCTTTATACCAGCTCCCGTCGGGGAAGTTACAGAGAATAGAGAATGGGATCAGCCCAGGACAGCTGTTCTGTTTGAGCAGAACAGCCTTCCCTGCTGGACACTGGCAGCACTCCCCTAGGCAGGGTCAACAGGATGATTTGCTCTTGTGTTGAGGGGACTATTCAAGAGAGTCTAGCNGGGAAGTTACAGAGAATAGAGAATGGGATCAGCCCAGGACAGCTGTTCTGTTTGAGCAGAACAGCCTTCCCTGCTGGACACTGGCAGCACTCCCCTAGGCAGGGTCAACAGGATGATTTGCTCTTGTGTTGAGGGGACTATTCAAGAGAGTCTAGCTATGACTACACACATGTAACCTATTTTCCAAGTACATAAAAGAAAAAAAGAGGGAGGGTTGTCCTGGTGGGAAGGAAGTGCTATGAGGGGTGAAGAAAAGAGTTGGGGAAGTGAGTATTGAATTTAAATGAAGTCATTGACACATGATATGAGGCCACGTGGATTTACTTGAAAAACAAGTTTAAATTAACCTAACTCTAATCCTGTTCCTAAAGAAAGAATGCTTTGAGGGAAGTGACCACCTGCAATTGCCTGGAAAGGGGGTGCAACTGGCTTTGGTTCTTAGCTGTGGTTCCTTGAGGGAGAAGGCAGGCTTGAGAATCCCTTCAGAAAACCATGTCCTATGCTAGATTCCTTGGGCAGAGATTCAGAAGGAAATGCTCTCAGAATTTCTAACTCTCTGGGAAGTCAACTCAGTAGATCAGCCAACATCCATGCAATGCTGGGGTTTTCTACTCCTCTTGTAAGAGTGAAAATTAGCTTCCTGGTGTGTCTTATAGGAGAGAAAATAACAGCCACGGTCTAGTCAGCCTCAAACCTCAACATGGGGACAGTACAGGGGTTTGAGGACAAGGTAGTCTATGAACTACATAACCATTGACTCTGAATTTGGTTGGTCTGGGGAAGAGATCCTCCCCTTTATCACGGGGGGTCTCTCCACAGAGGCCAAGTGAGGTTGGTGCAGGGAGGAGGTGCAGCAAATTTGCAGCTCATCCAGGCCCTCTCGGACTCAGAGGAAGAGCATGACAGTGCCTGGGATGGTCGTCTTGGAGACCGATACAATCCACCAGGTAAGAGGAAAGACAGACAGAGACCCTAACATCAAAGGATTTCCACTACAAAACTTTTTTTAAAAAATTAATTTTGGCAAAAATTGAAAGAAAAAGATGAGATAATTCAGGGAATAAGGGAGTCTTTGCAGCCCCCGTATATTCAGCCACATTGAGAAGGCTGAGCACAGCCTTGCTAACTGTCTGCTGGGGCTGGAAAAGACCTAGGATGAAACTTCTCTTTGGTGCCCACAGTGGATGCAACCCCTGACACCCGGGAGCTGGAATGCAGTGAGATCAAGACACAAGTGGAATTGGCCACAGGGCGGCTGGGGCTTAGGCGGGCAGCCCGGGAGCTCAGCTTTCCTCAAATGTTGCACCAGGTAGGCCTCTCCTCATCCAGCCAGTCTGGCAGCAGGACTATTAGTGCAGCCAGAAGCCACAATCCCAGAGAAGAGGGAAGTCAACTTTCCAAGGAAGCTTCAAGTGCTGGAGCTGGAGCACCCTCAACCAGCCTGAGTGGGCATTTGGTGGGACATGTTACTGTGTGCTGGGTTCATTCCTGTAGCAAGAGCAATATTTTTGGAGGAGGGGGCTTGGTGTGGATGAAGTGGCCCTCTGTTTCCGCTAGCAATATTCCCCAATCCCTTCCTTTAGAGAGAACGGGGCCTCTGCCACCAGGGAAGCTTCTCCCTTGGAGAACGGTCTCGAGTGATGTCTCAGTGAGTATGGGGCTTGGTGGAGAGATTCCAAGGGCCAGATAAGTCTAAACTTTCTTAAACTTTGAAAGGATGAGTGTTAAAGGATTCTCAGGGATATTAGGTTATGTGGGGTTGAGGCTTTGAGAATGAGCAAAGTGGAAAAGTATAGCAATTGAGAGGATGATAGAATGAATCAAAGACAAAGGCTTATACCCAAAGCCGGGAAGAATGCCCCTGTACTCACGTCCAGCTCTGTTAGGATGCTGCTAACTGGAACAGGAGCTCCTCTTACCCTCACTGTCTTTCTGCTTCCCCAGCTTCTTGCCCAACGATTTGGGCTTCACCGATACCTACTCTCAGAAGGCTTTCTGTGGCATCTACAGCAAAGATGGTCAAATCTTCATGTCTGCCTGTCAAGGTACTATACCCTAGTCCTACCAGCTGCCTTAGAACAAGAGATGTTCCCTCTGACTGATGCTAGAAAGCCCCAGATCCAGGGAGCTCAGACCCTGGCTTAAGGATGCTTAGCTAGAACACATGTTTTGTCCCATGCTCAAGGGAAGATTCCACAGATCAGTGGTGAGTGAGAGAGGTCTGATCTAGGGAGGATTCAGGAGGCTGTTTTCTAATTCTGCCTGATCACCACTCACACAGACCAGACAATCCGACTATATGACTGCCGGTATGGCCGCTTTCGTAAATTCAAGAGCATCAAAGCCCGAGATGTCGGCTGGAGCGTCTTGGATGTGGCCTTCACCCCTGATGGGAACCATTTCCTTTACTCCAGCTGGTCCGATTACAGTGAGTGTGCCCCAGACCTCCGTGGTCTCTCCAGCTGGGGACCTGAGGTCTCCAAACACCCATCTCCTCCGTGCCATGACTCCATGCCTTTTCCTGGACAAATTACTCCCCGGTCCAACTTCCTTCCCATTTGTTCTATCTCTTCCCTGGCTCTACCCTCCTTACCTCAGCCCTGAAAGATTCTTGTTTCTCTTGGTTCTCTTAGTTCATATCTGCAACATCTACGGGGAGGGAGACACACACACTGCCCTGGATCTAAGGTACTGGCTTCCCTTACTGGTCAGACTCATCAGAAACTACTCAAGAAAGGCTCTCTAGGAGCATACCTCTTGAACTGGAGCTCCCGCTTAGAGGGGAAAGTACACTGGTTGCAAGTTTCTCTGTGTGGACTTCCGGGAGGGAACTACCCAGCCTGTCAGCCAGAGGACCAGGATAAATAGATGGCTGCAGGATTCTTCTTGGTTCCTCACTGAGGTGCCCCACATTCTGGCATGTGTGCTGGCGGGATTTCTTTTCCCCTCAGCAGTGTGCTTCACGGCCCTTGTCGCATTCTGTGTGGATTAACCTGGGCTAAAGGGAAGTTCACTTAATGCAGATCCTCCTTGTCTCTTTTCAGGCCAGATGAACGTCGCTTTGCTGTGTTCTCCATTGCTGTCTCCTCAGATGGACGAGAAGTGCTAGGAGGGTGAGTGTTTGTGGGGATGCCTCCAGAACTTAACGAGACAGAAATTCTCCCAGAAACGGGCTCGACCATTACAGAGACTACAGTAGATACTCGTACCCAGGCAGCTGTGGAGAATAACCAGGGCTTCTCTAGGGCCAAGATTTATGAGTGGCTTCACTTCTCAAGTACCATTTCTCCAGCACGAGATGGGAGGTCACAGCTAACTCTTCTCCCACCTCCTGTATAAGAAGGCACAAGGGCTTGCCCCTTAGTGGGACTTCGAGACACAGTGTCTCCAGAGCACACATAGCATGGGTCCTCTCGGTCCTGGCTCCAAAGCCCTCTTTGTCGCCTCCCCTTCAGGGCCAATGATGGCTGCCTGTACGTCTTTGATCGAGAACAGAACCGGCGGACCCTTCAGGTATTGCTCCCGAGATTTCAAGCCCCCGCCTCCTGGTCCTTGGCTTGTTGGAAGACCTAGATAGAGGTTGTAAACATCCTGGCCCCTTTCTCCCCTAGATTGAGTCCCATGAGGATGATGTGAATGCGGTGGCCTTTGCTGACGTCAGCTCCCAAATCCTGTTCTCCGGGGGTG
Organism: Oreotragus oreotragus; assembly: GCA_006410675.1. Classification (NCBI taxonomy): domain Eukaryota; kingdom Metazoa; phylum Chordata; class Mammalia; order Artiodactyla; family Bovidae; genus Oreotragus; species Oreotragus oreotragus. Next base: position 4,372 of record SJYX01000996.1, read on the forward strand.
ACGATGCCATCTGCAAAGTGTGGGATCGACGCACCATGAGGGAAGATGACCCCAAGCCTGTGGGCGCGCTTGCCGGACATCAGGACGGCATCACTTTCATTGACAGTAAGGTGGGTGCAGAGGCAGGACCACACAGCCAGACGACTGAGTTGTGGTATCGAAGCAAACAGGGGTGGCAACTCTCCAAGCTCCTCCTTTAGCCACGGTTTGCAAGATTGGCACCGTTCCACAAGGAGCGGGGCTTTCTGTACGAGAAAAGTAGAAGACAGTCTGATCCAAGGTAGAACAGGAGCCAGCCAGTGTGCTGGACAAAGAAAGGGAAACCTAGCCAGGGTGTGTGGCCTGTGGTAGGAAACCAACGGCGAGGCCCACCTGGGTGAAGAGAGGAGGCCAAAGAGCAGCCTGCGTTCATACCCCTCAACTGAGAGAGGGGGGCTCTGATCCTCCTCATCCATCCTGGATTCACAGGGTGATGCCCGATACCTCATCTCCAACTCCAAAGACCAGACCATCAAGCTCTGGGATATCCGACGTTTTTCTAGCCGGGAAGGCATGGAAGCCTCTCGCCAGGCTGCCACACAACAAAACTGGGACTACCGCTGGCAGCAGGTGCCCAAAAAAGGTGAGAGTGGAAGTAGAACCTGAGATCTGGAGAGTGAAGAGTCAGGGGTAGTAGTTAAAATATTTAACCTGTGGTAAGGCCCAGCATGGGCATGGTGGATGAAGCTGGGACCCCTCTCCTGACTCCCCCTTGCCAGGCATTAACTCTTTGTTTGCTGAACCGTGGGAAAGTCAGGGGTTACCAATGTGGGAACTGGGAATCACTCACTCCAAGCCAATGGGTACGAAAGTACTGCAATATCTTGACAATCAGCAGAGCCATACTGGCATATATCAGCTGATTGTTTGGTGGGGAAAGAGATGCCAGTTGGGGATTGGAAAGATTACTGTCTATGAACATCATTGTTTGCTGAGGACTGGTGATACAGGAGAATCCGAACTCCCTAACCCCGGGTTTGCCCTGCATCCCTCCCTAGCCTGGCGGAAGCTGAAGCTCCCAGGGGACAGCTCCTTGATGACCTACCGGGGCCACGGGGTGCTGCACACCCTCATCCGTTGCCGATTCTCCCCCACCCACAGCACCGGCCAGCAGTTCATCTACAGTGGCTGCTCCACTGGCAAAGTGGTCGGTAAGGACTGGGTCAGACCAGGGGGTCTCAGGAAGGGCAGGAATGTTCCCCGGCATTCTACCTGTAACCACCAGTGAGCACCTTAAGAAATCCAGTGAGAACTATAATGAGATTTCATTTAGCCTGAAGCGGGGCTGCTTAAACAGAGAAAGAAAAAACATTCTATTCATTAGCATTTTAAATTAGGAAAGGAACACAGAATTCTAGTCAGTAAATATACTAGATCACCAAAAATATACACGGTTCTGTTATTTAATCAGTCAGGGGAGAGATTACAGATGAAAGGTAGGAGGGAACAGAGACAGAAAGAATGACACAAAAAGCAGCAAGTCGTAAAAGATGTACAGCCACTGAAGCAGGAGGAACGCACGAAAAGAAACACAGACACAGATGGATGGAACCTAAGACAGAGCCTAAGATAGACCTAGGGAGGTGCTGAGATGAAGGCCCATCCAGGGAGAGAGGAAGGCNAGTCGTAAAAGATGTACAGCCACTGAAGCAGGAGGAACGCACGAAAAGAAACACAGACACAGATGGATGGAACCTAAGACAGAGCCTAAGATAGACCTAGGGAGGTGCTGAGATGAAGGCCCATCCAGGGAGAGAGGAAGGCACACCCAAGTCCAGAAGAGGAACAGCAGGTTCACAAGTCTATGGAGACAGGCCCGTGTTCACCTTTGTGGTGTCTCCCATATCTTGTGAGCTTTCAAAAAACTGCTGCTTTAAAGCCACACTTCATTTTCTTAACTGTTAACCCTGTAACATTTAGCTAAGGGCCAGAGATACCCAAGCTCTGCTAGATCATACTCTCAACCTGAGGTAGGGAAAAGAAACTAACAGCATCCCCAGATGTGGGCTTTGTTCCTCTGGGAAGGTGGGAGGTTGCCTGAGAGGCAGGGAGAGATGAGGGATGGCTGGAAGGTCTTCTGGCTGCCCTTCTCCACTCTGGCCTTTCCCGGATAGTGTACGACCTCCTCAGTGGCCACATCGTGAAGAAGCTGACCAGCCACAAGGCCTGTGTGCGTGACGTCAGCTGGCACCCCTTTGAGGAGAAGATTGTCAGCAGTTCGGTGAGGATGCTAGAGTGAGGGTGGCCAGTGTGTGTCTGGGACCGGGTGAGGGCAGCGTCCTCTGACTGCTTGCCACCTTCTACCCTGCAGTGGGACGGGAATCTGCGTCTGTGGCAGTACCGCCAGGCTGAGTACTTCCAGGATGACATGCCAGAGTCGGAGGAGCACCCCAGCACCCCTGCCCCAATGTCCCACCCCTCTACAGCCTTTTCCTCGCCCCAGTAGATCTGACCTCCAGGCCGTCATGGGTGAGCCTCTTCACCAGCTCTCCACCTTCTTCCTTTCTCCCCTTTGGGGGATCTTTGGGGACTCACTGGCACTGGCTGGGGAGAAACAGAAGCTCAGGCTTTGGGCCCCTAGCTGACCCCTGGGAGATCCTCCCCTTGGGGTAGTGTGGTCCTCTCAGATGCTCACACCCAACCATCTGGGACTTCTGTCTCTGGCCAGGGTCTGGCAGGACTGTCATTATCTGATCAGCAGGAGAACTGTCCTGAGTGTTTTTAATCATGTTTGGATGTTAAGTGTTAGCTCCTAGAGTAGATGCCTGGAGCCAGGTCTGAACTGTGCCATCAGCAAGGCCCATTGCCCAGGCCTTCACATTGAGGATTAGACTGGTCAGTCAGAAGGCCAGGAGTGCTGGCCTTTGTTCCAGAGGTCCTAATGGCTAGAGCTCTAGCCCCTCAGGGAGAGGGGGATGGATAAGCACCCTCCCACGGCGGGAATTATGTCTTCTCTCTCATGCGTCTGGGTCTTTGGGGTGGGCAGGCTATGGTGTGAGAGGCTGTGTGTGGCCCCACACAGGGCAGGTCCTCCCCCTCCCAGAATGTTCCATCATGCCAGAGGCCAGCAGCTTCAAGGAGGGATGTTGAAGTAGGACTCCTTTGTCCTATCACTGGCTTTGGCTCCCTCAATAAACTCTGTGGGAACCTGGCTCAGCATCCGTCTGTCTCTCTCTTTATCCTGTTGAAAATCTTTTATCTTCTCACTTTAAGAAAATGGTTTCAACAAAGCTTTCAGTTATGCTCCTCTGTTAGAGAAATCACTGCTTTGATGCCCGAAGATGAAAGGGAATACCAAAATCATTTGTTAACTGAGCTTTGCAACAGGGAGTCCCTCACCGACCTCAGAAACTTCTCAGCAAATGGAAATTGAGATAATAGGAAGTAAACACATTTTAGATGAGAACTCGGAACACCCACATCAGCTCTGCCCTGGAGCTGGTCCAATCTATGGAAGGAAGTAGCCCAGAGCCAGAGATCACCTGGTGGGCACTGATGGCAGGCCCCATCTGGGCACTTCACACTCAGGACCTCACCCATTCTCACAGCACCCTTTTTTCCAGGTGAGGAAATGAAGGCATACAGAGGTCAGCCACCATGCCTCAGGGCAGACCCATGGTGTGGACAATAGGGGAGCAGCTTGGCCTCACCTTCCCCATTATCTCTAAGGCAGTTCTGGAACCAGAATGCACACCTCCAAGGGGTCTTCGAGACACAACAAGGGATTAAGAGATGTACCTGTTCAACAGCAAAACACTTTTAAAAGAATAAATTGTCCAGATGCTTGGCCTTCAGGTGATCTCTTTCCTCCAGTTGACCCACCTGCATGAAACCATCACATGGATCTCTACTGGCTCCTTTCATCTCCCCTCTGCCTCTTCGCCCAGGAGGGACTCCCTGTTGCAAAGCTTAGTTAACAAATGATATCTATCTCTACCCCCTAACACCCAGAGATGCCACCCATCTCACCCAGAACTGTTTTACCTCCAGGATGCTAGAAGGAGATGCCAACTAAAATGATTAGTGTCCTCAAATCCTCATTTAATCAAGGCCCCAAGGGCCATCTGTTCTCATTAAGAGATGCATTTCCGATACAATCTTATTGTATTATTATCAAACTCTGTGAAAGGTTTGTTGTACAAATAATATATTTTGTGCTACTAACAATTTTGAAATTTGTACTAATTTATATGGAAATTCAATACAGAAAAAAATTCAACTTATGGTCACAGGAAATGTGTAAAAATTGTTTCAAATCATCTACTCTTTTTTTTTGGCAGAGACTTATGTATGATCAATGAAAGATTTTCAGGCATAAAAACATATTAGGATAAATTCTGTAGGGAGAATAGGGAAATATAATTTCTGTTAAGATCTTGTCACATTTTTAAAATGAAAAATGGTGAGGTATATAATCACTAGTGTTGGGAAAGTGTTAGTCGCGTGGTTGTATCCAACTCTCTGCAACCCTATGGACTGTAGCCCACCAGGCTCCTCTGTCCATGGGGTTATCCAGGCAGGAACACTGAGTGGGTAGCCATTCCCTTCTCTAGGGGATCTTCCTGACCCAGGGATCAAACCCTGGTCTCCTTTGTTGTAGGCAGATTCTTTACCGTCTGAGCCACCAGGGAAGGAGTTATATAGATAGCTTTATTTCTGAAAAGTAAGTATATATAATACACTAGATGTTTTGTCCTTTGCAACTATTTAAAATTACAATGAAAAACTCTCTGTCAGCTTAAAAATGTGTGAGTGCTTCTGGAGGTCCTCAGATATAGAGCCCCTAAGCACATGCTATGTCGAGGTATGGGAAATGGAATCTGGAAGGATCCTAACTGGTTCATCCATCTTAGTCAGTTTGCAGATGATGGCACTAAGGACCAAGGAGGGTTAGTTTATTTTCTCAAAGTCACAGAGTTGGACCAGAACCCAGGTGCCCTTTCTTGCTCATTCCTTTCACTACTTCATGAGCCCCCACAAAGGTAGCCCCTGAAATCCCATTTTTCAAATCTCATTTTGAAAAATGAGAAGACAAATAGTGATCTCAAAACAGTTACTGAATGAATAACAGGGACTTCGCTTGGGTAAGTTGCTCACCATCCTATGGCTCCAGCCTCAGTGGTCAGGCTTGGAGGCCACATTCTATGTGTGGCCAAACCCCAAGGTAATTGAGGGGCACAACCCCAAGGATTTGATGGACTCCAGACTGGGGATTTTCCTCCTAGGGTCTCCTCCACCCCCTATCATGTGGGAGTGAACTTGATCTTTGGGGCTCTGAGAGGCCAACCTGTGTGGGGTGGGGGTGACTTTGGCTGACCAAATAGGGACAAACAGACCCAAGCAAGCTGTGGACAAAAACAGCCCTGAACCACAGGAGTGGCCCTGAGACCTGAACATGGTTTGACCTGGAGACATAGGACCTAAAGTCAAGGGACACAGACTAACAGGGAAGGAATAAGGCCATTGTCAGGAAACACCCAAAGTGAGAACCCTGCCGACGTGGCAACCCTCAGCCCTGGCCCCTCACTGCCCCCCGCCCCTCTCCCCCGCCTGCCAGCTGCCAACAGGGCTCTGCCCTGTGTCTGCCACACCTGTCACTGCCTGTCCTTGTCCAGGGGGTGCCCCATCAGCCCCTCCTCAGCTGCTCAGCAGAGCAGGCGGTTAGCGGGGAGGGGAGGGAACATGGAGCGGGGGCCGGTGGTGGGGGCAGGGCGGGGGGCCGGGGCCCGGATTCGGGCCCTGCTGGGCGGCCTGGTCAGGGTGCTGCTCTGGGTGGCCTCTGCCTTGCTGTACTTTGGAAGCGAACAGGCTGCCCGCCTCCTGGGCAGCCCCTGCTTACGACGCCTCTACCATGCCTGGTTGGCAGCAGTGGTCATCTTCGGGCCCCTTCTGCAGTTCCACGTCAACCCTCGGACAATCTTCGCCAGCCACGGCAACTTCTTCAACATGTGAGTCCACTCAAGGCTGGGGGCGCTGGCTGCCTGGGCTCAGGGATCCCGGCTCCCTCCAGGTTTCTGTCCTCCTGCCAGTGTGAGACACTAAAAATAGACTAGGAGGCTGAGGAGAAAGTCGGGGGGAGGGGAACAGAGCCGGGGGGTACAGGAGAAGGGCCGAAGAGGAAACGTGGACCCTAGAAGGCTGAATGGACCTCCAAGGAGATGGCCAAGTTCAAGTGGCTGTGGGAGAAGGGGGTTAGAGGGCACAGAAAACGGGGTGATATTGCGACTGGAGACAGGGCCAGGCTGGGAACACACAGGGAGTGATGGGGCTGAGGGGCCTCAATAGCCTTTCCTCTTTTCTGCCCACAGAAAGTTTGTGAATTCGGCGTGGGGCTGGACCTGCACCTTCCTGGGGGGCTTTGTGTTGCTGGTGGTCTTCCTGGCTACACGGCGCGTGGCAGTGACTGCCCGGCACCTGAGCCGGCTGGTGGTGGGGGCAGCCGTGTGGCGGGGGGCCGGCCGGGCCTTCCTGCTCATCGAGGACCTGACCGGCTCCTGCTTCGAGCCTGTGCCCCAGGGCCTGCTGCTCCACGAGCTGCCGGATCGCCGCAGCTGCCTAGCGGCCGGCCACCAATGGCGGGGCTACACGGTCTCCTCCCACACCTTCCTGCTCACCTTCTGCTGCCTGCTCATGGCCGAGGAAGCAGCAGTGTTCGCCAAGTATCTGGCCCACGGGCTGCCTGCCGGCGCACCCCTGCGCCTTGTCTTCCTGCTCAACGTGCTGCTGCTGGGCCTCTGGAACTTCTTGCTGCTCTGCACCGTCATCTATTTCCACCAGTATACTCACAAGGTGGTGGGGGCCGCGGTGGGTACCTTTGCCTGGTACCTCACCTATGGCAGCTGGTATCATCAGCCCTGGTCTCCAGGGAGCCCCGGCCATGGGCTCTTCCCTCGCCCCCACTCCAGCCACAAGCATAACTGAAAGGAATAAAGTCACATCAGACCTAGCTCCGGCTCTGCTCATCACTGGGTTGGCAGGACCTGTAAAGGGTGGATAGGGTAAGAAGAGAGTATAATAGTCGCCAGGGTTCCCCAATCATTCCTTGCTGTCACTGACCTTGAATGTCCTTATGCTTGACCCCTCTCCCTCCCATTGTCCTTTCAGTCTCCTGGTCTCTGCAGACGACAAGCTATCTGGGGCTCTGATGTCAAAGACTGGCACTGCCAGGGCAGGTAACAGTGTCCTCAGGGATGGGCAGTATTCCCACTAAGCAGATGCTCCATCTCCAGGTTGGTTGATTTTGTTTTTCCTGCCTCCAGCACTGAATCCCCCCTCACCATCCTCAGGGGCCTTTCTATCTGGGCACCCTACTCAGCTACCCTTTCTACCCTGTCTTTCCAGAGGGTCTATACATGCTTGTTTTCTTAAAAGATGTTCATTGAGCCAAGCATAGTTCTTTGCCATGTGAATAAGAAAGACAAAGTTTTTGCTGTTTGGGGGCCCGTGGGTTACTGCCTGATGATAAACTCACAAATAATAATACTATTGTGCTTACTCTGTGTCAGGTGCCATTCTAAGTATCTATAAATTATTTATATAAATTCACATATTTAGCCCTCACAACAACACCATGAGGTAGGAGTGTTCCCACTGTATGTTTGTGAAAATGGAGGTGCAGAGCTAAGTAAGTTTTTCACAACTAGTAAATATTGGAGCTAGAATTATTAACCCAGGCAGTATGGATCTTCTGTTTGTGCTCTAAAACAGAGATCAGCAAGCAACAGTCCTCCTGAGGCCAGTGTTTATATGGCCTGAGAGCTAAGAAATGATTTTACATTTTTTAATGGTTGAAAAAAAAGAATATTTCATAACAGGTGAAAATTACATGAAATTGAAATGCCACTGTCCATATGGCACCCCACTCCAGTACTCTTGCCTGGAAAATCCCATGGTTGGAGAAGCCTCGTAGGCTGTGACTTCACTTTCACTTTTCACTTTCATGCATTGGAGAAGGAAATGGCAACCCACTCCAGTGTTCTTGCCTGGAGAATCCCAGGGATGGGGGAGCCTGATGGGCTGCCGTCTATGGGGTTGCAGAGTCGAACACGACTGAAGCGACTTAGCAGCAGCAGTCCATAAATAAAATTTTAGGGTAACTAGCCACACTAATTTATTTAAGTATATAGCTGGTTTCCTGCTACAATGGCAGAGTTGAGTAGTTGCTACAGGTACTACAAAGCCAAAAATATTTACTATACAGTCTTTGAAAGAAAAAGTTTGCCAACCCCTGCTCTAAACCACACTATCCTCAAAAAAGAAACTAACTTCATAGAGATAGTGCTGTGAAGGTACTAAAACAGGCTGCTTTCTAATAGACTTGGAGGGAGTTACTTTATAAGCAGAGTTCTTTCTGAAGAAGTGATATCTAAGCTGAGAACAGAATGACATCCTGAGGCAGGGTAGGTTGTTGTCAGGCAAAGGGGTTAGCAAGAGCAAAGGCCTTGAGGCAGGAATGAACAACACTGGCAGGTTTGAGAAATAACTGGAAAGTCCAGGTATTTATAACTGAAAAGAGGGAGAAAACAGTGGAAAGCAAAGGTGAAGGGGAACAGGTGCCAGATAGGCCTTTTGGACCAGGAAATCCTTTGGATTCTAAGGTCAACAGGAAGCTGAGAAAGTTTTAAGCAAGAGCAAGGTGGAATCCGGCTGCTGCGTGGTGAGTGGGTTACAGAGGAATGGAGTCCCCAAGGGTCTAGAGAGCTGACCGGGTCCAGTGATGCGATGATGCCAGAGTCTGAACGTCACTGCGTGGGCCAGACGATGCCCGTGGAGCCAGGGGTCCACGCTGGCAGGGCAAAGGAAGGGAGGCCAAGTCTTGCTTCACCATCCGGAAGAGAGGCAGATAAGGCTAATCACTGTCCCATCCGGCGCTGGGAAGAGAACCCGAGGTCTGGGGCAAAGGGCGGGAGGCGCGGAGAGTCCTGAGGCGGGCCCCGGCCTCGTGGCCGGGGAGGCGGGGCGTCAAGGGTAGGGCGGGGATGGTGGGGCAGGTGGGCGGAGTCGTGGGCGGGGAATCGAAAGACCGACAGCGATGGGGATGCGGGGAGGCGGAAAGGCGCCTCTCCGACTCTAGGGGGAGCCCCGGCTGGGCTGCCTCCCGGCACTCCTCAGCTCCTCGCCTCTCTCTGGTCTGTCCCCGCCTCCTCTAGTACCTCCACTCCCACTACCCAGGAAGGCCGTGCGGGGAGCGAGCGCTGCTTTCACTTTCCCTTCCCCGTGCCCACTCCTCGCTCCGCGTGCGGCGCTAGGCCCCTACCCCGGCCATGGCCACGCTCAGGGTCCTGCCCGAAGCCCAAGCCAAGGTGAGCGGTGCGGGTTCTAGGAAGGGCCCATCAGGGAGGCGTGCCTCCGAGAGACTGAAGGAGTCCGTGACCCGCCCCCCAGCCCCTCGAGTAGGGGTCAGTCATCCGAACACTCATGGGCCCCGTGCCCAGAGCACCTGAGCCCAGGGAGCCCCGCCAGGTCTGCCTACGGGAGGAGAGGCGAGGCGGCCGAGGTTCAGCGGGGTGAGGTGAAGCGGAGCCCTGGCGTGAAGGGGAAATCTGCTGGCCCGGAGCCCGGGCCCACACACAGACGGGGTTCTGGCCCTGCCCTGCCACCATGGGAGGACCCGCGCCCATTCCACAGGACACTCCGACCCTGCCCCAGTCGCAGCAGCTCTCTTACATCCTTCCTCCCACTGCCCACCGAGGGATCTGTTCCCTCTTGAACCCTTCGCCCTTCATTTCCAGGAATGTTATTCCCCAAATCCCACTGCACCCAAGTCAGACCCCATGCAACCCTAAGGGTTCTCGAATAAACTGGCCATAAAGCCAGATGTCTGAAGGGCTGCTTGTGTCCCACAGGTGGATGTGTTCCGTGAAGACCTATGTACTAAGGTAAGACCTGCGTGGTCATCACCCTACCCCTCCCCAAGCCCGCTGCTCAGCCCTCCTTTGCTAGGCAGCGGCAGCCCTTCCTTCACTGCTTAGGAAGGGAATTTGATTCTGACCCCCATCCTCCCTTACCGTTACCCTACACACAGACAGAGAACCTGCTCGGAAGCTATTTTCCCAGGAAGATTTCTGAGTTGGATGCATTTTTAAAGGTACTGGGGCTGGGCAGGGAGTAGAGGCCAAAGGGAGAGCTTCAGGGGCTGTGAGAGTGAGGAGGTGAGAGCTCGCCCCTGCCTCCAGCCCTTCTCCCACCCTGCACCAGGAGCCAGCTCTTAATGAAGCCAACCTCAGCAATCTGAAGGCCCCATTGGACATCCCAGTGCCTGATCCAGTCAAGGAGAAAGAGAAGGAGGAGCGGAGGAAACAACAGGAGGCAAGATGGGAATTCCTGGGAGGTGGGACCCAACCCGGGGAAAAGTCAGCCTCAGGCCTGACTCCCAAGAGCCTCCCTTTCCCTGCAGAAGGAAGACAAGGATGAAAAGAAGAAAGGGGAAGATGAAGACAAAGGTATCTATGGTGGAAGGGACTTGTGTCTCACTTCCCAGGAGCTCCTCCCTAAGGATGCCTTTTCCTTGCCTGGCACAGTCCCAGTCATGTGACTAACCCAGTGCCCACCTCCTAGGTCCTCCATGTGGTCCAGTGAGCTGCAATGAGAAGATTGTGGTCCTCCTGCAGCGCGTAAAACCTGAGATCAAGGATGTCATTGAGAAGCTCAACCTGGTGAGCCCTCCCACTTCCATCCACACACTTCAGGTCAAACCCTTTGTCCTCCTTTGTCCCTACCAGTTGGGCATGCCACCTGCCAGGTCTTAGCAGGAGAGGGCACAGCAAGTAAAGCCAGAATTCCAGGCCATGGCATTCAGGACAGACCTAACACACTCCCATTCACTGTGAGCAAGGAAACAAAGGACAGGAAGCTGGGAATTGGGTTTGAGACTGATGGGGCTTCTTTGCTATTCCCTCCTCCCAGGTCACCACCTGGCTGCAGCTGCAAATACCTCGGATTGAGGATGGGAATAATTTTGGGGTGGCTGTCCAGGTGAGAGCACTGCCCCACTCCTCTGCCAACCTTATCTCTCCAGTCCTTGCTGCTTTCCACTTTCCCTTCTGCTTTCTTTCCCCAGGAGAAGGTGTTTGAGCTGATGACTGCCCTTCACACCAAGCTGGAAGGCTTCCACACTCAAATTTCCAAGTGAGTCATTGCCCACTGCTCTACCTCTGGCAGAGACTGAGGCCTCTGCTCCCTCCTCCTCCTGCTCCATACCCCTCTACTTCCCACAGGTATTTCTCTGAGCGCGGTGATGCTGTAACTAAAGCAGCTAAGCAGCCCCACGTGGTAGGTGAGGCCTCAGTCTGGGTGCAAGGGAGGAGGGACACTCTTGAAGTCAGGCCTGATCCAAGTCTCCGGCAGGGTGATTATCGGCAACTGGTGCACGAGCTGGATGAGGCAGAGTACCGGGATATCCGGCTGATGGTCATGGAGATCCGCAATGCTTACGTGAGGAGGCGAGGGTAGGGGGTGGGCTGAGGTAGCTTTCCCAAGCCACCCACTCCCTGACCCTGCAGGCTGGGGAGAAGGGTTACAAAGTTCGACCTCTCCACAAGACTAGAAATGGGGTACAGATCCACTGGGGGCTGGTGGCTGATTCTCACTCTTCCCTGGCCCCATAGGCTGTGTTATATGACATCATCCTGAAGAACTTTGAGAAGCTCAAGAAGCCCAGGGGAGAAACAAAGGGAATGATCTATTGAGACCTTCCTCTCATTCTGTGATGGCTCCAGCAGAGACCTTCTGACTTTTACAGGGGACTCCAGACTTTCCCCACCGTCTGCCTGTTGGTTTCTCCCTCACCTTGCCTCCCAGGCACAATAAATGTAGTCATACCATTGCCCAACAGCCCAAGTCTCTTTATTGGATCCTGAGCCTCCCCTCTGGCCCTGGCTCAGGTATTTCCATTTGTGGGACCAACCCACTGGGTGATCTGGGCGTTGAGCTGTTGGTTGGTCCAATCCTCTCGGATGTCGTCAAGGTGGCAGTCAAAGTCCACAAGCTGCTGGTGGGCCCGGCCCTCTAGTAATGCTCCCACCATCTGCCGTGACTCTTCCCAGTCCCTCCACATCACTCTGAAATAATAACCCCCGTGGCGATCAAACTCAGCAGGGAGTGGGGCCAGGTTAGGGTCTAGAGAAGGACCCTTGGGACAGAACCAACAACAGAGGAGGCTCGGGAGCTGTGGGCTCCCAAGAAGAGGTGGAAGGAGAGGAGCACTCACAAGTTCTTGTCCTTGGGGGCCCAGCAGAGACCATGGTTCTCCAGGACGATAACTGGGGGCACGTGAGGCTGGGGTACCAGTTTCTGATTATCCAACTGTGTGGACAAGGAAGGGCTGGTGAGGGTTTCAAGGGTTCCCCCTTCCTACTTTCTTTCCAACTCCCCATTCTGAAAACCAGGCCTCACCATAATAAGTACTGCATCAGGGAAGAATTCAGCAATCCGCCCAGCGATTTTCAAGGCCAGGGGCCCAGGGCTGTGTAGAGGGAAGATCAGAGGTGTGAGGAGCATACTGTGGGCAGACTGCATCCATCTGAGCTGGGCCTCCCAGGTCTCAAAGACGTGGATGCAGCGATGGCCCTTCCCTGTATCTGGCCTGGGGGCACCTGGCCTACTTGATGCTTCATGCATGACTGCCTGATGCCTGAGTGCTGTGGGAAACAGGTGCTCAGACACTGCTGATGAGAGTGGAAATCTACGATGGTCTTTTTGTAGAGTAATTTGGCATAACCATCCAAACTTACATTGTATACTATACATATGCTGGCCCAGAAATTCTACTTATAAAGAATTTACTGTATTAATAGGACAGTGTCTGTGATAACAACAAAAAAAATGGAAACAACCTCAATGTTTAATGTAAAGCATTAAATAAATTATGGTACGCCCATATTCGTACTATATAGCTGTTAGGGTAAGGTAGCTATTAGTGTAGAGATGGAAAGATGTCAGATATTTATTAAGGAGGGAAAATCAAATTACGAAACAGTATAGTTTGATCCGAATACTTGATTATAACTAGATAGCTTTTTCTATATATAGCTGGCCCTTGAACAACGATGGGGTTAGGGGCACAGAGCCTTCAGTAGCTGAAAATCTGCAGATAACTTCATAGTGGGCCTTCCCTATTCTGGATTCCACATTGGAATTCAACCAACCTTGGGTCCTGCAGTACTGCAGTACTCAGTGAAAAATTTTTGCCTGTTTGTGGTCCCAGGCAGTTTGAGCCTGTGTCGTTAAATGGTGAACTGTATACATAAAAAGAAACCTCCTTTAAAAAATAAAAGTTTCCAGTCGAGCTTTGTGTTTTCAGCACTTGTTGGGGCGGGACGGCGGTGGTGGGACATCTCAGTTACAGCAGGTGTCAGGCTGATATTGTCCTACCCACCCCC
>SJYX01000999.1:0-71856 GCA_006410675.1 Oreotragus oreotragus
AAGAGTTGACTCATTGGAAAAGACTCTGGTGCTGGGAGGGATTGGGGGCAGGAGGAGAAGGGGACAACCGAGGATGAGATGGCTGGATGGCATCACGGACTCGATGGACGTGAGTCTGAGTGAACTCTGGGAGATGGTGATGAACAGGGAGGCCTGGCGTGCTGTGATTCATGGGATCGCAAAGAGTCGGACACGACTGAGCGACTGAACTGAACTGAACCGAACTGAAGGGGAGTAAATCTAAGATTTGATGTTCAGAGACAACAAGTTGAAAAGATTCCTAGACATTGGGCCTGAAGGGTATTCAGAGAGTGAAGAAGACAGTGAGAATCTGAAGAATTTTCTGGAATGTCTGAATGTTTTTGGTGATGGCATAGACATCAGAGAGGTTTCAGGGAACACACACACAGCAATGGCTTCCAGTCACAAGTGCCCCACACCAGGATGGTGTCCAATGCCAGATAATTATGAAGATCCACTCACTGGAGCTCCTGTAGTTCTCAGGCAGTGACAGTGGTTTTGGTAAGATTATTCACAGTCATGGTTATTTCCTGTAGCAGAGCACAGAAGATGCAGGCGGCCAGATGAACTTCTAAGCAGCCCACACAGCAGCAGCTCTAGGCATGCAGCTAGCCCATACTTGACTTGCTGCAGCAAGTGTTTTTAGATTTACTCCCAGTCTCTTAGCCTCTTGTTTTAAGTCTTCTTAAGAACCTGATGAGACAAGAGCACAGCCTCCTTCTGGGGCTTGGATTTTGCCTAAGCTTGTAGTTGTAATGTTTCATAGACTTTTGGCTCATCTAATGTCTGGAAAACTTAAATCAGAGGTAGTAGAGTAGTTAAGGTGAGAAAAAAAGGGCAGTCTGGTTAAGCATGGATTGCCCTTTTTGAAAAGTATTAAGGTTGAAGGAGATTCCTTTCAAAGTGTAGAGAAAAACGCTGAGTGACCCTGCTTTTTTCCCTAGACTAGAGAAAAGACTCTGAGTGAGAGCACAAAGGATGCCCTTAAATATGAGATGGAATAGGGATTTAAGGGAAACTGGAAGTTTCTGAAGAAGAGGGAGACCATAACCTGCATTCTAAAGTGAGGTTGTGAGACTGTACTATGAGTTGGGTGAAGGAAGGCTATGGATTCTGGGGTCCTTGCAGGGGTGGTGGAATTGTTAAAGGGGAGAATACCTTGGGTGAAGGGGAAAATGAAATAATACAAATGAAGGCTCATTGTGAAGAAACGAATCTCCAGTTATAGGGATTTAAGGGAAACTGGAAGTTTCTGAAGAAGAGGGAGACCATAACCTGCATTCTAAAGTGAGGTTGTGAGACTGTACTATGAGTTGGGTGAAGAAAGGCTATGGATTCTGGGGTCCTTGCAGGGGTGGTGGAATTGTTAAAGGGGAGAATACCTTGGGTGAAGGGGAAAATGAAATAATACAAATGAAGGCTCATTGTGAAGAAACGAATCTCCAGTCTAGGTTTGATGCAGGATACAGGATGCTTGGGGCTGGTGCACTGGGATGACCCAGAGTGATAGTATGGGGAGGCAGGTGGGAGGGGGGTTCAGGATTGGGAACACATATACACCCATGGCAGATTCATGTTGATGTATGGCAAAACCAATACAGTATTGTAAAGTAAAATAAAGTAAAATAAAAAAAATTTTTTTAATAAATCACATAAAAAAAAGAAGGCTCACTATGGAAGTCTTCAGTTGTAAGGGAGGGGGAATTATGTGGATAGTAAAGGTGATGCTGGAGTGGATAGAGAAAAAACATGATTTTGCAAGAACAGTAAAAATAGTGAGATTAGGAAGTACACAAGAGCATCCTACAGGGTCTTGTTTGGCATCTTGGGCAGAAGCTGACCACCTCATGGTGTCATCTCCTTGGTCTGAAGTTCTTATGAAAGCAGTACCCCTTGTGGCAATGTCTGCTTCCAGGGGTTCTCGAGGGACTCTCAATTTATTTTTTTTTACAAGTTTAAATCATGTATTTAAAATACAATTTATAACATGCTTAATCTGCCAGTTCAGGAGCCCATGTGTGAGGTGTGAGGTGGGGTAGGGTGGGCATTTGCCCACTAGACCAGCAGAGCAGGATGTCAGGGGTGTAGCCCTCTGTCCCATGCCCCTGTGTTCAGATACCCAAGGGGCTCATGTGCACCCATGAAATCACATGGCCAAAAACAGGGCCCCAGAAGTTTCTAGAGTCTCTGCCTACCAGGGAGGCTGGGGCAGCCCTGCCACCCCACCCCCAAGCAGAGCATCCCCAGATGGGGCCAACCTGTGTATGGCTAGGCTAGGCAGGGCAGTGGGCTCTGGAAGGGGCTGATGGTAGCAGATGGGGTGCTGCCTCCTGCCTGCAAGTGGGGAGCATCCTGACTGAGTGGGTGAAGAAGGGTTGGTCCCAGGCCCAGCCCCCCAGCTCCTTTGGTTACAGGCCAACATCAGAGTAATGACTTACGGGAAGTGGTTAGCTGGAAGGGCTGAGGCCTGGCTCCTGGGGTCATGGAGGAGCTGGGAGAAGGGGATAGTACTGTAAAGGCAGATAAAGGAGCAGCACCCTCAAGTTTCTGCCCCCCACTCCCCTGAGGTTTTCCAAGCTAAAGCCTACAATTTAAATTTTTTAAAAAAAAAGAAAAGGAAAAGTACTTAAGAGTTATAGACAACTATGATAAAACAAAAACACCCACCCCCCCACACACACACACATAAAATCCAAACCATTCTCACATCTCCCCTGCCACCTCCCCGCAACACAATAGTTTCTTGTTTTCTTTTTTCTTTTTAAAATTTTGCCTGCCACCTCTCCATCTGGGAAGCCAGGATATGACTGCTGGTGTGATGACAAGCTCCCGGCAGACAGAGTCCCATCTTTGGCCAGAGGGAGGTGGGAGCATCAGTCCCTACTACATTCTTGATTCACCGACACTCATCAGTCAGCCTTCCCTTGGTTCCCACTAGAGGAGGCGAGCAGGAACAGGTGGTCCCAACAGCTGAGCAA
The DNA here is from genome assembly GCA_006410675.1 of Oreotragus oreotragus. Taxonomy (NCBI): domain Eukaryota; kingdom Metazoa; phylum Chordata; class Mammalia; order Artiodactyla; family Bovidae; genus Oreotragus; species Oreotragus oreotragus. The sequence goes on from SJYX01000999.1 coordinate 3,000, forward strand.
CAAGCACTTCCAGTCTTCCCACCTGGCCTGCCTCCAATGGGAAAGCACAGTCTCACCTGGGCCAGAAACCACTATTATAGGAGAGATGGATGCTAACCGTTTAAAATGCGGAAACTTGGTCAAGGCAGTGGAACCATAAAGACAGTAGCAACCTTTTCCTGTACCTATTCCTGGAGGTCATTTCCCCTCAGAACAGCCTGTGGGCACCATTCAACTTCCTGCGGGTTCTTACTGACTGAAGCTTTATTTCAGCTCTGCTCACAAACAACTGCCTGCTGCTGCTGCTAAGTCACTTCAGTCGTGTCTGACTCTGTGTGACCCCATAGACGGCAGCCCACCAGGCTCCCCTGTCCCTGGGATTCTCCAGGCAAGAACACTGGAGTGGGTTGCCATTTCCTTCTCCAATGCATGAAAGAGAAAAGTGAAAGTGAAGTCGCTCAGTCTGTCCAACTGTTAGCGACCCCATGGACTGCAGCCCACCAGGCCACTCCGTCCATTGGATTTTCCAGGCAAGAGTACTGCGGTGGGGTGCCATTGCCTTCCTCGAAACAACTGCCTGCCTTCACACAATTGTAAGCCTGTGCTATGGACTAGTTGGAGATCCAACTGAGAGCTGACCTTTCCTCCTAAAAGGAAGATGTAGTGGGCCAAGGCTTGCTGGGCCCGATTGACATCCCCACAGAACAGACTGAGAGCCAGGCAATGCAAAGGTGGAGTGAGACTGCAAGACCTGGCTTGCCACCTTAGCCAGAGCAAGCTGCCCTAATCACAAATGTCACAACAGCCACTCCAAAACTCATCTGCTGAGTGAGGAGGTCGTCTGACTGGCTGAGGGACATAAGGCAATGGAAAAGATCAGAAAGCCTGAGAGAAGACAGATTTATATACACACTGCTGCCCTGGGCAGGGGCCCCCTACATCTCTTCCACCTCAAAGAACCAAAGCAAATCTCCAGGATCCAAGGACAGAGGGCATAAGGTAGTGATTTCACAAGGGAAATATACTGGATAGAGTTACCGAGCTGATGCCATCAACAGAGGCAGCACTCCACAGACCCTTAGGTGTTCTAAGCCTTGCTGGAGTGGGAAGATCCACCTACCTTCTGACCACATTTGGCAGGAGGCTCAGAGTCCTGGAGTCAGACTGTCTCCTGGCTTTCCCTGTGCTGACAACAAAACACTGAGCAAGTCTTGCAGCCCTTACTCCTAAAGCCCAGGAGAGCAGCCTCACTCCCCGCCCTCTTCTAGAAGTAGCAAGCCTGGCTGGTGGGGAACCACCCTAAGGGGTTTTGGAAGAGGAAGTCTGTTCACTTTATCTATCACCCAAAATACTAGACTAGGTGAGTGGTTGACACCCTCCCCAGGCTCTCTGAGCCTATTGAGCTAGTCCAGTCTCCAGGTAGGGCCCAGATGCCCTGGGACATAGGTGGGGGTGGGGAGTTATAGGTTTGGGGTCTGTCCTGGGGACTACAGAGCCCTGCCCTTTTTCTGGGCTTCAGTAGGAATACAGAAGAAGCTAAGCTTACCAAAATCCTGTTGGTTAATGCTTCTAGTGAATTGCCCAGAAACATTTTTTTTAACTCTATGCTACTCCTTTATTGAAACAACATCACTGGAAAAGCCATTTTAGTACAAATGGAAGATGAGTTGAAAAATTGATTTTTTAAATTAATTTTTTATTGAAGGATAATTGCTTTACAGAATTTTGTTGTTGTCTGTCAAACCTCAGCATGAATCAGCCATAGGTATACATAGATCCCCTCCCTTTTGAATCTCCCTCCCCATCCCACCCTCTAGGTTGATACAGAGCCCCTGTTTGAGTTTCCTGAGCCATACAGCAAATTCCTGTTGGCTATTTTACATATGGTAATATAAGTTTCCATGTTCCTCTTTCCATACATCTCACCCTCTCCTCCCCTCTCCCCATGTCCATAAGTCTATTCTCTTTGTCTGTTTCTCCATTGTTGCCCTGTAAGTAAATTCTTCAGTACCGTTTTTCTAGATTCCATATATATGTTTAAAATACAGTATTTATCTTTCTCTTTCTGACTCACTTCACTCTGTACAATAGGTTCTAAGTTCATCCACCTCATTAGAACTGACTCAAAAGCATTCATTTTTATGGCTGAGTAGTATTCCATTGTATATGTATACCACAACTTCTTTATCCATTCATCTGTCGATGGACATCTAAGTTGCTTCCATGTTTTAGCTATTGTAAATAGTGCTGCAATGAGCAACGGGATACATGTGTCTCCTTTGATTTTGGTTTCCTCAGAGTATATGCTTAGCCCAGAAACATTTTTAAGTAGACTACCAAACTATTCATTGGTTAATGTTTCTAGCAAATTGCCCAGAAACATTTTTAAGTAGGCTATCAAACTATTCTTTCTCAATTAAAAATTCATTAAACTGCTAAACCCCCCCCAGTCACTTTTTTTTGTAAATCAAATATTAGTATAAACAGGGACTTCCCTGGTGGTCCAGGGATTAAGAATCTGTCTTGTGATGCAGGGGACATGGGTTTGATCCATGGTCAGGAAGATCCCACATGCCACACAGCAACTAAGCCCAGGCACCACAAACTGAGTCAGTGTACCACAGCTGCTAAAGCCCTTGGGCCATAGAGCCTGTGTTCCACAACAATATAAACCACCACAGTGGGAAGCTCACGTACCACTATTAGAGAGTAGCCCCCACTCACCCCAACTAGAGAAAGCTTCGAAGGCCCAGCACAGCCAATAAACAAATAATAATAAATGAAATTTATTTTTTAAAAATTTGTGTAAAGAAACAAAATTAGGAAGAAAAGAAAAAAGGATATTTTCAAATGGAACATGGTTTTTGAATGATGAAGACGTGCACTTGAGGTTGTGTGTGGATGGGAGTTCTCAGTTGTGTTTTGAAATCTCAAGTTAATGAGCATGATGAACTATTATTGCTGGCACTGACTTTACCTCAAGTAGCCAAGTGGTACTGTCTGGCTCTCTACTCGAGTCCTTGGTGGATCCCCCAACCCTCCTCTAACTCCCCACCCTTTGCCTTCCCATTGAGTTGGGAAGCCCTTGTAGCTGCGCCAATCACAGTGGGAAGAGGGGGGAGGGAAGTCACAGCATATGGGGTTCATGGTCACAGTGGGTGAAGCAAAGGGGATCAGAGTGCAAGTAAGCCAGGTCGTTCCCTCTGCTCAAGTCCAGCTGTCTGCCACAGCAGTGTGACCCGCAGCCAAAGGCCCACTCAGGAAGTGATGACAGCAATATCCATTCCTGCCTGCATTTATCTGTGCTGTTTGAAGCTTTGTGACCCATCAGGACCCAAACGCTGTCTGAGCACATTGCTGAGATACCTGCTGTCTTTGGGTTGGGAGATCCTGACTGGCCTGGCGAGTAGATTTCTCTTGATCCTCTTCAGGGCTGGTGCTGCCCAGGCTCTGCTACCTCCTGCTGCACGAGGGACTTGACACTAGGGCTGGCCTGCTGGTGGAGTTGGGGCTGCTGATCACAACAGTGTGGTTGGGTCTCTTGAGGATGCTGATCTGTGGAGGGGGCTCCTGGGAAGGCTGTCATCCTGATTCACAATAGACACTCTGGAAGATTTGGACTTCTGCCATCGTTCCACCGTCTGCCATCTCCTTCCAGCTCTCAGCAATTTCCTCATCTTCCATCTTACTGGCCACTTTCCAAGACCTTCAGTTTAGAGTCTGCAGTTGGGATGCACTTCCATTTAGAGTAGATTTTAATATCTTTTCAGTTGAGAAACACCAATCCAGGATTTGACCTCCTGGGGTTTGGTGGTAGAGTTAATGATGTAGAGAGAATGATGAAGGGGCCCTGTTAATAAGACTTAAGGGGCTTCCTAAGTGGCACTAGTGGTAAAGAAGCCACCTGCTAATGCAGGAGATATCAGAGACATGGGTTTGTTCCCTGGGTCAGGGAGATCCCCTGGAGAAGGGCAAGGCACCCCACTCCAGTATTCTTGCCTGGAGAATCCCCATGGACAGAGGAGCCTGGCAGGCTACAGTCCATAGAGTTGCAAAGAGCTGGATACGACTGAAGTGACTTAGCGTGTGTGCGCACACACACACACACACACACACACAATTAGACTCAAGATTAGTCTTCTGGTTGCCTTGAGAGAATTAAGTCTCCAGTTTCTAGGTTATATAGTGGTATACATGGGAGAAATGGAGAAAAACCAGCTTCAACTTGCTGAAGAGAAGTTTGGGAATAATGAACAAATTTNTGGGAGTTCTCAGTTGTGTTTTGAAATCTCAAGTTAATGAGCATGATGAACTATTATTGCTGGCACTGACTTTACCTCAAGTAGCCAAGTGGTACTGTCTGGCTCTCTACTCGAGTCCTTGGTGGATCCCCCAACCCTCCTCTAACTCCCCACCCTTTGCCTTCCCATTGAGTTGGGAAGCCCTTGTAGCTGCGCCAATCACAGTGGGAAGAGGGGGGAGGGAAGTCACAGCATATGGGGTTCATGGTCACAGTGGGTGAAGCAAAGGGGATCAGAGTGCAAGTAAGCCAGGTCGTTCCCTCTGCTCAAGTCCAGCTGTCTGCCACAGCAGTGTGACCCGCAGCCAAAGGCCCACTCAGGAAGTGATGACAGCAATATCCATTCCTGCCTGCATTTATCTGTGCTGTTTGAAGCTTTGTGACCCATCAGGACCCAAATGCTGTCTGAGCACATTGCTGAGATACCTGCTGTCTTTGGGTTGGGAGATCCTGACTGGCCTGGCGAGTAGATTTCTCTTGATCCTCTTCAGGGCTGGTGCTGCCCAGGCTCTGCTACCTCCTGCTGCACGAGGGACTTGACACTAGGGCTGGCCTGCTGGTGGAGTTGGGGCTGCTGATCACAACAGTGTGGTTGGGCCTCTTGAGGATGCTGATCTGTGGAGGGGGCTCCTGGGAAGGCTGTCATCCTGATTCACAATAGACACTCTGGAAGATTTGGACTTCTGCCATCGTTCCACCGTCTGCCATCTCCTTCCAGCTCTCAGCAATTTCCTCATCTTCCATCTTACTGGCCACTTTCCAAGACCTTCAGTTTAGAGTCTGCAGTTGGGATGCACTTCCATTTAGAGTAGATTTTAATATCTTTTCAGTTGAGAAACACCAATCCAGGATTTGACCTCCTGGGGTTTGGTGGTAGAGTTAATGATGTAGAGAGAATGATGAAGGGGCCCTGTTAATAAGACTTAAGGGGCTTCCTAAGTGGCACTAGTGGTAAAGAAGCCACCTGCTAATGCAGGAGATATCAGAGACATGGGTTTGTTCCCTGGGTCAGGGAGATCCCCTGGAGAAGGGCAAGGCACCCCACTCCAGTATTCTTGCCTGGAGAATCCCCATGGACAGAGGAGCCTGGCAGGCTACAGTCCATAGAGTTGCAAAGAGCTGGATACGACTGAAGTGACTTAGCGTGTGTGCGCACACACACACACACACACACACACAATTAGACTCAAGATTAGTCTTCTGGTTGCCTTGAGAGAATTAAGTCTCCAGTTTCTAGGTTATATAGTGGTATACATGGGAGAAATGGAGAAAAACCAGCTTCAACTTGCTGAAGAGAAGTTTGGGAATAATGAACAAATTTCTTGCCAAATTTTAGAATGTCTGAATTGACCTAGTTAGAGTCTTCAAGAGCCCAACAGAATAGAGAATTCTAAGGGTTAGCCAATAATTTTATAAGAGAACAGTTGGTATGACCCATCAGAAAGGACCAGAGAGCAATCAGGGATAAGGTGAAACCCTTAGGCCATGGGAGATTGACTTCTTCCATCAGGTTAGCAAGTTTTTATTTTAATAGTCCATTAGCTCTATCATTCCAAGTGAGTAAGAGGATGACAAAGACAGTATAATTTTTGTGATAAATGAAGAACTCATTGGATTTCTTGGATGACTTTATTCATGAAATGGGCCCTTCAGTCACTTGAAACAGCCAGTGTGGAACACTTGTCCTAAAAAGTTTCACAACCATAGTGGCAGCAGCCCTTTTACAAGGGGAAGTTTTAAGCCAGAGAGAAAACATATATGATAGTAAGAACATATTTATTTTATAATCATGAGATTTAGGAGCTGAAGAAAAGGTCCTACATATCTACCTATTAAGAAAACTCAAAAGGTGAGTGATGTAACCTTCCAAATGAAATTTACAATCCCAGTTAGCCTATAATATCGCAGATTTTGAAAAGTAAAATTGTGACCAAGTTAATGTTTTTCAAATAATTGAAAGTATTATTTATGAAATTGTATTGTTTCTACCTAAAATTAGGTAAAAGGCTTCCCCAGGTGCCAGTGCAGGAGATCCAAGAGATGTGGGTTTGATCCCTGGGTCGGGAAGATCCCCTGGAATAGGAGATGGCACCCCACTCCAGTCTTCTTGCCTGAAAAAATCCCATGGACAGAGGACCTTGAAGGGCTATAGTCCATGGGGTTGCAAAGAGTCAGACATGACTGAGTGACTGAACATGTACACACACAGCATAAGGTAAAGCAGCATGATGACACAAATAGAAATATATCAGACAGTGAATGCAGTGACAAATTTCTAGGAACCTTACATAATTTTTGAAATATTTATATTAATAATATTTTACCCAAACAACTTTAATCTAGGGAAGGCTAAGTATTTTTTGACAACACTTACCACGTAATTTATATAATCATTTATATAATATTAAATAAAGCTAATCATTTTTAGCACCTCTTTTTACAAGACGAAAGAACAAATCCTTTGTGATTTTCCAGTGGCCCTCTGGGAAACCCCAAAGTCAATTTTATAAAGGATAAAAAAGTATATAAAAGATATATAAGATATCAAGTATACAAAAAATAAAAGATATCAAGTATATAAAAGATATCAATTTGGATTAGATTTGGGGAAGGCAAGATGTCAAAAGTTGTCAAGATATTTGAACAAACTGGTAACACTATCTGAAAGTCAGAAAAATATTACATAACATACATACATATATAAACATACAGACAGATACAAATAAGGATCTTATAGCTATCATTCTAAAATTTTAACTGAGTCATATATAAACATTGAAATCTAGAACTCCTTGGTTAATATAACGCAGTTATGGCTCTTGTCTTTGCCCCCCTTTGTATTCTTATCAGAATTATTCTGACAGATAGAACAAGTGAGGTTATCTGTTTAATATGAGGGCTTAGAGTTCCCACCATCTACTTTGACCTGATGTGTAAGACTTATGGAGTTGTGTGCGTGCTCAGTCATGTCCAACTCTTTGCAACCCCGTGGACTGTAACCTGCATGCTCCTCTGTCAATGGGACTTTTCCAAGCAAGAATACTGAAGTGGGTTGCCATTTTCTACTCCAGGGGATCTTCCCAACCCAAGGATCGAACCTGTGTCTCTTGTGTCTCCTGCATTGGCAGGCAGATTCTTTACCACTGTGCCACTTGGGAAGCCCCAATCTTATGGAGGCTGTGGGAGGGATAAATATGGGAAGACAGGCCAAAGAGATACCCAGAAGCCACCTGAATGTCTCCAAAAATATCTGAGTGGATAAAATAGCCAGTCTGTTTCCAGTTAGCTTTCTCAGCTTTAGGTTGTTGCCTTTGGAGTCAGGAGTGACTATAGTCTAGTGATTATAGGAAGCTGAGGGGCTGGAATAGGAAGAGAAAGATCAGGCAGGGATGTTGAAGGGAGACAGATCAAAGGACTTAAGGCAACTTCAGGGAAGAACAAAGGCAGTAAGAGGAGGAAGAAGGGATGGAAGTGATGAGAAGGGGCAGGCCTTGGATGTGCCAGTTTGGGAAGGCCTCAAGTTTTCCAAAGAAGTCACTGAAGTTCCAAGTTGCCTTTGGTAAATTTTTGCCATTTATGAATTTATTAAACTAAGTAAGTGCAGTAATGGCAAAACATATAATAAGCAGAGAAGAAGAGTAGGGAAGACACCGGGCAGAATGAGATTTGTTGTTGTTATTGTTCAGTTGCTCAGTTGTATCTGGCTTTCTGCAGTCCCATGGACTGCAGCATGCCAGGCTTCTCTCAAGCTCATGTCCATTGAGTTAATGATGCCATCCAACCATCTCAACATCTGTTGGCCCCTTCTCCTCCTGCCCTCAATCTTTTCCAGCATCAGGCTCTTTTCCAGTGAGTTGGCTCTTTGCATCAAGTGGCCAGAATATTGGAGCTTCAGCATCAGTCCTTCCAATGGAACAATCAGGGTTGATTTCCTTTAGGATTAACTGGTTTGATATCCTTGCTGTCCAAAAGACTCTCAAGAGTCTTCTCTAACACCACAGTTCAAAAGCTTCAGTTATGAGATTAACAAATAGTTAAACCAAGATTAGAGAGCTGAGGGAAACCTTTATGCAATCTCTGGGGAAGAAAGCCAAAGGAACACCCATGTGCAATTTCCGGAGTAAAGAGCCATGTGAACCTCCCCACCCACCCCCGTCACACACACACACACACGCTGTCTTTAGGGACTGGGGAGCTAATGAAAGATCCATACCAATCCATGGGTTTGGGGAGCTGAAATAATTCCCATGCACAATCCCCAGTTTAGGGGAGCCAAGGAAATACAGAAGAAACCTTATAGAGGGGCAAAGAAACATCTCTTTACCAGAAAGAAAAGTAATTCCTTACTACCATGCTACAGCAAACAAATGTCCAGAACACTGAACTAAATTAGGAGGTGTGACTCACCATTGTAGATTCCTATTTTTCCAGCAGAAAAGGACACGAAAGGTCCAAGAAACCATCATGAATACCTGGGAGAAGACAATTTAATCTCAGTTAATACAGCTCTATTACTTACTGGTCAAAGTAGCCCACTAGTTCTTTATCTATGTAACACTACCTGTATGAATGGGAATAGACTGAGGGGGGATGCATTGCTAGACTGGTATTGCTGTCAGCAATCTGGACCAGCACAGCAACTGCCCTTAACATCCCCTCCACAGGTGGAAAAGTTTGGGTTAAAGTCAATGATGAATGGATAAAAGGAGAAATGGTAACTGAGGGAAAAGGAATGAATAAATGGTTTATGCAATGAAGGAAATCCACTATTACACTGCTGCCTTGAGAGAGGCTCAGAGCAAAAGCCTTGTCTCTTAGCACAAGTATGCTGCTGCTGCTGCTGCTGCTGCTAAGTCGCTTCAGTCGTGTCCAACTCTGTGTGACCCCACAGACAGCAGCCCACCAGGCTCCCCGTCCCTGGGATTCTCCAGGCAAGAACACTGGAGTGGGCTGCCATTTCCTTCTCCAGTGCATGAAAGTGAAAAGTGAAAGTAAAGTCGCTAAGTTGTGTCCGACTCCTAGCAGCCCCATGGACTGCAGCCCACCAGGCTCTTCCGTCCATGGGATTTTCCAGGCAAGAGTACTGGAGTGGGTTGCCATTGCCTTCTCTGAGCACAAGTATACCAGGTGCTTAAAATAGTGAGGCCATATGTTTGCCGAGACAATCCCTGCTTTTGGAACCTGACAAGTTTGAATAGAAGCCGGCAACTTGAATGGCATCACTTTGGGTTACATTTTATTGATGCCATATGATGATGAATTGGACCAATTGTTGATGATTGAATGGAATTCTATATTCCAGTATCTGTTTTATTCTTGTTTTTCAGGATACATATACTATAAAGTATACCATTTAAGAAGGGATTTCTGGGAACGACTCCCTACCAGGCCATCAGACTGTATGGTCTACAACTTTCAGCAGACCAATTTATATGTCATTATAAACCTGGATGATAGAATGCTTGAGCGAGTGAGTGAAGGTTGTTCAGTAGTGTCTGACTCTGCGACCCCATGGGCTATACAGTCCATGGAATTCTCCAGGCCAGATTACTGGAGTGGGTAGCCTTTCCCTTCTCCAGGGGATCTTCCCAACCCAGGGATCAAACCCAGATCTCCCAAACTGCAGGCAGATTCTTTACCATCTGAGGCGCATAGAATGCTTAGTCCTTGGTTGTAATAAACAAAATATAACAGCAGCATGCCTGACATGGCACAGTGTGTTATGCACAGTTATATGTTCCCCTTGTTTTTGTGGATGGAAAGCTATTAAACAGGATAAAAAAATAATGTTTAAAATTCTCCAAGCCAGGCTTCAGCAATACGTGCACCGTGAACTTCCAGATGTTCAAGCTGGTTTTAGAAAAGGCAGAGGAACCAGAGATCAAATTGCCAACATCTGATGGATCATCGAAAAAGCAAGAGAGTTCCAGAGAAACATTTATTTCTGTTTTATTGACTATGCCAAAGCCTTTGACTGTGTGGATCACAATAAACTGTGGGAATTTTTAAAGAGATAGGAATACCAGACAAGCTTACCTGTCTCATGAGAAATCTGTATGCAGGTCAAGAAGCAACAGTTAGAACTAGACATGGAACAACAGACTGGTTCCAAACTGGGAAAGGAGTACGTCAAGGCTGTATATTGTCACCCTCTTATTTAACTTCTATGCAGAGTACATCCTGCAAAATGCCGGGCTGAATGAAGCACAAGCTAGAATCAAGATTGCTGGGAGAAATACCAATAACCTCAGACATGCAGATGACACCACCCTCATGGCAGAAAGTGAAGAGGAACTAAAGAGCCTCTTGATGAGGGTGAAAGAGGAGAGTGAAAAAGCTGGCTTAAAACTCAACATTCAAAAAACTAGGATCATGGCATCCAGTCCCATCACTTCACAGCAAACAGATGGGTGGGGGCAATGGAAACAGTGACAGACTATATTTTCGTGGGGTCCAAAATCACTGCAGACCATGACTGTAGCCATGAAATTAAAAGACGCTTACTCCTTGGAAGAAAAGCTATGACAAACCTAGATAGCATTTTAAGAAGCAGAGACATCACTTTGCTGACAACAGTCCATGTAGTCAAAGCTATTGTTTTCCCAGTAGTCCTATATGGATGTGAGATTTGAACCATAAAGAAAGCTGAATGCCAAAGCATTGATGCTTTTAAACTGTGGTGCTGGAGAAGACTCTTAGAGTCCCTTGGACAGCAAGGAGATCAAACCAGTCAATCCTAAAGGAAATCAACTCTGAATATTCACTGGAAAGAATACTTTGGCCACATGATGCGAAGAGTTGACTCTCTGGAAAAGATCCTGATGCTGGGAAAGATTGAAGACAGGCGGAGAAGGGGATGACACAGGATGAGATGGTTGGATGGCATCACAGACTCAAACAGAGCACATTCGGGGAGATGGTGAGGGACAGGGAAGCCTGGCTTGCTGCAGTCCATTGGGTCACAAAGAGTCAGACACTATTGATTGAGGGACTGAACAACAGAACAGTAAGTAAAAGCACAGGCTTTGGACTCATTTCAACTCGGGGTGAACTCCAGCCCTGCTACCTACTGATTATGTAACCAAGTTTCTTAACTCTCTGCACCTCAGTCTTAGCATCTGCACAAAAGGAGTGATAACAGTACTTAACTCAAGGGAATGAAAATTAAATGGGATGATGCACATAAATGTCTTTGTGTTTAGCACATGGGTTACTGCCCTGTTCTCCTTGCCCTAAGAAGGAGGAGGAACTTAGATCAGAGATGTAATGGAAAGCCCAAGGGGTATTGGTGACCTATTGGGGGGGAGAGGTGTGTAGGAAAGACTTTCTAGAAAAAGTGACTTCTGAGCCCCCTGAGGGACACAGCAAGCCCTAATTACATGGATATTCTTTTTAATAATACTGTTGCAAATATTAGTATTGGGTAAAGCATGTTTCTGGTTATTGGATCTTCCAGAGAAAGCACATATTTAAAAGTTGTTTTTTTTTTAGTTTAAAATTCTTGAGTTATTAGAAAGGCCATATGATGCCCTAAGAAAGACCCCATATCTAAGGAAGTTGGAGACTGATGGGAAGGATTTGAGATGGCAGCCTGCCTCGGATATACCATTTGAAAATGAAAGTGTTAGTCACTCAGTCATGTCTGACTCTTTGCAACCCCATGGTCGGTCCATGGAATTCTCCAGGCAAGAATACTGGAATGGGTTGCCATTCCCTTCTCCAGGGGAGCTTCCCGACCCAGGGACCAAACCCGGGTCTCCTGCATTGCAGGCAGATTCTTTACCATATGAGCCACCAGAGAAGCTAGATGTACAATCTATTAAAACCAAACACACACAACAGAGGGTAGAAAGAGGTAAGCGGAATGGATAGGTAACATCTGAGCATGCGTGCTAATAGACCTATGGAAACTGCAGTGGCCAACATCTGAGCATGCGTGCTAATGGACCTACGGAACTGGGCGTGGCCAATTTTGGCGGGAGACAATCCTGCTTCAAGCAGGCAACTTCGTTTCCACCCACTTTGAAAAGGCACTCCTGTCCCTGGAGAGCGGACTGGCTGCTGCTGCTGCTAAGTCACTTCAGTCATGTCCGACTCTGTGCGACCCCAGGGACTGTGCAGCCTACCAGGCTCCTCCATCCATGGAATTTTCCAGGCAAGAGTACTGGAGTGGGGTGCCATTGCCTTCTCCAGAGCGGACTGTTAGGTGACCCCATTTCTGCCTCTCTTACCCCCCCTACTCTCCTGATCTCCGATTGGCCAGATCAAGTTTGCTAACTGTTCTAATTAGCTGATTGTCCTTGCTCAGTTGAACTGTGGGATTTCGTCCTAACATTGCGTGGGATTTCGTCCCGACCTCACATGGCATTTCGTCCCAACTTCGTGTGGGATTTCGTCCCAACGTCGAGCAGCACTTCGGCACCGCTTCACCTCTGAGGTAAGCTCTCTCTGAGGGTCTCTAGACAGGTTAAGGGGACCAAGTAAAAAAACGGGGAGCTGCTGTTGATAATTCAAGCAACTGAATATTTTCTGTACCTCCTAACATCGTCAAAATCGTTATGACTGAGAGACGACTTAAAGCCTTTTGGGGTGATTCCTCGTCAGGCAGACATAAAACTAAAATTATCTTCAGTCTGTAAGACTCCCTAATTGCTCTCCCTGAGGGAAGCAAAACTCCCCTCAGTCCGAGAAACCCACAAATGAGCCAGAAGCCCCTATATTTCCTCAACCAGAGAGGTTGCCTAAGGGACTCTTTTATTGCCTCCTCCGGTATGGCAACCCACTCCAGTGTTCTTGCCTGGAGAATCCCAGAGACGGGGGAGGCTGGTGGGCTGCCGTCTATGGGGTCGCACAGAGTCGGACATGACTGAAGCGACTTAGCAGCAGCAGCTGGTATAAAGAATCAATGTTCTTGGCCTCAGACTCTGCCTTCCCCGAGAGAAACTCCCAAAGCTCTCCCCTCCTGAGAGAAACTCCCAATGCCACATTCTCAGCCTGAGTGATGGGTGATGGCTGCCGTCTATGGGGTCGCACAGAGTCGGACATGACTGAAGCGACTTAGCAGCAGCAGCTGGTATAAAGAATCAATGTTCTTGGCCTCAGACTCTGCCTTCCCCGAGAGAAACTCCCAAAGCTCTCCCCTCCTGAGAGAAACTCCCAATGCCACATTCTCAGCCTGAGTGATGGGTGACCCTGTAGTGTCAAAGATGCCAGGTCTCTTCACTTTAATAATTTTCAAAAAGGTACTAATAGCCTTTTTAAAATCAAGATATAGTTGATTTACAATACATTAATTTCACACATACAACAAATTGATTCAATGTATATATAGATTAAGTGAGTGAAGTCGCTCAGTCGTGTCTGTTTGCGACCCCATGGACTGTAGCCCACCAGGCTTCTCTGTCCATGGGATTCTCCAGGCAAGAATCCTGGAGTGGGTTGCCATTTTCTTCTCCAGGGGATCTTCCTGACCCAGGGATTGAACCTGGGTCTCCCGTATTGCAGGCAGACACTTTAACCTCTAAGCCACCAGGGAAGCCCGTTTATAGATTATACTTCCTTTAATGTTATTCCAAAATAATGACTATGTTTTTTTGTATTGTACGATATGTCCTTAGTGCTTATTTATTTTATACATAGCAGTTTGTATCTCTTAATCTCCTATCCCTATCTTTCCCCTCCTGTCTTCTCTCTCCTCACTGATAAGCACTAGTTTGTTCTGTTTATCTGTGAATCTGTTTCTTTTTTGTTATGCTCATTTCTTTGTTGGTTTCTTTAAAATTCTGCATATAAGTGATAGCATATGGTATGTGTCTTCCTCTGTCTGATTTATTTCACTAGCATAACACACTCCAAGTCCACTCATGTTGCAAATGACAAAATTTTATTCTTTTTATGACTGAATAGTATTCCCTTGTGTGTCACTCACATACATGCACATATATATATATACCACAGCTTCATCCATTATCTGTTTATAGATACTTAAGTTGCTTTCTATATCTTGGCTAGTATAAATAATGGTGCCATGCATATTAGGCTGTGTCTATCTTTTCAAATTAATGCTTTTGTTTTGTTTTGGATATATACCCAGGAATGGAATTTCTGGGTCTATTGTAGTTCTATTTTTAGTTTTTGATGTACCTTCACACTGTTTTCCACAGTGACTATACCAATTTACATTCCCACCAACAATGTACAAAAGTACCCTTTTTCCACATCCTCCCCCAATGTTGATGATCTTCCCAGGTGGCTCAGATGGTAAAGCTTCTGCCTACAATGCCTACCATGTAGGAGACCCGGGTTCAGTCCCTGGGTCGGGAAGATCTCCTGGAGAAGGAAATGGCAACCCACTCCAGTATCCTTGCCTGGAAAACCCCATGGATGGTGGAACCTGGTAGGCTACAGTCCATGGGGTCACAAAGAGTTGGGCATGACTGAGCGACTTCACTTCACTTCCCCCAGTGTTTATGGTTTGTGGTCTTTTTGATGATAGCCATTCTGGGAGGTGTGAGGCGATATCTCATGGTGTTGGGGTTTTTTTTTTAATATTTCTTTATTTGGCTGCACTGGGTCTTGGTTGTGGTACATGGGATCTTCAATCTTCATTGCTACATGCAGAATCTTTAGTTAAGGCATGCAAAATCTTTTTAGTTGCCATATGTGTACTCTTAGTTGTCGCATGTGAACTCTTAGTTGCAGCATGTGGGATCTAGTTCCCTGACTAGGAACTGAACCCAGGCCCCCTGCATGGGGGGCATGGAGTCTTAGCTGCTGGACCACCAGGGAAGTCCCTCTCACTGTGGTTTTGATTTGCATTTCTATGATAATTAGCAATATTGGGCATCTTTTCATTGACTTGGCTGTTTGCATGTCTTCTTCAGAAAAATGCCTTTTCAGTTATTCTGCCCATTTTTAAATAGGGTTGTTTGGTTTTTAAATATTTTTATAAGCTATTTATATAATTTAGAAATTAACCCTTTATCAGTCATATCATTTGCAAATATTTCTTTCAGTAGGTTGTCTGTTTTGTCAATGGTTTCCTTTGCTGTGCAAAAGCTTTTAAGTTTAATTAGGTACCATTTTTTGTTTTTGTTTAGTTTGCTGTAAGCAACAGGTCCAAAAAATATTGCTACAATATATGTCAAAGAGTGTTCTGTCTGTGTTTTCTTCTAGGAGTTTTATGCTCTTATATTTAGGTCTTTAACCCATTTTGAGTTTATTTTTTATATGGTGTAAGAAAATGCTCTAATTTCATTATTTGCATGCAGCTGTCCAATATTCCTAGCACCACTTATTGAAGAGAATTGTCTTTTCTCCCTTGTATATTTTTGTCTCCTTTGTCACAGATTAACTGACCATATGTGCATGGGTTTGTTCCTGGACTTTATAATCTGTTCCATCTATCTATGTGTCTGGTTTTGTGCCAGTACTATATTGTTTTGATTACTGTAGCTTTGTAGTATAGTCTGAAGACACTTTCAGCTACTAGTTTGTGAGTGTGATACCTCCAGCTCTGTTCTTGTTTCTCAAGATTATTTTGGCTATTTGGAGTCTTTTGGGTTTCCACACTAAATTTAAAATTATTTGTTCCAGTTCTGTGAAAAATGCCATCTCTAGGTAATCTCTCATGATCCTTTGTATTTATGTGGTGTTGGTTGTAACTTTTCCTTCTTCATTTCTGATTTTATTGATTTAGACCTAGTAATACACTTTTAAAAATTTATTTATTTTAATTGGAGGCTAATTACTTTACAATATTGTATTGGTTTTGCCATACATCAGCATGAATCTGCCACAGGTGTACACGTGTTCCCCATCTTGAACCCCCCTTCCACCTCCCTCCCCGTACCATCCCTCTGGGTCATCCCAGTGCACCAGCCCCAAGCATCCTGTATCCTGCATCGAACCTAGACTGGCGATTCGTTTCTTATATGATATTATACATGTTTCAATGCCATTCTCCCAAAACATCCCACCCTCTCCCTCTCCCACAGAGTCCATAAGACTCTTCTGTACATCTTTGTCTCATTTGCTGTCTTGCATACAGGGTTATCGTTACCATCTTTCTAAATTCCATATATATGCGTTAGTATACTGTATTGGTGTTTTTCTGGCTTGCTTCACTCTGTATAATAGGCTCCAGTTTCATCCACCTCATTAGAATTGATTCAAATGTATTCTTTTTAATGACTGAGTAATACTCCATTGTGTATACGTACCACTGCTTTCTTATCCATTTGTCTGCAGATGGACATCTAGGTTGCTTCCATGTCCTGNGAAATGCAGTACTTGGATGCTATATCAAAAACGACAAAATGATCTCTGTTCGTTTCCAAGGCAAACCATTCAATATCACAGTTATCCAAGTCTATGCCCCAACCAGTAATGCTGAAGAAGCTCAAGTTGAATGGTTTTATGAAGACCTACAAGACCTTTTAGAACTAACACCCAAAAAAGATGTCCTTTTCATTATAGGGGACTGGAATGCTAAAGTAGGAAGTCAAGAAACACTAGGAGTAACAGGCAAATTTGGCCTTGGAATGCGGAATGAAGCAGGGCAAAGACTAATAGAGTTTTGTCGAGAAAATGCACTGGTCATAGCAAACACCCTCTTCCAGCAACACAAGAGAAGACTCTACACATGGACATCACCAGATGGTCAACACCGAAATCAGATTGATTATATTCTTTGCAGCCAAAGATGAAGAAGCTCTATACAGTCAACAAAAACAAGACCAGGAGCTGACTGTGGCTCAGATCATGAACTCCTTATTTCCAAATTCAGGCTTAAATTGAAGAGTTAGTACTGTTTTGAATTAAAAGTGTATATCCAAGATTAGTTGATTTACAGTGTTGTTAATTCCTGCTATACAGGATTATTAAGTTTGTCACAAGATATTGAATATAGTTCCAGGTCCTATCTACTCTGATCTTATTGTTGAGTTGCTATGATAATTGTGGTTATTCAAAATAGAAAAAAAAAAAAGAGGGGGGAGGAAAAGGGGGGGATTTTAATACTGTATTATTTTACTAGTAAGATGCTACCTCGAAGTGAGGTTGATAATAAATAAAGGAAAATGATGTAGTTCCCACATAGAGGTAGCATTACTGAGACAATGAGTGGTTCTGCATTTTGGAGCATCTGGGAGCTGAATTTTAGGGAGTCAGTGAGAACTGACTCATGACTGAATGATTCATCCTCAATGAAGACATCAAAGTTGCTGATAAAAAGTGTCAGAGAAGAAAATTAACTCAGAACCAGCACTTCAGGAGTTGAGTTCATTTGGAAGAAGCAATTTCATCACAAATCTAAAAATGATCTCTACACTGTTTTCTTTGTCTCTGATTGATACAAGTGCAGACAAAGCAGCATTTCCTTGTTTATTCTGCTCCTGTTTGTTCCCAATAACCCAGTGGGGAGGAAATCACAGGGGCACGTTTCAATAGGAATTCTATACCCATAAATCCTTAATAAGAAATCTAAGCTTTCAGCTTACAGATAGATGTAGGGCATCATCCTAACAGCCCAGGCTTTGACTTTCAACAGGAGACACGCCGAGGAAGGAATGTTTCAAACCATATATCTGAAACTGATTTTTCTTTTTAAGACTTAGCTTCCTCCGAAATTTTACCACAATGCAGTGATGACTTGTATCAGAGTTGCTTGTTCTTGACAATTAATTTCACATTAGAAAGACATTTCCATAGTTTGCATGTAAAAACCAAATCTTTATGTTGGATTATCTTTGCTGTTTTTGCATGTTACCCAAACTGCTTCTCACTCCTGGTTAATGTCAATCCGAAAGACACAACCAAGGCAAAGAGTAGGAAGAAGGAAGGCTTTATAACCTGTAGCAAGTAGGAAAAACATGAGGGATCTTTCCCAAAATAGGGCCTCCCCGGCAGTAAAACTGAAGAAGTTTTAAGCTAAGGCGAATGCATATTCATGAAGGGGCTTGGGCAGTCAGACTCCAAGCTTTAGTTAACAGAGGTCAAGCAGGTCAGAAAAAGTCAACCTCATCATCCTTTAGGTTTCTTTAGATGGGGGTTGAGTGCTTGAGGGTTTAAAGTCTGAAAAACAGTTGAGGAAAATGCTTCAGGCTAGTCTTTACCATTGAAACATGACTAGGAGTCTTCACAACTGATGTATTATCTTTTCTATTGTTACTTCCCTTGCCTGATAAAAGTTTGTTTTCTTTTTTTTTTGTTCATTAGTTAAGTCCTGTCTAACTCTTTGCAACCCTATGAACTGCAGCATCACAAGTCTTTCTTTCATATCACTAAATACTGAGACTCATTTACAGGTAAACTTTGTGGCCTATTCAGAGCACTAAGTGGCTTAGACCAGAAGTGTTTTCTCTTATGTCAAGAAAGACATAAGTCCACCTCTCTCTGTGGACTCCCCAACCTATCTGCTTATGTTTTCCTGCTAAGTCGCTTCAGTCATGTCTGACTCTGTGCGACCCCATAGATGGCAGCCCACCAGGCTCCCCCATCCCTGGAATTCTCCAGGTAAGAACACTGGAGTGGGTTGCCATTTCCTTCTCCAATGCATGAAAGTGAAAAGTGAAAGTGAAGTCAGTCGTGTCCGACTCTTCGTGACCCCATGGACTGCAGCCTACCAGGCTCCTCCATCCATGGGATTTTCTAGGCAAGAGTACTGGAGTGGGGTGCCATCATCTTCTCCGTTTTCCTATTAAACTGCAAGTCTTTGCAAGGAAAGGCTGGGCTTTGTCCTCATTGGGAATTCAGCTATAATGACTTTCAATACAATGCCTAGAGCACATTGGGATTCCCAGGTAGCACTAGTGGTAAAGAATCCAGCTGTCAATCCAGGAGACACAGGAGTCATGGATTTGACCCTGGAAAGGGAAGGTCTCCTGAAGGAGGAAACGGCAACCCACTCCAGTATTCTTGTCTGGGAAATCCCATGGACAGAGGAGCCTGGTGGGCTATGGTTCATAGGGTCGCAAAGAGTTGAACACCACCAAGCACACAGAGTGCATAGGCTTTCATTAAATTACTTCGAAATAATAATTTTTTATTATTGTTAAGAACAGGGAAACTTATCAAGAAACAGTATTGATTTTTAATGGAAATTGGTAGATCTCTTTCATTCAAATTATTGTGCTCACACAGAGTAAAATTCTGTTCTAATATTTTATTACACCATTTCGTTAAGAGAGAATGAGTTCCTGATCTAAGTATATAAAATGTGACCCTGCTTGGGTTCTAGAGTCCTTGAAGAAGTTCTTAGTGTCCATTGTTGTTTGAAATGCAGTCTCTGTGATTGAAGTTTTGAGTTGCAAGTCATGTTTTTTTGGTTTTGAGTCATGACTAAAACCAAGACTTAAGCAATCCTCCCTGATTTTATATTCTTGTGGGATGGATTTCAGTGCATCATTGATTCTGAAAGAAGTAAACAGAAGATCTCAGGGCCAAGAGTAAAGAGGAAGGTGGAAACGCAATGGATCCACAGACTCCCATTCAACAGGCTTCAGATGGAAAGTATTTGAATAAAATATTCCAGATGTATCCACAGAGCAAAACTTGTGTTTGCTGCATGTTGGAAACTGTTTACACAGCATTTACATAATTTTATATATTGGAAATAATCCAGAGATGGTTTACTGTATATGGAGGAGGACATGGCTAGGTGTTATGCGAATGCCTTGCCCTTTTATGTGTGAGACTTGAGCATCCTTGGAGTCTGGTATCTTCAGTCGTCCAGCCTAGTTACTGAGGGAGGACTCTAATTGTTTGGAAATTAGGGATTCAGTCTACTGAAAGTAGGTACTGGGTCTTAGCTCTCTCGAGGGGTGCCCAGAATACTAGAAGTGCTAGACCCCCAATCAGATGTAGGAACCAGCCTGCAGGAAAAGGAAGTAGTAAGGGAAATGTATCATCATTGCCTGCACTCTGAGTGGAAAAATGAAGGGACTCTCTTAAACTGTAACCACAAACCTGCTTTCACTCTGGTTGTTTGGGGTTGTAGGGATCCCTGTGTTGTGTGCTCTGGGGTATCTGACAGAAACACACACATTACCTATCCAGAGTGGTGATGTCTTCAACCAGTGACTTTTCATGTCCTTTTAAGATCCCAGGCAGGTGTAAATCCTTGCACCAGAATCCATCTAAGACACTGAAAAGCAAATGGCTGAGAATCTGTACCACAACAACAGCAAAGTTTGAACTCCAAACACTCTGTCTACAAAAGATAATTAACATTAATAATGCCTAATGTTAGAGGTTAAAAAAGAGGTAAATCCAAAATATGGAACACTAATGCATTATAAAGAAGCACTGAGGATTAAACATTCTAAGAACTTTACACATTTGGATATAAAGTTCACCCGTAGACTTTAACTTAATTATGCATATTAAATTGTAGTGGAAATAGAACATGTAACTTCTAACCCAGTAGAGGGGAAAAATAATTTAAGAAAAAAAAAAAATTAGCCCTAAGAGAGAGAGGAAGATGTGTGTAAAAGGCTTATAGGAGATATTTTTATAAGTAATGTACTTGAGTTACATGTTTTCATGTGGATAAATTTCAGAAACATGGTATTGAGAGTTATATGCCAAATATTCATATCATTTATATGAAAATTTCAAAATATATTAAACTCTTCTCCATATTCTTTATTTTAATGTATGCATATAGTATATACATACATGTGTTATCAAATTATTTAAATTATGATGAATAGAAAGTTCAGGGCAAGTATTGTCTGTGAGGAAGAAAAGGCAAAAGGCATTGTCTTGAGTGACATGTCAACTCTCTTTGTAACATTTTAAAGAGTTAAAAAAAATCCTAGATTTGTATTGAGAGTATTATTCCATTAACACCATTTTAAAAAATCAGTATGATCCCGTTGCCATTGACTTTATTGTTTTGGGTTTGAGTTTATACACCCTTTCTGTGTTTCCTGTCTAGAGAAGATCCTTTAGCATTTGTTGGAGAGCTGGTTTGGTGGTGCTGAATTCTCTCAGCTTTTGCTTGTCTGTAAAGCTTTTGATTTCTCCTTCATATTTGAATGAGATCCTTGCTGGGTACAGTAATCTGGGCTGTAGGTTATTTTCTTTCATCACTTTAAGTATGTCCTGCCATTCCCTTCTGGCCTGAAGAGTTTCTATTGAAAGATCAGCTGTTATCCTTATGGGAATCCCCTTGTGTGTTATTTGTTGTTTTTCCCTTGCTGCTTTTAATAGTTGTTCTTTGTGTTTGATCTTTGTTAATTTGATTAATATGTGTCTTGGGGTGTTTCGCCTTGGGTTTATCCTGTTTGGGACTCTCTGGGTTTCTTGGACTTGGGTGATTATTTCCTTCCCCANCATTCCCTCCTGGCCTGAAGAGTTTCTATTGAAAGATCAGCTGTTATCCTTATGGGAATCCCCTTGTATATTATTTTTTTTTTCCTTGCTGCTTTTAATATTTGTTCTTTGTGTTTGATCTTTGTTAATTTGATTAATATGTGTCTTGGGGTGTTTCACCTTGGGTTTATCCTGTTTGGGACTCTCTGGGTTTCTTGGACCTGGGTGATTATTTCCTTCCCCACTTTAGGGAAGTTTTCAACTATTATCTCCTCAAGTATTTTCTCATGGTCTTTTTGTCTTCTTTTGGAACTCCTATGATTCGAATGTTGGGACGTTTAATATTGTCCTGGAGGTATCTGAGATTGTCCTCATTTATTTTAATTCATTTTTCTGATTCATTTATTTCTACCATTCTGTCTTCTACTTCACTAATCCTATCTTCTCCCTCCGTTATTCTACTATTCGTTGCCTCCAGAGTGTTTTTGATCTCATTTATTGCATTATTCATTATATATTGACTCTTGTTTATTTCTTCTAGGTCCTTGTTAAACCTTTCTTGCATCCTCTCAATTCTTGTCTCCAGGTTATTTATCTGTGATTCCATTTTGATTTCAAGATTTTGGATCATTTTCACTATCATTATTTGGAATTCTTTATCAGGTAGATTCCCTATCTCTTCCTCTTTTGTTTCGTTTGGTGGGCATTTCTCCTGTTCCTTTACCTGCTGGGTATTCCTCTGTCTCTTCATCTTGTTTATATTGCTGACTTTGGGATGGCCTTTCTGTATTCTGGCAGTTCGTGGAGTTCTCTTTATTATGGCGTTTCCTCGCTGTGGGTGGGGTTGTAATTCACTCATACTAGTGATATTCATTTCTTTTCAACGGAGCAAAATCCCACATCCTTCTGCCTGAAAACTGAAACTTTTCAATCACAGACACTATATGATCTCTGGGACTTTCCTCCCCTCCCCTCCTTTGCCTCAAAACAGCACCCCTCAATAATACTATACAGTCACTTCACTACTTCCCCAACAAGTGTCTGATATTTTTCCTTCAAAATAAGCCAAACCAGGCAAGCTACTAACAACAGTAACCAACCTCCCTCAAAGACTCAATGCTACTTTGATCATGACAGAAAACATGTCATCCCTAATCACTACTTCTCTCAGAGACCTCCAGCTTCCTGTTCTCATCTGATTTCCCCACCCTCATGTCCTTGCTCAGGGACAGATAACCCAAGGATGGAGAAAACTAGAACCTTACTACAGGTGACTAACTGACTGTGGACTTCCTTCAACACTTTCTCGCCTGACAGAACCTTTGGCCTTGTGACTGGAGAGACCCAGGCTGTGTTCCTTCTAGATAAGCACCATGAACAGATGCAGCTTCTCTGAAACCCCCAGGGAAGATAGGAAGAAATTAGAGAAGAAATCCAAAGTGAGTTGATCTGGAGAGGGCAGAGGAGTGGCCCAGGGGACAATGTATGGTGACTAGATTTCTGGGCATTGGGGGTTGGGGGGAGGTCAGAGGCACTGGGGACAAGGAGCAGCATGTCAGGGGGAGATCCAGAGCTTCTGACCCTCGTTCTGTCCTTGCCTGGTATCCTTGGGTACAAGATCTGTGATCTTGCACTGGATTGGATGGTTCTCAGTCTGTTCTGGAAGGTGTGAGAAGAGCATGCCACCAGCATCAAGCAGCTACTACATGCCAAACGAGAGCCTAGGCAATGTTACCCATTTTCTCTGTTAGCCATGACTAGAGAGGGATTATTAGCTCCACTTTATAGACCTAACATGGAGGCCCTGCAGCCAAGGAAGAGTTCCTGGCTGAAAGTCAGACATGTTTAGCTGAGTCATTGCTGGAATTTATTTTTCTTTCTTTTTTAGAGTTTTAAGAATATTTCCAAATATTTCTCTAAGAAAGAGTGGGCACGTCTGGGATACTCGGAGAAAATCACCTATGTGAATATGAAGAGAAACTATGAAACCATGACTAGACTAGGTAATAGGAAGTTCTGGGTCCAGAAAAGGCTGGGAATAAATGATGATTCCTCTTTATAAGCCATGGTCTATTCTTCTTAGGCTATGCCAAGTGTCCCACATTTGTCCTTTTCTGTGTGAAGAAATCCCAGGGCAGTTTTCAAGCCTTCTGCTCTTTTAAATCCTGTGCAGGACTGTGGACTGAGAGTGGCCACAGAGATGCTCAGACCCGAATTCTATGCATTTCTCTCTCACTGGCTGTGGTTCAGATTCCCCCTGCCCAGCTGATCAGCTTTACTGTTGGTGCTGTGTCCCAGCATTTCCCCCTCCTCTCAGGTTGTCTGTTAAGAAACAAATATTTGCATCATTCTAGGTCTCAAGTGTACCTCACCAGCTTTCATGTGTCCTAAAAATGGAGCCACAAAATCCAAGTGTTGTGATTCTAAAATTAAGAACCCCAGGGAAAAGGGTAAGTGATAGGAAATGAGTCTCCTGAAGCCCATTTATGCTGGGTTCCAGATGGGGAAAAATTCTCAGGACTTTGTTCCCTCAAAAGCATCATGGGTAAGTGAAAAAAAATTGAATGCAGAAGGTTAAGCACATTCAGAGGCCATTCATGTATAATCCTAAAACATGCAAAACAAGAATGTATATATTTTTATGGCTAGAAAGTATTTGGTAAATGTATAAAAACGTGAATGAGAATAAAACCTATCAAACTCTGGAGTGAAGAAGTGGAAAAGGAAGGAGGATAGGAATTAGTGAGGGCCACACAGATGGCTTCAGTTGTGACTTGTTCATAGTGTTTTGTTATATTTTGAATAAAGAGCTCAGAGTGATCTGAAGTAGTTGTGAGATAATTTGAAATCCAGCTAGACCCAATGGTAGATGCACATTTCAAATATAACTGTCCATAATTTTATGCATGTTTGAAACATTTCTTTTTTAAAGGAGTTAGTTCTTGCTAAACACCATTAATGAATCACAGGATAATTAAGAAAAATTTAAAGTGTAAGTCCAAAAAAAAAAAATGAAGTGTAAATCCACCCAAAACTTCCAAAATAATAGTGCATAGGTATTGGATAACTATCTTAAGAAAGTGATTAACATATTATGTAATGACATATGGCTGTTTGCTTGTGTTTTATCAAAACCAAATAGTTGTCTCACTCTTAATCGAACCTGCTTCTATGTGTTGAGTTTGGAAGAGAGTTTAAGAGAGTAATCTTCCACACATTGACCTTTCCTACTGATGAATGAGCAGAGGCAATGTAAGGTTAAAAAAGTGACAGATTCTAGAAATCTTTGTGCATCTGAGCAGTGTATGTACTCACTTAAAAAGGGGATGGGAAGTGTTCATTTGCTCTTTTGCTCTGACAGCACAGTTGTGAGAAAACAGGGTGAGAATGCTCCACATGTCTCCAGTAGCCCTTTGTTTGACTCTCTAGTTTAACAGGCCAGATTCCACAAGCTCCCAAAATTACTATAAGAGGGCTAAAAAGCCAGTGCTTGAGTATCTACAAAGTTTTTGATATTAAAGAGGTATCTTTATGCTGGAAACATTCCATAACCACTGGACTAAATCATCCATGGTTCATTTCACACTTAACAGTTTCATTAAGGTGTAATTGACATACTGTGAAATTCACCATTTTAAGTATAGAGTGATTTTTGGCTAAAGACCAATCAATTTACTTTTTGGGGGGAAAAAAGTAAGAAATACATAATAGAATAGGATAAGGCAGCTCTGGGGTTTAGTTTTCATTTTATAAACCATCAGAAGAAAAATTCTGAATTGATGCTGCAAATAAATACCAAAATCATTGTTATTCAGAGGCTGGTCTCAGAGTAACTCTTTGATAACGAGTGGACTCGTCACCCTCTGCTGCAGAAATCCCTGATACTACAGGAGTCTCTGCAGTTTGAGAATATCTGCCAACAACAAAAACAAATTTCTAACTTGTCACCTCCTTTTAGAT
Organism: Oreotragus oreotragus; assembly: GCA_006410675.1. Lineage (NCBI taxonomy): Eukaryota > Metazoa > Chordata > Mammalia > Artiodactyla > Bovidae > Oreotragus > Oreotragus oreotragus. The sequence goes on from SJYX01000999.1 coordinate 28,555, forward strand.
GAACCTGCTGAAGGGACTTCCAACATGCAAGGGAGAAAACGCCAGAAGGTGAGTGCCGCCGAAATCGAAAGGACCAGAGACTGTTTATGTCTCTGTAGATGTGAATATTGGGATAACAGTGGGAAAATAGCCTGGCCCACACTGCCTCCCTTTCCTGAACTCTTTATCACAATTCCTGATGTAGTTCACTTCACTCACTCAGTCAAGTACGACTCTTTGCGACCCCATGAATTGCAGCACACCAGGCCTCCCTGTCCATCACCATCTCCTGGAGTTCACTCCAACTCACGTCCATCGATTCGATGATGCCATCCAGCCATCTCATCCTCTGTCATCCCCTTTTCCTCCTGCCCCCAACCCCATCAGAGTCTTTTCCAATGAGTCAACTCTTCCCATGAGGTGGCCAAAGTACTGGAGTTTCAGCTTTAGCATCATTCCTTCCAAAGAACACCCAGGGCTGATCTCCTTTAGAATGGACTGATTGGATCTCCTTGCAGTCCAAGGGACTCTCAAGAGTCTTCTCCAACACCACAATTCAAAAGCATCAATTCTTCGGCGCTCAGCTTTCTTCACAGTCCAGCTCTCGCATCCATACATGACCACTGGAAAAACCATATCCTTGACTAGATGGACCTTTGTTGGCAAAGTAATGTCTCTGCTTTTCAATATGCTATCTAGGTTGGTCATAACTTTCCTTCCAAGGAGTAAGCATCTTTTAATTTCATGGCTGCAGCCCTGATGTATACCAAGAGCTAAATAATAATTAACATCAATTGTGATAGCTGTTATTTCCTTGATTTCATAGTGATGACAGATACTATTTTAGACAATTCACATGGATTACTGTATTTAGCCCTTAAAACCTCTATGATGTTCCTGCTATTATTATCCCCAAATAATAATGAGGTTATTATTAGTATTATTAAATACTACTACTCATAATAATGCAAATACTGTGGTACAGAGATGTTCAATAATCTGCTTGAGACCACAGTGGCTGTTCTTTTCTCCAGAGGATCTTACTGACCCAGGGATCAAACCTGGGTCTCCTGCACTGCAGGCAGATTCTTTACCATCTGAGCCACCAGGGAAGCCCAACAGTGGAAGTGGTAGTAGTCTAATCCAAAGCCCCAAACCATTTCCAAATTCATAAGCTTTTTCACATGTTTCTGAAGCTCAGGCATTTCCCCTAAATTTTGCAGATGCTGCTGACACTTCTGTCTAGACACCCACTCTCACAACAGGGCCCCTTTCGTGTTGCTTGGGAATCACTTGAACTGTCAGCCCCTCTCTTCTGTGAGCTCCTTAGGGACCTTGTCTGCCCCGAAGCATCTCTGAAGCCCCAGTTCCAGTCCAGGAAGACAGTTAGAGGTTTATTGAATGAGTTCTTCTGCAATTGCAGATTAAACTATAGTTTAGAGGGTAAAGGGATCTGGTGGTTGGGTTACCAGTACCAGTGTGGACACGGTTAAAGAGAGAATTCAAAGAGGGATCATAAAAGTGTTTGTTTTTATTATTATCTCATTTAAACAGCATTTATAGCCTTAGAAAGTTCTTTCACTTAGCTTGTTTTACAGTCATTGTTCACTGATGCATAAATAAGGAGCTGATTATATAGTTATCGTTCACAGTTTTATAAGCAAGAGCTGAATGAAGGTTAGCTTTCAGATCGTTGGTCAGTGACACACCCTGACACAAGTAGAATTGGTACAGGAACCACCTCACCTAATTCCACATGAAGTGTTCTTGCCGAGGTAGGACAGGATGTCACATCTGGCACCACTTTCTTGGCTGTCTGCGTGAATTTATGTGAACCATTCTCTCTTCTCCTTTCCCTATATTCATCTCTCCCACACCACTTGCCAGCAGTGTTTTGTCCCCTCTGCACATCGTTCCATTTGCTCTCCCCGCAGCTGTCAACTAGCTTATCTTCAATCCCTTAGATTTTATAGAAGCCCCTCCTCATTTTCACAGACCTCGTGGACTGTTAGAATGCTCTGCTTTCCCAAATTTTCCGTGTACCACACTCCTGCTCACTTGGAGATTTCTCTTGGTGAGGGTGTCAGTCTGGAAAAAGCATGAAAACAAGCGTTCTAATCATGGAAACAACCTTCATTTAGACCATTCCATTTCCTTCTAACTTCCTAGATTCTTCATAATTTAGGTACAAGTAATATAATGATCCCCCAGACTTGTTTAGAATGTTAATTAAGGTACTGCACAAGAAAACACTTTGTAAGCTCTAAAAGCACTTGAGAAATGGATACTGATTGTATGTGACTTTCACGTTAAAAAGGTGATGCCCAAGAAGCCTGTAAAGGGAAAAAAACGTTCAAAGATAGTACCAGGACGCTCCCAGGCAAAAACAAGTATCTCTGCTCAGCAGAGTAAGAAAACATCAGGTAAGAGAAACAACTTTTCTTACTTGTTTGGGAACAACTCCTCTGTCTTCCCTGGCCATGTTCAAGTGAATGGGTTAGTCATGGGAGATGGATCCTGGACAGGCCTAGGGCCAGGCTGGGCTGAGAGCTTGCTCAGCTCCAGCTGAAACATTTGAGCTGACTTCCAGGGTCCTCACTGCTGGGACCTGGATTTGATCCCTGATCAAGGAACTAAGATCCCACAAACCACTTGGTATGGCCAAATTTTTTTTAAAAGCTAACTTACAGAATCACAGATCTGAGTTGTCATTGATATGAAAGCCATGTAACTGGGGGCAAGCCTTTCAAATTCTCTGAGCTCCAGATTCCTAGTCCATAAAATGGAAATAAAGAATCCGAGTTCACAGGCTATTCAAAGGTGTTCGGTTCAAGGGACTTTCCTGGCAGTCCAGTGGTTAAGACTGCACCTACTCTGCATGGAGCATGGGTTCAGTCCCTGGTGGGGGAACTCAGGTCATTCCATCTGTGATAACTTGGGAACACGTCTTACTCAAAGTTTTATCCCCACCCTCAGCTCAATGCCTGACAGACAATATGCCCTTAATATATTTGCTGAGTGAAAGAAGGTCGGAATAAATCTGTAAGTAACCTAAATTTACTTACTGGGAATCTAAACCTGACGATGAAAGGAACCAGGGCTAAAACGCTTACTGCCATTTGGTGTGTATTTGGTGTGTATTGGTGTGGGTTTAACCTCTCAGCCTCTTTTAGCCAGAAAGTGTGCAAAACGGACTGTGTACAAGTCCTGTGGCCACTTGGGAAGGGAGGAGGCATCTCCTTATCTGACAAAACAGGACCCAACACTCCCTAACCCACCCAACCCCTATTTACCATCTCTTCTCCAGGATCCAAGAGGACGGTTAATGTTTGGGCCAACCGACTGCTAAAAAGACAACTGGTGGCCTGTGAAGAGATCAGTGACTCCGAGGAAGAATCCAAGAGAAGGACGGTTGATGTTTGGGCCAACCGACTGCGAAAAAGACAACCGGTGGCCTATGAAGAGATCAGTGATTCCGAGGAAGAATCCAAGAGAAGGACGGTTGATGTTTGGGCCAACCGACTGCGCAAAAGACAACCGGTGGCCTATGAAGAGATCAGTGACTCCGAGGAAGAATCCAAGAGAAGTACGGTTGATGTTTGGGCCAACCGACTGCGAAAAAGACAACCGGTGGCCTATGAAGAGATCAGTGACTCCGAGGAAGAATCCAAGAGAAGTACGGTTGATGTTTGGGCCAACCGACTGCGAAAAAGACAACCGGTGGCCTATGAAGAGATCAGTGACTCCGAGGAAGAATCCAAGAGAAGGACGGTTGATGTTTGGGCCAACCGACTGCGAAAAAGACAACCGGTGGCCTATGAAGAGATCAGTGACTCCGAGGAAGAATCCAAGAGAAGGACGGTTGATGTTTGGGCCAACCGACTGCGAAAAAGACAACCGGTGGCCTATGAAGAGATCAGTGACTCCGAGGAAGAATCCAAGAGAAGGACGGTTGATGTTTGGGCCAACCGACTGCGAAAAAGACAACCGGTGGCCTATGAAGAGATCAGTGACTCCGAGGAAGAATCCAAGAGAAGGACGGTTGATGTTTGGGCCAACCGACTGCGAAAAAGACAACCGGTGGCCTATGAAGAGATCAGTGACTCCGAGGAAGAATCCAAGAGAAGGACGGTTGATGTTTGGGCCAACCGACTGCGAAAAAGACAACCGGTGGCCTATGAAGAGATCAGTGACTCCGAGGAAGAATCCAAGAGAAGGACGGTTGATGTTTGGGCCAACCGACTGCGAAAAAGACAACCGGTGGCCTATGAAGAGATCAGTGACTCCGAGGAAGAATCCAAGAGAAGGACGGTTGATGTTTGGGCCAACCGACTGCGAAAAAGACAACCGGTGGCCTATGAAGAGATCAGTGACTCCGAGGAAGAATCCAAGAGAAGGACGGTTGATGTTTGGGCCAACCGACTGCGCAAAAGACAACCGGTGGCCTATGAAGAGATCAGTGACTCCGAGGAAGAATCCAAGAGAAAGACGGTTGATGTTTGGGCCAACCGACTGCGAAAAAGACAACCGGTGGCCTATGAAGAGATCAGTGATTCTGAGGAAGAATCCAAGAGAAAGACGGTTGATGTTTGGGCCAACCGACTGCGAAAAAGACAACCGGTGGCCTATGAAGAGATCAGTGATTCTGAGGAAGAATCCAAGAGAAAGACGGTTGATGTTTGGGCCAACCGACTGCGAAAAAGAAAACCAGTGGCCTATGAAGAGATCAGTGATCCCGAGGAAGAGGACTAATTCTGTAAGTGACCTTTCTCTCCATCCCCACATCCCCGAAAAAGGCACTGTTCTCTTATGTTAGTTGTATCACATCTTGTCCCTTGTTCCGTTCTCCCAGTCCCTTGGGGGTGCAGCTCTGAGGCTAAATGAGAAGGATTCCTATGCTTTTTCTACTTCCTGCTCTGTATATCCAGAGATCTTCCCTCCCCAGGATGCTGTGGGCTCCCAAACCCCAGGTCAGATTCTAGCCTGTAGGCCACACCTGCCTCTAGCCGAAAACCTCATTGGACAGTTGACAGAGTCACTGCAGCCTGAACACAAGGTTGGTCTTAAGGACCAATGAGAGGTGCACATAGACCACAAGGCAGGATGGAATCGGAGTGCACAGGGGCCATGCAGTTCAAAATGAGGAGCTGAATAGTAATTTATCAGTCAGTGGGAGCTCGTTGTCACTTATTTTCCTTCTCTTTCCTTGCCTCAGCCTCAGGGATGTGACAAGTGCCCAAGATAAGAAGCAGAACTTGGTGGCTGTTCATGAACGTGGGCATGGCTATGAATTCCTAGCACATGAAAGAAAGAGTTCATAACAGTTAAACATGATTTTTCTTACTATGTGCTAAGCATTATTGGTTATTAAAGTTGTGTTAATAATGAGCAAGACATATACCGGACGTGTGTTTCTGTCTATGTATCCATGCCTCTAGGGCTTCCCAGGTGGTGCTAGTGGTAAAGAACCTGCCTGCCAATGCAGGAGGCATGAGACGCAGGTTTGATCCCTGGGTCAGGGCAATCCCCTGGAGGAGGGCATTGGCAACCCACTCCAGTATTCTTGCCTAGAAAATCTTACGGACAGAGGAGTCTGGCAGGCTACAATTCATAGGATCACACAAAGTTGGACACAACTGAAGTGACTCAGCATGCACACACATCCTTGCTGCTGCCTTAAAAATAAACAAATATTGTCAGATATTCTTTGTGCAGAACAGCACTAACCTCCCCCTCTCCAGATGTAACTACTGAGGACAGTTCTGTGTGTTTTATTGCAAACGTTTTTCTCTGTATTTACACACATACTCAAGGTACCAATATGAGCATCTCTCACCTGCTTTTCCCCATTAGCAGCATGTCCTGAACAAGTCTGTCTCACTCTGTTTCCTGTTCAGCAGGTGCTCCAAACCTCCATTATTCATTCACTCAGCATTGGTCACTGACAATAAACATTTTTTTCCCAGTTGTTTGCTCTTCGCACTCTTGTGCACACAGCCCTGTGCACCTGTATCAGTGTTTCTTTAGCACATGTTCCTAGAAATGGAATTGTGTCAAAGTGTTCATTCATCCAACACCTAATAGGTCTGTACTGTGTACTGAGCACCATTCTAGGTCCTGGAGAGACATCAGGGACGAGACAAACAACAGTCCCTGCCCACGTGGAGGTGCCAGTCTAGTGGGGGTTGTTGCTAGTTTTTATTATGATGGATGCTGCACCTGCCCTGTACTGGAGCGGGATTTTGCAGGTGGTTGGACACCTTGGCTGTTGCTGTCTCTAAGATCTTCAGGGTCATGGGGCTGGGACAGTCCATTTGAAAGTGTGTGGGAGGAGACAGAGATGAAACTGTCAACTGGGGAACACGGAAGAATAGGGAAGAAGAGGTCCAGGGTAAGGCCCATGGTGAACAGGAATGGAAGAGTTCACTTAGCCATGATTCAAGGGAGCAAAAGATGGAAAAGTCCACTGGACAGAGGCAAGGGCTTGGGAGCTGGGATGGGGGTCAAGTGTTAAGAATGGGACAGTCCTCTCCCAGATGGACCACCACGGCCCACAGAGCTGGAACAGTCAGTTCTGGGGAAGGGAAGAGAAGAGTCTTACTTTAGAGCAAATCATTGTGTGTGTTGGGGGACATTAAAGCTACCAACGGAAATCCAAGGTGACTTGCATGGGACATCAACCACCAGCCCCAGATGGCGGCAGTGTTGCACCATTTTGACCATCCACTGCCCATCGCCTTGGCCTCCTGGCTCTCATCCAGCCTTGGAAGTTCTCCACTCTCCTGCTGAAGCTGCCATCTCCCCTAGCCCTGCCTTCATCCCACCTCTAGACCAGTCCCCCTCACCCCCAACAGATTCGGATCAAAGATGGGAGAAACCATTAATCAGCAGAGGATGGGCTCCTGGACTCTGACTGGTCCCTGTAACTCCAGGTTGGAGCCATGGTTGCTGGGCCAGAATCGGGTCTACCCTCTCCTACAAAAACTCTACAACAGCTTCAGGGTCACAGGATTGCTGTCCACACAGCAGCCCTGGGGCTAGGCCTGGGTCTGGTCTCCTAAAGACCTTGGGGGTGGGGGACCCTGCATAAAAGGAGCTTGTCCTAGGAGACTGAGGAGCTCTAGACCCGAGAGGTGGCATAGACCATGACAGACAGGTGGGAAAGGAAGCATGGCTAGGGGTACGGACAGATGTAGACACCCACATAAACCCTCTCTGACCAGCATGTTCTGAGACACACTCTTCCTCACAGGGATGACCCTCCCAGCAGTGGCTGCATGGCGAGGGCCTCCTGGTTTACCTGAGTCCCCACCTACTCCTCCAAGAAGAATAATGTCTTGTCATTCAAGGTCATACCTTTGTGTGAGACAAGTCCCAGGCCCAGGAGTCTGCATCCCAGGCCAGGAACAATGTCTGCAAGAAGGAAAGAGGTGTGGTCCCTTGGGGTCTCCCCCTCTCAGCCCACCTTCCATAATAACCACAGGAAGTACAATTAACATTCATCTTATGCTTGCAAAGTGCCTGGGGTGATACTAAGCATCCTGTATGGATTTTCCCACTTACCTCCACAATCAACCTCTGTGCACAGACAGACACTATCATCATCATGATACTGTAAATGTTACATATAGCTAGAGAGAGGGAATGAGACACAGAGACACCAACAGACCTCCCGCTTCCTGCAGCTGGCACATGTTCCTCCAGCTGGCACATGCAGGGAGAGCTGAGCTTGGAACTCACTGTGACTTCAGAGACACTAAGGAAGATAGGTACATATTTGGGGGGGTGGAGANTATAGCTAGAGAGAGGGAATGAGACACAGAGACACCAACAGACCTCCCGCTTCCTGCAGCTGGCACATGTTCCTCCAGCTGGCACATGCAGGGAGAGCTGAGCTTGGAACTCACTGTGACTTCAGAGACACTAAGGAAGATAGGTACATATTTGGGGGGGTGGAGAGACTTGAACAAGCTCTGAGTTCTGCCTCAAATCTAGAGTAGAGGATGTGGACAAGGAACCCTAGCGACAGAGCATGCCCAGAGGGAGAGGCAGACCTGGTGCTAGTGGGGGCAGGTAGGACAGAGATACACAGGGTGGGTGGAAGAGGGTCTGGCAGGGAGGCAAGGGAGACCCAGGGCCAAGTGTGGGTTATCACAGCCTTGAGGGGTCAGGTGGTTAGGGGCAGAGGTCCCCTACAACTGTCAGCACACACTTCCTGATGCTGCAGGGAGACGTGGGTGCTGCCCAGGTCAGTGAGGTCACTCTACCTGTGCCTCAGGCAAACTTGCTAGCTTTTATTTTGACAAATGCTGTACCCCAGCCCCCAGCCCTGGAGCAGGATTCTGCAGGTGGCTGGATACCTTGGCCTTTGCTGCAAGAAGAAATAAATTCTATTTTACCTGTTTCATCCTTCATTACTCAGATTTAATAATCTGCTGATGAACATCGTGTACCTTATTGTCCATGCAAATACAGAAGAGGACATCCACAAGAGATACAGAAAGATTTGATTTTCCTTTCTCCTGAAGAAGATTGGATGAACCAGCTGAATTTCCCAGCAGAGGAGACAGGTGCAGGGAAGGGTGGCTTGAAAGCACTCTGGAGTCATGATGAGCATTTCCTCTTAGGTTCCCTGAGTAGATACAGCTCCTTCCCTCCCTCCTTTTCCTCCTTCTCTTCCTCCTCCCCGCTCCTCCTCCATCTAACAAATCAAATTTTTGAGATGCAGGGAGACTATGGTTTTGCCTGATGCCAGAAGTCAGCCTGTATGTGGCCCCAAGTGCACCCCGAATCAAGCCTGGGGTCCAATGTGGATGCATGTGCTCTTCTGATGAGTGTCCAAAATGACTTTCTTTCTTTCTTTCTTTTTTTTAACTTCCGGGCTTTCTTGTTTCTCTTTCAGTTATTTTTAAGATTCGTTATAAAGCAAAATTCTGGGAATTCCCTGGCAGTCCAGTGGTTAGGACTCTGTGCTTTCACTGCCAAGGTCCTGAGTTCAATCCCTGGTCAGGGAACTAAGATCCCACAAGTCACAGAGTGGGCCAAAACAATGAATCCTATTCTTAGTAGAGAATTGGGAAAACGCAAGGACGTGTGAAAGAGCACAGTACATCCATCACAAGAAAACAGTTCTGAGCTTTATTCACCAAGACCCACAGTAAAGAACACATTTTACAAGTGACTCTAAAGCAAATACTTCATAGAACATTACTGACCCTTATATATGTGCTGTTCACCAATATTTTCTATTCTGTTTGTGATGTGCTGTTGTTTCATTCTAATTCGTTTAAAATGCAGAATTCTTTTCAGAATCCTTAAAATATTCTATTGGCCATGAATCACAACCTGCAGTTTGGAAAGCCCCTCTGCAGGGTCTCAGTGTGTGTCCAACAGGTGACTTGCTGCTTTGAGTGCTGCAGGGAAGGTTCAAGGAAACATGATGCCCCTCTGAGCCAGGGTCCCCTGGAAGCTGTAACCTAGAGGCTTCCTGCTCCCAGGCTTGGCCCAAGCTTGACCTGGGTAGGGGTGGGCCATCCCAGATGTCTGGGGGAAACATGCTTATGTCTCTTTTTCACTCTCATGCTACTACCACACTCACAACACTTCTGGGATGTGTGGGTTTTTTCCTCACACCAAAGAAATTCTCGGCGTCATCAGCTGGGTGTCCTACAATTCCATTCAGTCTTGACACTAACAGGAGTTTGTGCAGACAAGTTAAGAGCTCAGTCCCACAAGACCGTCCCTTCCACCTCAGATGCCAGTTCATAGTCCCAGGTTGTCACCTGTACTTCTGACCAACCAGCTATAAACCAGAGTTCCCATGACCCCCTTCTCCAATTCAGTCATTTGCTAGAATAGGTCACAGAACTCAGGGAAGCACTTACCTACATTTACTGGTTTATTATATAATAAAGGACAAGATAAAGGATACAGATGAACAGCCAGAAGTAGAGAAACCTGGGGTAAGTTCTGGAAGGATTCGGGGCACAACAGCTTGTATCTCTGTGGCATTGGGGTGCCCACTCCCTCAGCATGGATGTGTTCACCCACACGGAAGCTCCCGGAACTCCACACTAATAGGATTTTATGGAGGCTTCCTCATGTAGGCATGATCAAATATTAACTCTTTTTCCAGCCCTCTCCCTTCTCTGGAGGATGGGGGTTGGGGTGAAAACTCCAAGCTTGTAATCATAGTTTGGTCTTTCTGGTGACAAGGACCCTACTCAGAGTTGCCTCATTAGAACAAAAGATGCTGTTAGTGCTCTTATCACGTAGGAAATTACACTGGTTTTGGAGCTCTGTTCCAGGAACCAAGAGCAGAGGCCAATATGAATTTTTTCTATTTCACCACAGGTGGAGAGAGATGCCAACTCAGGCTCTCTCCTTTTGGTGGAGAGAGATGCCAGCTCAGGGTAGATTGGGTTATAAACAAATGACAATCAGAGTTTATTTCTCACTGATGCTGCACGCCCACCCCAGGTAGACTGGGGCTCCTCTGCACATGATCAACACACTCATGCTAGATCTCAAGGACACAGAGTAGCCCCATGGGTGGCCAAGCGGAGAGAAAAGAGAGTGACTAAGCATGAACCGGCTCATCAAATGGCCAATGGCCAACTCTGACCCTCAAAGGGGTGAAAGTGTACAGTCCTACGGAAGCATAGGATATTTGTGAGCATTCTAAAGTCAACTACAAGGAGGGTATGACATCATAAAAGAGAGTATGGTGCGGGAGAACTGCCTAACCCAGTGGTTCTCAATGGGAAAGGGCAGGTGTGGATCTTGTCCCCCTAGGGGACACTCAACAATGTCTGAAAACATTTTTGGCTGTCATGACTTGACAGGGGGATAGGCTACTGGCATCTAGTGGATAGAGATCAAGGATGCTGCTAAACAACTTACAATGCAGAGAACAGTGCCCCCCCCACAAGAAAAAGAATCCAACCCCCCCCCAAATGTCAATGGTGCCAAGGTTGAAACCCTTAGCTAAAGGAATGTTGTTTAAATGGAGAGATTTCAGGCATTAGACAGAGGCAATCTCTCAGCAAGGGTAGGCAAATAGTGCAATCTTTCTCACTCAACTTATCACGAGGCTCCTATTAAGCCTTGACTGTGTACAAAACTCTATAAGAAAGGCTGACAGGGTGAGAGGTGGGTTCCTGTCATCCTCTTAAGGGAGAAAGTTGATGATGAATGAGTCTTCTTGTTCCCACTGCTCTGAGGGCCACCTCAGCTTAATGTCAAGGGTATTTGTGTGTGGTTCTGTTTCTCAGCTTTCTTTTCTGTCCCAGGATCAATCTGCTAATCCCTGTGCCAGCAGCATCCCATGTCAGGGACAATAGCTCCACAATAGGATTGACTGTTCAGAAGGCAAGTCCTTCCTCTTTGTACTTCCTTGCTGCTGCTGCTGCTAAGTCACTTCAGTCGTGTCCGACTCTGTGTGACCCCATAGACGGCAGCCCACCAGGCTCCCCCATCCCTGGGATTCTCCAGGCAAGAATACTGGAGTGGGTTGCCATTTCCTTCTCCAATGCATGAAAGAGAAAAGTGAAAGTGAAGTCNTGCTGCTGCTGCTAAGTCACTTCAGTCGTGTCCGACTCTGTGTGACCCCATAGACGGCAGCCCACCAGGCTCCCCCATCCCTGGGATTCTCCAGGCAAGAATACTGGAGTGGGTTGCCATTTCCTTCTCCAATGCATGAAAGAGAAAAGTGAAAGTGAAGTCACTCAGTCTGTCCGACTGTTAGCGACCCCATGGACTGCAGCCCACCAGGCTACTCCGTCCATTGGATTTTCCAGGCAAGAGTACTTCCCAGGTACATTTTAGAATCTACTGGTCAAGTTCCATGATTGGAAAAAAGGGGCCCCTGTTGGGATTCTGACTGGAATTTCAGTTAATTCATAGATCAGTTTGGGGGTTAATGACATCTTTATGTAGTTGAGTATTCCTATCCGAGAACCTGGGCTTTGTCTCCATTTTTAAGGTCTTTCTTAAGTCTTCTATAAAGTTTTCTAATTTATTGTATCCACCTTTTGTCCATTTTTGTTAGCTTTATTTTCTATTATAGTCTCTCTCAAAAGAGCCTACACATGGTTGGTAGGGGGCCTGAGACTCAGGGGAGTGGCCAGACCCTGCTATTCAGTTCACATCTGAAGGAACTGCTAAAGGGGACAGATTTACTCTTCCATTAGAGACAGAGGGCTTAGGGTGCACTGCTAGGGGCGGACACCGTTTGCATTGAAAATCAGCCAACCAACTACACTGTAGAAGAAATTATGTGGGAACCATGGTAAACATATTTCTACTTTCGATGAAACACTAGACTTTAGAAATCAGGAAGGTATTGGATGGGGGACAAAGGCAGAAAGGAGACTGGGAGACAATGAGAAAACTATACTGTCTTCATAATACTGCTTTGGATTGAGTCCAGTTCACTTTATTCTCTTGGTCTAGTGAATTGATTTATTCTCCTTTAGGGAGACACATGTTCTTGTAGGAACAGTTTTTGAACCCTTGGCATAGGATAATGTTGCTTTGAACAATGTTTTATGTGTTTACAGTTTTATCTGCATGTGGTATTCACAAAATGCATGGATTGAGGTATCACCCATTCAGACTCTCCACAGGTGGTAGGACACCTGACGATCCCATTCACTTTGGTGTGATTGGCCATGGAGCACACAAACTGGAAGTGATCCCCTCTCTACAAATGTGTTTCTCTCATTATTACTGTGGAGGCTGAAGGTGCCTCAGGCTCTAATTTGCTTCCTTCTCAGAATTCCCCACACCTTAACCCCAGGCCCTTCCCAGGTAGCAAGTAGGCAGTTCACGGTCATTAGAAGTCAGTAGAGTGCTGTCTACCCATGTAAGGGTGTTGACGACCCAACTAGCCCTGTAGCTCTGGGGGGAGTTCTCGCTCTTTCTGTGTATTTACCCTCCACCTGGGGTTTCTCTGGATATACTCTTACTTTCTTAGTTGCTTCCACCTGCTCCTTTGGGCTTCTGGTTCTCTTCACCCTTGTAAACCTTATCTGCACTGCTTTCTCTTTTTAGAAATCCTTCACAATTCCTGGTTGCTGGATGGCACCCTTTCTTCTTTTCCAGGAATTAATGAAACCTTTCCATCATTTCAGTGGTTCAGTGAGGAGGTAGACAAGTTTGTTCAAGCAGCCATCTTCAGACAGTCTTTAAGGGTGTTTTTTAAAGTTCCTAGAGAAAAAATTGTTTTCCTTTTATTATATTGTGTTCAGAGAATGTCTCTTGGATTCTACATTTTGCCAGGGGTGATGGCAGTGGTGGTAGAATGTATCAAGATTGTACCTGTGGCCTGTTATGAGTATTATGGGCTTCCCAAGCGGCACTCATGGTAAAGAACCTGCCTTCCAATGCAGGAGACATAAGAGACGGATTTGATCCCTGAGCCAGGAAGATCCCCTGGAGGAGGGCATGGCAACCCACTCCAGTATTCTTGCCTGGAGAATCCCATGGACAGAGGAGACTGGTGGGCTACAGTCCATGGGGTCACAAAGAGTCGGACACAACTGAAGCGACTTAGCACGCATGGATGCATGGGTATTATAAGAAAGTTGGGCAGATTTTTCACTTTCTTTAATAAGCAATTCTTAGAGTTTCACCTTAGCAGCAAAAGTGATTGATACCAGTCAATCTGTGAGGTGTTGGAGTGGAGTGTACCATTCAGTTCAGTCGCTCAGTCATGTCTGACTCGTTGTGACCCCATGGACTGCAGCACACCAGGCCTCCCTGCCTGTCACCAACTCCCAGAACTTACTCAAACTCATATCCATTGAGTCAGTGATGCCATCCAATCATCTCATCCTCTGGCGTCCTCTTCTCTTCTTGCCTCCAATCTTTCCCAGCATCATCAGGGTCTTTTCCAAGGACTCTGTTCTTCGAATCAGATGGCCGAAGTATTGGAGTTTCAGCTTCAACATCAGTCCTTCCAATGAACATTTAGGACTGATTTCCTTTAGGTTTGATCTCCTTGCAATCCAAGGGACTGTCAAGACTCTTCTCCAACACCACAGTTCAAAAGCATCAATTCTTCAGCGCTCAGCTTTCTTTATAGTCCAACTCTCACATCCATACAAGCCTACTGGAAAAACCATAGCCTTGACTAGATGGACCTTTGTTGGCAAAGTAATGTCTCTGCTTTCTAATATGTTGTCTAGGTTGGCCACAGCTTTCATTCCAAGGAGTAAGCATCTTTTAATTTCATGGCTGCAATCACCATCTTCAGTGATTTTGGAGCCCCCCTCCAAAAAAAATAAAGTCAGCCTCTGTTTCCACTGTTTCCCCATCTATTTGCCATGAATTGATGGGACCGGATGCCATGATCTTAGTTTTCTGAATGTTGAGCTTTAAGCCAACATTTTCACTCTCCTCTTTCACTTTCATCAAAAGGCTCTTTAGTTCTTCACTTTCTGCCAGAAGGGTGATGTCATCTGCATATCTGAGGTTATTGATTCCAGCTTGTGCTTCATCCAGCCCAGCGTTTCTCATGATGTACTCTGCATATAAGTTAAATAAGCAGGGTGACAATATACAGCCTTGACGTACTCCTTTTCCTATTTGGAACCAGTCTGTTCTTCCATGTCCAGTTCTAACTGCTGCTTCCTGACCTGCATACAGATTTCTCAAGAGGAAGGTCAGGTGGCCTGGTATTCCTATCTGTTAAGAATTTTCCACACTTTATTGTGATCCACACAGTCAAAGGCTTTGGCATAGTTAAAAAAAAAAAACAAGCAGAAGTAGATGTTTTTCTGGAATTCTCTTGCTTCTTCAATGATCCAGCAGATGTTGGCAATTTGATCTCTGGTTCCTCTACCTTTTCTCAATCCAGCTTGAACATCTGGAAGTTCACGGTTTCATGTATTGCTGAAGCCTGGCTTGGAGAATTTTGAGCATTACTTTGCTCCTGTGTGAGATGAGTGCAATTGTGCAGTAGGTAGAGCATTCCTTGGCATTGCCTTTCTTTGGGATTGGAATGAAAACTGACCACTTCCAGTCCTGTGGCCACTGCTGAGTTTTCCATATTTGCTGGCATATCGAGTGCAGTATTATCATAGCATCATCTTTTAGGATTTGAAATAGCTCAACTGGAATTCCATCACCTCCACTAGCTTTGTTCGTAGTGATGCATCCTAAGGCCCACTTGACTTCACATTCCAGGATGTCTGGCTCTAGGNAAGTGGGAGCAGGCTTGCTGCTCCCCCAGCAGTATCTGTGGACCACTAACTAAAGGAAAGAAGACTAAAAGGCAGATTAAGAAAATGTTTTGGGTAGTGATATATTTTGAAGTTATATTCTTAAAATACCTTTAGGAAAGCAACCTAGCAACACCATCATCTTAATTATTTTATTACATTGTTTTCATAACGGAACTTTAAAAAATTCCAGCTTAAGTTACTCAATGCAAAACAAACAACAACCTCTAAAAATAAGTCATAGTTACCTGAGAATGTGAGTCACAAGCAACATCTGAAGTACAAGGAATGGATATGAGAAACTTTCACGGAGAGGAGGTGTCCACATCACACGGGTACACTGAAAAAAAAAGAAAAAAAGAAATTCCTAGTGTATGGTACCTTTGCTAAATGTGTTGACTAAGACATAACAACTGAAAGCTGCTAGTAAGCCTTTCTCACAATGTAATGGTGTGCCAGAAACCAAACTATTGATATTAACAGTTTTACCAACAGCCAAATTAGGAGGAAGGCACACATGGCATAAGACCTTATGAAACAGTAACATCATGAATTGTCAACAGCAAAGTCCTAAAAAGCTTCACCTGCAGCTTAAAAGGAAAAGAAAGAAAAGAAAATGTTCTGCCAAAACTAAAAACACTACATTTGAGCTGACTATGAAAATTAACTATAGTTTGTCTTCTTTCACATGAATTTCAGCAAAACAATTCATAACTAGTTCAATAACCTCAGATATAACCTCAGATACACAGATGACACCACCCTTATGGCAGAAAGCAAAGAGGAACTAAAGCGCCTGTTGATGCAAGTGAGAGTGGAACAGCTGGCTTAAAACTCAACATTCGAAAAAGTAAGATCATGGCATCCAGCCCCATTACCTCATAGAAAATAGATGGGGGAACAAGGGAAACAGTGACAGACTTTATTTTTCTAGGCTCCAAAATCACTGCAGATGGTGACTGCAGCCATGAAATTAAAAGACACTTCCTCCTGGGAAGATAAGCTATGACCAACCTAGATAGCATATTAAAAAGCAGAGACATTACCGACAAAGGTCTGTATATTCAAAGCTATTGTTTTTCCAGTAGTCATGTACAAATGTGAGAGTCATACCACAAGGAAAGATGAACGCCAAAGAATTGATGCTTTTGAACTGTGGTGATGGAGAAGACTCCTGAGAGTCCCTTGGACTGCAAGGAGATCAAACCAGTCCATCCTAAAGGAAATCAGTCCTGAGTATTCATTGGAATGACTGATGCTGAAGCTAAATCTCCAATTGGAAAAGACTCTGATGCTGGGAAAGATTGAAGGCAGGAGGAGAAGGGGAAAGAATGAGATGGTTAAATGGCATCACTGACTCGATGGACATGAGTTTGAGCAAGCTCCAGGAGTTGGTAATGGACAGGGAAGCCTGGCATGCTGCAGTCCATGGGGTCACCAAGAGTCAGACATGACTGAGGGACTGAACTGAACTGATTCATTGCTAATATTTCAAAACTCTCTGGGGACATCACTGTTAGTATTTATTGACAATGCCACTTAAAAGGAGCACTCCACTTTTGTTTTTACTCCTTTGACCTGAGCTGCCAAGTATTTATAAAAAGTGGTACAGGAGATCAAATAAAATAACAGAAATTCTAAACTAGTTATCAGCCTTTCTGAAAGCTAACTTTAGATTTGATTAAACAATATATTAGTCCAGTTTTAGTACTCTATCATGTTTCTGCATATATATTAAATATATTAATAAGTCCATGTTTCAGTTTGAAGAACACAGCACTGGATTAAATGTAAAACAATTTGATATCACTACTACTAAGCTAGTCACACTAGAAGAAATCATTGCCTCTTTCAAGTCAAGCAGGGTAAATTGAAGGAATATATAGAATGACAAAGATCATGATGGAAACAAGCCTTTATTTTAGCTCTGCCTTAGACTATTAGATATCTCTACTACCCCTAAAGAAAGTTTGAGTCAATTTATTTCTCTTTTTCTACCAAAACTCACCATTCCCTATGAAATTAATATAAATATATATTTGTAAATGAACTTACATGCAAGAGAATATGAAAAGATTTAAAGTCTTTAAAAATGCATGTTTGTTGTTGAGATGCAATTTTTAAAAATGTTAAGTTTATTAAATTAATTAGTTTATTAGAGATTTCAGTATGATTGATAGAAGAAATATATAACCAAAATTTATAAAGCTACCAATCTCTATGTAAAAACCAGTAAGAAAATATTTAAACTGTATAATACACAATTTGACAATTTTCCTTAGACTGTTCACCCACATTTATTTCATTATTAAATTCAACTATGTTGTCATCTTTTAGAAATTCATTTCTCTTAATAGCAATAGTCACTCAGTTTGCTAAAACTCAATTACATCCTCTGTAAAGTATGGATAAGAAAGCTCAATTATAAATTATAACAAAGAGCAAGGTTTTCTCCTTCTAAAATGTTAAGAGTGAATGAATTCAAACGTATGTGAAAGTGCTTCTTATTGTTTCTCCAATAACACAGGGTGCATTTCTAAATCTGATACAAACATAACTGCTGATCCAAATGATACCATATAATATGAAAATTTTAAAAAAGATTTGTCTTAATCATACCTTAAGTAACAATAAATAGGTATTTTATTTAACTATAATTTTAAGTGGAAAATAAAAATCTATAATTCTCTTTATAGGTTGAAATGTAAGAATTAAAGGAGGAAATATACACATGAACTGTTTCAAAAAGGATTACAGAAAAGCATTCTGCACTCTGACAAAGAATAAGAAATTCTTTAGTTGTGAAAATAAATTCAACAAAAAAATCTTGCACTGTTTAAACTGTCTTCATCCACTACATAATTTTTATTCTATTTTGGCTTGGTAAGGGCTAAATCTTTTAGTCATGTACTCAAGAATCAAAAACAAAGGAATTTCAGCAATAAACAGCTTCACTTTTCAACCTCTCTTTTCAAATAGTTGATTTATACTACTAGAGATCTGAGCATAATCTAACTGATTTCTTTTCATAATTTAAAAATAGAAATAGAACTGACTAGTCAATTATAACTTATAATTAGTATTAGTATCAAGTAGATCATGTTTAAGGCTTGTTCCAAGAGTTTTAATTAGAGTTAACATATAAGGTTTGAGCTTAAAACAATGATCCTACCTCTTGACTGCTGCACTGTTGTATTAGCTACAATATTAAACACTATACAGGTGATTCCAAAATGATTCCTGACCTCCATGGGTTTGGCTACTCCTCTTCTAAGAATGGTATAGGTTTACTATTCAACTATCCAGATGTCAATCATAAAAATGCTGGATGCAAGAAAAAATGCAACAGCCACACAACATCATCTAGCTGATGTTACCTGGGCAGTCCCATTCTTTAGGTAAACCCTTAGCTTGGCATTGGCTTTATGAGGCCGGTGGGACGGCACTTTTTTATAAGTCAGGTAGGTTTCTTGTAGCTTTTCTTTCTGTACCATGTACTGATACACTGCCCAATTAAACCGTCAGTTATTGACACATACATCAATTTGAATTTGTAATACAATTTTTGCTTACACAAAACTTAATGCTTCAGTGCCATTAATTGTTATTAACAAGCTTTGGGTGCTTGTGTGCTTAATCGCTCAGTCATGTTCCACTTTTTAAGAACCTATGCGCTGTAGCCTGCCAGGATCCTCTGTGGGATTTTTCAGGTGAAGGTTTCCTCCTCCTGGGGATCTTCCCAACCCAGGGATCAAACCCAGGTCTTCCGTGTCTCCTATATTGCAGGCAGATTCTTTACCCACTGAGCCATCGGGGAAGCCCTTACTATCTTAATAAAGTATTTCTACTGGTTCTATGGAAAGAAATGTTTTTCAATTTTTCTCTCTTATCCTCCAGGATATCAGCATATCCTACCATAAAGTTTGCAAAAACAAAACAAAACAAAAAAAAACTTCTGTGAAATGAGTCAGCTTTGTTGGATAAGCAATAACTTACATCTTCATGACTCCATCCTTTGTAGCAATAACTCAAACCTGACCTTTCCTTACTTAAACATAGAAAAAATATCTGACAAGGTGTTATCAACTCTACCACCTTTACTATGTGACTGTAAACTAAACTCCTCAAGGTTATCAACATGCTCAATATTCTGTATACAGTATGAAAATATTCATCATGACACAAAAACAATATAAATATAAAATGAAACAAATGATTCCAACTGCATTGAATGGTAAACTAACAGAGAAGCAAAAATAATTTAAGTATATATTGGGCTATTTTACTTTTGAACTCTGTATTCCTTAGCAGAATATGACCTTAGGAAACAAAGAACGGCAAAGAAATCTTAAACTTTACTTAGTAGGTTTGTTGTTAGTAATCATATTAGTGCACCAATTCTGAAATTATTTTGTATATACTACAGAATAAAGCAAATAAGCAAATACAATTACACTATGGAGAGGCAGAAGATACAAACATGGAGTAGGGGAAGGCAGAGCTTATAACACTGGATTGCTAGATCAGAATTAACGGAGGAATCAGCGTGAATTAATGATTTTTGCTGAAAGAAGCTGAAAGTGATTACATCCAAGCAGTAATAAGCACACCAGGCACCCTGCTTTTGGTCTCTAAATACCATTTTCCACCAGCAGGATCTAAGATTCCTTGGAAAATAGCTGATTCTAAATCTAGGGACAGGAAAGTACTAAGTGATTTTGAAACAAATTTTTGTGCAAGAAAGTAAGTGTTCAAAGAACACTGAGGGAAATAAATAAAGAACACTGAACATATCAAAAGGGCAGAGAATAGCACCAAAATGCACGTGTGCCTACACACACACACACACAACTTAGGAATTAATCTAACAAAAATCTACAATATAAAAAACATTGCTGAAACAATTGAAGAAGACTGATATAAATGAAGAATAGTTATGTTTACAGATGGGAAGATTTGATATATTTAGAATGCCTCTTCTTCCTAAATTGATCTAGAGATCAAGGCAATAACTAAAGTCCCAGCAGGCTGTATATGTGCTGAGGGAAGGAGGCATCATGGAAAACTGATTCTAAAATTCATACTGAAATACAAAGAACCGGGACTAGTTAGAGAAACACTGGAAAAAAACAGAGTTAGAGACTTTTACTACCAGATATCAAACTTTTAAAGCTACAATATTTAAGACAGCGTGATAATGACTTAAACAGCCAAACTGGAACAGATTTGAGAGTCTAAAAACAAATCTACCGATATCCAGTCACTTGATTAATGACAAAAGCATCAGTACAATTCAGTGGAAAAAGAATTGTCTTTTCAACAAACAGTACTAAATTAATTTAATATTCAGATTAGGGTGAAGAAGCAGAGACAAACAGAGACTTTCCCTGGCAGTTCAGTGGTGAAGACTTCACTTTCCATTGCAAGGGTGCAGTCTATCCTTGGTTGGGGAACTAAGATCCTACCTGCCTCATGGCCAAAAAACCAAAACATAAAACAGAAGCAATATCGTAACAAATTCAATAAAGACTTTAAAATTTGGTCGACATAAAAAAAAAAAAAAAANCCATCTGGTGATGTCCATGTGTAGAGTCTTCTCTTGTGTTATTGGTAGAGTGTTTTTTCTATGACCAGTGCGTTCTCTTGGCAAAACGCTATTAGCCTTTGCCTGGCTTCATTCTGTACTCCAAGGCCAAATTTGCCTGTTACTCCAGGTGTTTCTTGACTTCCTACTTTTGCCTTCCAGTCCACTATAAAGAAAAAGACATTTATGGGGGTGTTAGTTCTAGAAGGTCTTGTAGGTCTTCACAGAATCATTCAACTTCAGCTTCTTCAGCGTTACTAGTTGGGGCATAGACTTGGATTACTGTGATATTGAATGGTTTGCCTTGGAAACAAACAGAAATCATTCTGTCTTTTTTGAAACTGCATCCAAGTACTGCATTTTGGACTCTTGTTGACTATGATGGCTGCCCCATTTCTTCTGAGGGATTCCTGCCCACAGTAATAGATATAATGGTCATCTGAGTTAAATTCATCCATTCCAGTCCATTTTAGTTCGCTGATTCCTAGAATGTTGACAGTTCCAAGGCACTGTTAAAATACCAGGAAGTGGGCCATGGCCCAAATCCTGGAAATTTCTGCCCCCTCCTAAAAATAGTTGGAATAATCCTCCCACTCTTTCACATGTGAAATTACCCAGCCTATATAAACTAACCTCTCCAAATTTCAGGGCCACACTCCCTCTGTGATGACCTACACTCTGCCTGTGGAGTGTGCTTCTCTCTGTATCTGAATAAATCCACTTCTTACCTATCACTTTTTCTCTCACTGAATTCTTTCTGCAATGAGACATCAAGAACCTGAGCTACATTAGGTCCTGAAATCAGGTACCATGGATTTTAGCTGGGTTTGAGTCCCAAACAGGGTTTTGACTGGGTTTGAGTCCCAGCCACATGGGTTCAAGTCCCAGTCTGAGGTAAATGGTTTCATACCCATCCCTTTAAACAACACAAGAACTTTTCTCTTCTTTCCTGTCCCTCCCCTCATCTTACATGTTGATATTAGCTGAACTGTATTTCAAGACTGTAATTTTTAAAATTTACAGTCAAACTTATTTTAGATATTTTTTGATAAATTTTACTGTTTCCCCCCTCACCATTGCTTTATTGGAACCCGCTTCTTCCTCTTAAATTCATTTTTTTTCCTTCTTGCTGAATCACATACCCAGATCATCCTTTCAGAAAGAGTGTCTGATGAACTTTCTGAAATGTTTTTGCTCTCGTCTGGATTATTTTGGCTGGATCTAGAAATCTAAGTTCAAAGTTATTTTTCATCAGCTCTTTGAAAAACGTGAATATATTCTCTCTATTTTCTCTCTGGAAACTTTCAGAATTTTCCCCTTATCTTTTGGGACTTTATTTTTAACTTAAATTTTTTATTTCATATATGTGTGTGTGCATACATGTGCATGTATGTGTGTTTGAATCATGCTCAGAACTTAATGTTTCTTCTCAGTTTGAAGTTTCATATCTCTCCTCAGCTCAGAAAATTTGAGAACATAATTTTTTTATGTATTGTCTGCCTTCCATTCAGCTTTTCTATTCTCTATGTCTGGAATGCCTATTAGATGAATGTTGAAACTTTCAGCATCTATTCTCCATTAGCTTTATCTTTTTTCCTTTCATACTTTCTACTTCTTAATCTGTGCTATACTGTGAAGTAATGTTATTGCCCAAACACATTTTTTCCATTGGTTTGCTCCAGCTTCTCTTATTGATTTCCTAAAGCTTTGTTATCTATTAAGGATAGTTACTTTTAATTTGTTGCATATTGTAGGAGAATAGAATATGCCACCCCAAAATATGCCCCTTTGGCATAGATTACTTTAAGCTGATCATTTTGAGAAACAACAGACACTAGGAAGTTCTAGAGAGAGAGTAGAAGTTACTCTTTTGTACAGGAAATTTACATTTATAAAGGAAATCTCCATTTGTAAGAGTGTCACCCTCTCTCTGAGCTAAGAAGAGAAGGATGACTAAATCATTAGAAATTCTTATCCACAGAGAAAACACTGACTTAAATCTGCATAACAGACCTTATCCTTGTTTACCATGCTTGCCCCTGTCACTTTTCAATACCTTTCCTCTCATCCAGTAGCCCCAAACTCCTCTTTCCTTTGTTTTAGGCCAAGTTCCCATGTAAATCCAAGCTCTAACCATCCCTTTGAGTTACTCATCCCTGAGTTTCTCCCATCTGTATATGATTTACACATATTAATAAAACTGCACTTGTTTTTCTCTTATTAATATGTCTTGTTACAGAGCCCCAGCCAAGAACATAGAATGGTAAAAGGAAAATATTTTTTTCCCTCTCCTACAACATGTTTCAGGCTTCCCTGGTGGCTCAGTTGGTAAAGAATCTGCCTGCAATCCAGGAGAATGCCTGCAGTGCAGAACACTTGCAGTGCAGGAGACCCAGTTTCGATCCCTGGTTTGGGAAGACTCCCTGGAGAAAGAAATGACAACCCACTCCAGTATTCTTGCCTGGGAAATCTTATGGACAGAGGAGCCTGATGGGCTACAGTCCATGAGGTCGCAAGAGTCAAACATGACTTAACGACTAAATCACTACCCACCACCCAAAATATGTTTCAACATTTCCCCTCAAATTTGCTTTTCAAATCGTTGTCTATGGTGTCTTTTGACTTAGGTAGCACTTTAATTTTACATCTTAAATATGTCAGATTTATTCCTCTTAGCATTGGTGTAATGACAAGAAATGCTATGTCACCTGAAGATTTATCATAATATTTTCATAAATTTTCTTCTAGTTTTTTACAACTTTAAATTTTCACATTTAAACTTCTAATTTTTTAAAACGTATACAGTCTATCTTTTGCCCACGTTTCGAAATGCATGCAAAAGTTTTGTATATAGATCAGCTTGTTTTATCATCTATCTTGCTTCACTAATTGTTTCTCTGGATATTAGTTTTCTCTTGCTGTTATAACAAATTACCACATACTTAGTGGCTTAAAACAACACAAATTTATTCTCTTATACCTCTATCCATCAGAAATTCAAAATGAGTCTTACTAGGCTAAAATCAAGGTGTTCCCAGGGCTGTGTTCCTTTCTTGGGGCTCTAGAAGAAAAACCATTGTCTTGTCCTTTCCAGCTTCTAGAGGTTGCCCTCACTCCTTGGCTCATGGTCCCCTTTCCATCGTCTGCAGAGCCAACACATAATATCTCTCTGACCCCGGTTCTGTCACTCTTTCTCTGACTCCTGGTTCCACCTTCCATTTGTAAAGGCCCTTGTGATTACCTTGGATCCACCCAGATAATCCAGGATAATCTATTTAAAGTTTAGCAACCTTAATTCCACCTGCAATTTTAATTCCCACGTACTGGGCATAAGGGATTTGATTTAGGTCATACCTGAATGGTCTAGCGGTTTTCCCTACTTTCTTCAATTTAAGCCTGAATTTGGAAATAAGGAGTTCATGATCTGAGCCACAGTCAGCTCCTGGTCTTGTTTTTGTTGACTGTATAGAGCTTCTCCATCTTTGGCTGCAAAGAATATAATCAATCTGATTTCGGTGTTGACCATCTGGTGATGTCCATGTGTAGAGTCTTCTCTTGTGTTGCTGGAAGAGGGTGTTTGCTATGACCAGTGCATTTTCTTGGCAAAACTCTATTAGTCTTTGCCCTGCTTCATTCTGCATTCCAAGGCCAAATTTGCCTGTTACTCCNAAGACTGATGCTGAAGCTGAAACTCCAATACTTTGGCCACCTGATGCAGAGACTTGACTCATTGGAAAAGACCCTGACGCTGGGAGGGATTGAGGGCAGGAGGAGAAGGGGATGACAGAGGATGAGATGGCTGGATGGCATCACAGACTCAATAGACATGAGTTTGAGTGAACTCCGGGAGTTGGTGATGGATAGGGAGGCCTGGTATGGTGTAATTCATGGGGTCGCAAAGAGTCAGACACGACTGAATGACTGAACTGAACTGAACTGAACTGAACAACATTTGTTAAGGCAAGAACACTCTACTATTCTTTAGTTTTTAAAAAAATCTTAGTTATAAAATAAATAAATCCTAATGATGTAATATACAGTATGGTGACTATAGTTAATAATACATATTGTATATTTGAAAGTTGCTAAGAGAATTGATCTTAAAAAGAAAAAAAATCATCACAAGAAAAAAAATTGTGACTATGTATGGTGATGATGTTAACTTATTGTGGTAATCATTTCACAATATATACAAACATTAAATCATTATGTTGTACACCTGAAACTGATATAATGCTATATGTCAATTATATTCCAGTTAAGAAAAGAATTCAGGCTGGTACATCTGAGTATTTTCTCAAAAGAATAAATAAAAATGTTTCAAACTTGTCTAAATTTCAAATAATTCATAAAAACTAAAAATAATTCTTGGTTATTCTCATAAATTTATTCTGCTGCCACCTGGTTTTCCACTGGCAAACTTTAGAATCAGTATGACATAATCCAAAAAGAAAGTCATAATCCAAAGAAAATCTCACATGGATTTTGTTTAAAAATTGCGTTAAGTAGAAAATTGCAATACATAGAAAGTGTATAAAACAGATATCAGAAATGATATCTGTACAATAAAGAATCTTCTCATTCAGAAATAGAATATTTCTGCAAATTTATTCCCATTTTCTTTTCTATCCTTGAGTTTAGTTTTATAGTGCTGTTACTACAGTCATGAATATTTGTGGTTCAGTTTATTCTTAGTGAGTTTTTTTTTTTTTTTTACCATTTTGTGATTGTTGTAAGCAGAATATTTTCCCCCATTGTAATTTCTATCTGATTATCTCTGAGAGGAATACAAATTGATTTTGGGATATTTATTTTGCGTCCATGACAACTTACTGAATTCTTTTTCTAATTCTAATATTTTGTTGATTTTCTTGGTTCTCCTAAG
Source organism: Oreotragus oreotragus (assembly GCA_006410675.1). NCBI lineage: Eukaryota > Metazoa > Chordata > Mammalia > Artiodactyla > Bovidae > Oreotragus > Oreotragus oreotragus. The sequence goes on from SJYX01000999.1 coordinate 54,227, forward strand.
TAGATAATCTCATCATCTGAAAAAATAACATGATTACCATCATTTTTAAATACTTACCCCTCTTATTGCAATGGGCATGATGTCTGGTTCAATATCAACTAATATTGATGTTAATAGTGGAAATGGTGACCAATGAAGACTTAAATTTAAAACATAATTTGTTCTTTAGTCACTAAGTTGTGTCCAACACTTTGAGACTCCATAAACTGTAGCCTGCCAGGCTCCTCTGTCCATGGTATTTCTCAGGCAAGAATACTGGAGTGGGTAACCATGCCCTTCTCCAGGGGATCTTCCCAAGTCAGGGACTGAACCCGAGTCTCCTGCATTGCAGGTGAATTCTTTACCACTGTGCCACAAAAGAAGCCCCCAAAACATAATACCATTTATAATTTCTGCAAAGAAAATGAAACAATTAGGTATAAATTTAATAATACATGTATAAAACATATATACTGAGCATTTCCTGTGGTCATGTATGGATGTGAAAGTTGGACTGTGAAGAAAGCTGAGCACTGAAGAATCGATGCTTTTGAACTGTGTTGGAGAAGACTCTTGAGAGTCCCTTGGACTGCAAGGAGATCCAACCAGTAAATTCTGAAGGAGATCAACCCTGGGATTTCTTTGGAAGGAATGATGCTAAAGCTGAAACTCCAGTACTTTGGCCACCTCATGCAAAGAGTTGACTCATTGGAAAAGACTCTGATGCTGGGAGGGATTGGGGGCAGGAGGAGAAGGGGCCGACCGAGGATGAGATGGCTGGATGGCATCATGGACTCGATGGACGTGAGTCTGAGTGAACTTCGAGAGATGGTGATGAACAAGGAGGCCTGGCGTGCTGCGATTCATGGGGTCGCAAAGAGTCGGACACGACTGAGCGACTGAACTGAACTGAACAAAACATTGAGGAAAAGAACCAGAGAAGACTCAACATAGTAAAGGCTTGATACACAGATATCAAACACTTGATATCCACAAAAGTATATACAAAAGTTTATCCACACTTTGATGTACAGATTGATGCAATTCTTATAAAAATTCCAGCAATATTACAGATATAGACAAGATTATTCTAAAATTTATATGGGAAGGCAAAAGAACTAGAATAGCTTAAAACAACTTGGAAAATGAATGACATGGGAGGAATCACTCTACCAAATCTCAAAGAATCAAAAATGTGATGTTGGGTAGAAAATAAATATGTAGATCAACAGAACAAAATAGAAAACCCAGAAATAGTTGCACACTTATTTTTTTTAATTACAAAAGTAATTCAGTGAAAGAAGGATTGTCTTAAGAAATTTTGCTGAAGCAACTCGATATCCATAGGCTCCCCCAAAAGAACATTGAACTAAACCTCATGTGTGTGCTAAGTTGATCGGTTGTGTCCGACTCTGTGTGGCCCCATGGACTGCAGCCCGCCAGGCTCCTCTGCCCGTGGGATTCTCCAGATGAGAATCCTGGAGGGGGCTGCCAGGCCTTCCTCCAGGGGACCTTCCTGACCCAGGGGTGGAACCCGTGGCTTTATGTCTCCTGCACTATCAGGTGGGCTCTTCACCACTAGCCCTACCTGGGAAGCCCCTAAATCTCATACCTAACACTAAAAGTAATTCAAATGGGTCATATATTTAAATGTAAAACATAAAAACTTAAAACTGGGCATGCTGAAGAGTTCATAAACATGACGCTGAAAGTGCAACCCACTAAGAAAATAGATGAATTAGACTTCATCAAAATTTTTAAGTTTCACTCTGCAAGCGTGCTTACTGAGAGGATGATCTTAGGGTTCAATATGAAGATTAACATTTTTGGGGCCAGGCACTGGGATTTAAAGTTAATTATTGAAAAGCAAGCTTGTTGAGCTTAACTTTAGTGGCAGGAAAGAAGGAACAGTGAAACAAGGAGTATACAGAAGTAATCAACTCTAGTCAACCGCCCCATTTCCAAATATGGAGAGGAGAGAAGAGATTATAAAACTGTATTGGCTTACAGATGTATAAAATTATCTGAGAATACAAATGAATGTCTCTTAAACATCTGAAAACTTCTTTCATAAATAAACACATAAAGTGAAATATTTCATAAAGCAAAAGGCAAAGGAGAAAAGGAAAGATATACTCATTTGAATGCAGAGTTCCAAAGAATAGCAAGGAAGGATAAGAAAGCCTTTCTCAGTGATCAATGCAAAGAAATAAGGAAAACAATAGAATGGGAAAGATTAGAGATCTCTTCAAGAAAATTAGAGATATCAAGGGAACATTTCATGCAAAGATGGGGACAATAAAAGACAAAAATGGTATGGACCTAACAGAAGCAGGAGATATTAAGAAGTGGTGGCAAGAATACACAGAAAAACTATATTAAAAAGATCATGACACACATAACCATGATGGTGTGATTACTCATCAAGAGCCAGACACCCTGGAATGCGAAGTCAAGTGGGCCTTAGGAAGCATCACTACAAACAAAGCTAGTGGAGGTGATGGAATTCCAGTTGAGCTGTTTCAAATCCTGAAAGATGATGCTGTTAAAGTGCTGTACTCAATATCCCAGCAAATTTGAAAAACTCAGCAGTGGCCACAGGTCTGGAAAAGATCAGTTTTCATTCCAATCTCAAAGAAAGGCAATGCCAAGTAATGATTAACCTACTGCACAATTTTACTCATTTCACACGCTAGCAAAGTAATCCTCAAAATTCTCCAAGCCAGGCTTCAGCAATACATGAACCGTGAACTTCCTGATGTTCAAGCTGGTTTTAGAAAAGGCAGAGGAATCAGAGATCAAATTGCCAACATCCACTGGATCATTGAAAAAGCAAGAGAGTTCCAGAAAAGCATCTATTTCTGCTTTATTGACTATGCCAAAGCCTTTGACTGTGTGGATCACAACAAACTGTGGAAAATTCTTAACAGATGGGAATACCAGACCACCTGACCTTCCTCTTAAGAAGTCTGTATGCAGGTCAGGAAGCAACAGTTAGAACTGTACATGGAAAAACAGATTGGTTCCCAGTTGGGAAAGGAGTACGTCAAGGCTATATATTGTCACCTTGCTTATTGAACTTATATGCAGAGTACAGAATGCGAAATGCCTGGCTGGATGAAGCACAAGCTGGAATCAAGATTGCTGGGAGAAATATCAATAACCTCAGATATGCAGATGACACCACCCTTATGGCAGAAAGGGAAGAAGAACTAAAGAGCTTCTTGATGAAAGTGAAAGAGGAGAATGAAAAAGCTGGCTTAAAACTCAACATTCAAAAAACTAAAATCATGGCATCTGGTCCCATCACTTCATGGCATATAGATGGGGAAACAATGAAAACAGTGACAGACTTTGGTTTTTTTGGGCTCCAAAATCACTGCATATGGTGACTGCAGCCATGAAATTAAAAGACACTTGCTCCTTGGAAGGAAAACTATGACCAACCTAGACAGCATATTAAAAAGCAGAGACATTACTTTGCTGACAAATGTCTGTCTAGTCAAAGCTATGGTTTTTCCAGTAGTCATGTATGGATGTGAGAGCTGGACCATAAGCTGAGTGCCTAAGAATTGATGCTTTTGAACTGTGGTGTTGGAGAAGACTCTTGAGTTTTGCTTGGACCCAAGGAGATCCAATCAGTCAATCCTAATGGAAATCAGTCCTGAATGTTCATTGGAAGGACTGATGCTGAAGCTGAAACTCCATTACTTTGGCCACCAGATGCTAACTGACTCATTGGAAAAGACCCTGATGCTGGGAAAGATTGAAGGCTGGAGGAGAAGGGGGCGACAGAGGACAAGATGGTTGGATGGCATCACCCACTTGACGGACATGAGTTTGAGCAAGCTCTGCAAGCTGGTGATGGACAGGGAAGCANTGCCTCTCCATCACTCTCAGCACAGACAGGATGTTCGGGGTCAAAGGTTAACAGACACTGATGGACGCTCGGGTCCCGAGGGGGTGTCATCAGTGCCAGGTGACAGTCCCACCCACAGGACCACTGCCTGCGCCCCTCCAAGCCCCGCAGGCCGCCCTCGGCGTCTGCTCGGAGGCAACCCTCCCCACTGCCCCGACCCGCGGTGGCCTCGTCCTCTGCCCTGTCCCTGGGGGCCGTGACGCTCGGGTCCCGAGGGGGTGTCATCAGTGCCAGGTGACAGTCCCACCCACAGGACCACTGCCTGCGCCCCTCCAAGCCCCGCAGGCCGCCCTCGGCGTCTGCTCGGAGGCAACCCTCCCCACTGCCCCGACCCGCGGTGGCCTCGTCCTCTGCCCTGTCCCTGGGGGCCGTCCATTTGCTCTGTGCAGCCGCGCTGGCCCCGGGGTCCCCTCCCCGGCCAGACCCTGAGAGCATCAGGAGAGCTGGTACGGTCTCCATTGCAAAGCTCCCGCCTGGCGTCGCCGCGGTGAGCAGGCAGCCTCAGGTCTGGTGAGAGGCTCAGCCTGGGGAGGAGAAAGCTGCGTGCCGAGGCCACCGAGGCTGCTCGAAATCAAGTGAAGTGCCCTCCCGCCCAGCGGGTCCTGCTGGGGGCCGAGTCCCTGCCCAGGTTGCCTGCTGGGCCCGTGTGACTTACCTGGAGACCACGTCCCGGGCATTTCCTGCTCAGCCGTCGGATTCTGCTCTCCAACCACGTGCCAGTGGCTCTTCACTCACTTGGTCGAGCCCCAGCCCAGTACTGGGCGTCCCTGGGAATGTCTGTGTCCCCTTGTGAGGGACAGAGGAGCGAAGTCTGGCCCGGGGCAGACTCACCTGCCGCTGGGGTGGCTCGGGGGCCTGGACTCTGCTGTCACTCCTTCTGGACCCACTTTTCTCCCGACTACGAAAGCCCAGCCACAGCTCGATGCCGCGACTGTGGCCTGGAGCCCCAAACTCCCAAGTGAACGAAGGCACAGTTAGATCGTAGAAGCGTTCGGAAGCCTTTGCATTGCTTGCTTTGTGAGAATTCCCGGGACCCCAGGCATCCGACTAGTTTGCTGGGTCCTCCACCAGCTGCTGAAGATAGAACGGCCCCTGGGCTCTGGCGGGCTGTGTTTGCCAGGCTCCCGGGGAAGGCGGCGGTGGTCCCACCACCAACTCAGAGGAGCCATGCCTGCATTCCGGAGCCCTGGGCCGGATTAATCATGAGCTGTGCTTTCTAGATGATGAATGGCTCAGCCCACCTGAGGTGCAAGAACCTGGCCGAACCAGCTGTGCTTCGGGAGCCAGATTGCTGACGGGGTCAGGAGAGCTCCAGCTGCAGCTCAAGTGCAGGTGGCTGGACGAGGGCCTTTCAGGCAGGCCACATGCACGTGGCCCGGAAGGAGCGCACACATGCACGTGGCCCGGAAGGAGCCCGCGCCGCAGCCCAGAGACTGACCACGGGATTTGTAGTTTGTCCCGTGGAGGGTGGTCACATGACAGAAGCGGGTCTACTTTCCGGGAAAACGAAGACGTGCGAGTGTGTGCTCAGTGGTGTCCAACTCTCTTTGGCCCCAAGGACTGTAGCGCGCCAGGGTCCTCTGTCCATGGGATTCTCCAGGCAAGAACACTGAAATGGGTGGCCACTTCCTCCTCCAAGGGATGTTCCCGACCCAGGGGATCGAACCCACGTCTCCTGCATTGGCAGGCGGATTCTTTACCTCTAGCACCACCTGGGAAGCCCAAGAGAAAGCATGTTAGGAGCAGATCTGAAAAGGAGGAATCACTTGCTTCTAGACAGACAGCCGGACAGCAAGGAGTCTGAAGTGGAGGGGATGAGTTAGTCCTGGGTTTGAATCCCAGTCCATCCTCGGTGTCAGTTTCCTGTGGCCATTGCAACGAATCATCAAACTCTGAGTGGTGTACAGCAGCACACGGATTCTCCCCGTCATGGGGGGCCAGGAGTCGTGTCAGCGGGGCCACAGTCCCCCCAGAGGAAGCTTCGCCTCCAGCAGAGGAACATTTCTTGCCTCTTGCAGCTTCTGATGGGGTGGCTGTCGGCAATTTCACACCCTCCTGGCCTGGTGGCCGCATTGCTTTCTGCTCTGCCTGTCTTCATGTGGCCAACTCCGCTCTGTGACTTTCCTCTTTCGAGCCATCTTACCAGGATGTGAGAGGCTGCATTTAGTGTCCCCCCAACCCACCCCAGATATTCCACACAGTCAAAGGCTTTGGCATAGTCAATAAAGCAGAAAGAAATATTTTCCTGGAACTCTCTTGCTTTTTCCATGATCCAGCGGATGTTGGCAATTTGATCTCTGGTTCCTCTGCCTTTTCTAAAACCAGCTTGAACATCTGGAAGTTCGCAATTCACATATTGTGGAATCCTGGCTTGGAGAATTTTGAGCATTACTTTGCTACCATGTGAGATGAGTGCAATTGTGCGGTCGTTTGAGGATTCTTTGGCATTCCTTTCTTTGGGATTGGAATGAAAACTGACCTTTTCCAGTCCTGTGGCCACTGCTGAGTTTTCCAAATTTGTNAAAAAAAAAAAGCACTTAAAAAATAATGAAGGAAAATAAGGATGTTTTTAGAAAGGCAAAAGCTAAGAGAACTTATTGGCAGCAGATCTGCACCACAATGCTAAATAAAGTTCTTAAGACTGAAGAGAAATTACACCAGATGGAAACCCAGATCTGCAGGAAGAAATGAAGAACACCACCGAAACCCAAATTGAAACATCCAGCTATGAAAGATGTCTAGGAGTTAACCAGGCATAGATTAGGAGACACAAGGAAAAGGAAATATGCAGGATACAGGAAAGAGCATGTGCAAAGGCCCTGAGACAGGAAAAGGGGCAGTCCCTTCTGGGAACTAGAGGAAGGAAGGACACAGCAGGACTGAGGCAAAAAGAAAACGCCCTAGAGCGGAGAGACCCAGAAAGGGCCAGGGCATGCGGTAGGCTGGTTTTCTACCACATTAGAAGCTATTACTAGTCTTCAAACTACATCAACAGATTCATCTCCAGCTAAGACTAGCACACGCTCTGTTTATGGACTTTGGGAGTTAAGTTTCACAAATACATACAACACTCAATAGCCTGAATAAATAATACATCTTGCACTTACACTATCTACGAAATGAATGTAAAAAATATTTAAATCATGTCACTTGTCTGCAGGTAACCCTCCATGGCCTTTCCATCTGCTCCAAATGAACCTTACAATGACTGACAGGACTACAGAATCAGCTCTTTCCACATCCCACCTTCCACCTTTCACTGTCTGGCCTTATATCTTCCACTCTCTGCTCCTCCAAAGTGGCCTCCTTGCTTCTCCCCAAATAAATCAGGAAACCCCCCACAACCCACCTTTAGCAGAAGACTGTTCCACCTTCACATCCACAAGGGACCTTTGTTTTACTACTGAAACATCTGCAGCCTCTACAGATCCTGACATAGGGTAGGCCCCTCAGTATATGCTGTTGTTGTTTTTTTCCCTATTTATTTTTTTGAAGTATAGTTAACTTACAGTGTTGTTAACTCCTATTATACAGCAAAGTGATTTGACTATATATGTTGTTTTAAATGAGTTGAATAAACAAGACTCAGAACAAATATCCTTACCATTATTAGGAACGAAAGGGAGGAAGGAAGAGGAAAACAGAAAAGGTCCCTTAAGCTGGCAAGAAAAGATCTCATCATAAAAAGCTAAACAAACCTATTTCACATAAAATGAATTTTTAACAGTCAAAAACTGGAGAAAAGTACTGCATTTAGCTTTTTTTAATGTACCCATCTAAATGTTTTTCAATTAACATGCAAAAAATCAACCAATGCTATAAATCTTATAATAAGAAAACACTTTAAAAGCAAAGCAAAACTGTTAGTTTTCATCTTAGCAAAAATTCTCAATAGGAACAGAATTAACATTTAATTAAAAAGTTTGATAAAACATCTGCATAATTTTTATTATAAAATAAAAATTTTATATATGGGCTCAGTATTACTGATCATTACTATGAGCCACTAATAGCTTCTTTATTGTGTTTTCACATTTTTCAGATTTGAGGGTTTTAAATTTTCCTTTTAAATAATGTGATTAATCATTTATGCTACATAATTTGTAGTTCTTCTATTAAAGCAAAAATTTCCCCTTGTAAAATCATCTGAGAAAGGAATACTTCAGAAAGTACATCATATAAAGAAATGGCAACCCACTCCTCCAGCATTCTTGCCTGGGAAATCCTGTGGACAGAGGAGCCTGGTGGGCTATAGTCCATGGGGTTGCAAAAGAGTTAGGCGTGACTTAGCAAGTAAACAACAATGAAAACAAAAATACCTATCTTAGACTCAGTTACAAAGCAAATTGAATAATGGAAATAGAACTTAAAAGCAGGAAACAATTTACAACTGTTTTTTAGCACATAAACCACTCACTCACATGATTTAAATAACTCTTCTAAGCAAGAAGGGTACCAGTTAGAAAACGGCCAGATATTCCAGGGCAACACACACTGTGATTCTCCGGAAAAGTTCACTAAATACATGAATAGTTACAACCAGAGTAGATGCTGTGCCCCGACCGCCCCAATATAAAAACTATGTACTTTAAACAACACTTTTAAAAATCAGAAGAAAACAAGGATCTGGAAATCTTATAATCTGAAAACCAAAATAAATAAAAAAGTATAATAAAAACATTTTCAGTTACTTGTGATCTCACAATTATTTTATCCAAAACTACAGTTCATGTTCTCAATTAATGTCATTACTCAAAACGGTCACATATACTTTAAAGCTACAGTCATTGATAAAAGTACAATTATTTACTTAACTAACTCAGGAAAACTAGTTTTAATTCTAATCTCATTTAATCTTTTCCTAAGTAGAAAGTAATCCCTAGGTATGTTTCAATATCCCAAGTAGCTGAAAAGTGTTAAATTAAAAAAAAAATCTATCAACCTGAAAAATGAACTGAACTGTCTATTTCATTGCTAAAAACTGAAAAGACTGCTAAGAAAGATGTTCATGCTATATAAGCATCAAAATTATTAGAAAAATGTACAATCAAAAATTAATAACCCCTAATGTCTAGTCAAGGCTATGGTTTTTTCCAGTGGTCATTTATGGATGTGAGAGTTGGACTGTAAAGAAAGCTGAGCACCGAAGAATTGATGCTTTTGAACTGTGGTGTTGGAGAAGACTCTTGAGAGTCCCTTGGACTGCAAGGAGATCCAACCAGTCCATTCTGAAGGAGATCAGTCCTGGGTGTTCATTCGAAGGACTAGAAATTCATTTATAATTATAATTAAGTTAGTAGAAGGATTTCATTGGCATCTTGAATTTATATTAAAATTTAACCTAAAATAAGTTACCAATAATAATACAAACAATTACACAAGCTAATAATTACTTAGCAGCAACTATGTGTCAAACATTGTTTGAGACACATTACAGATATGAGCTCATTTAATCTCCCAATAATCCAATGAGATGGATAACATTATTTTTCCCATTTACAAAGAGAAAACTAGGGTGGGTGAGATTAAAGGGCTTGCCCAGGTCACTCAGTCACTAAATGGCAGAGTCAGGATTTGAACACAGGTAGCCTGGATGCAGAGTCTATGCTTTTTACAATGTTATTCTCTTTAGAAAGAACTGGGATACATGCACAAATTTATAGATACAATAAAACATTCTGCAAAGGACACTGAAAAGTATATCAAGGCTTAATATAAATGCATTAAAATAGAAACACATACTATAGCTCCTACATCAAAAAGTTACCCCCCACAAGAAGTTAATGGATACATGGCTAGCTTATTTTTATTACAGTTAAAACAAGAGTTTTCACAACTTTAAATTATATACAGAATTAACACAGACCCACTATTTCTTTGAGCCACTAAGAGACATATCAAAAGATACAATGGTTATAAAATTTAAGAACAATGCTTGTGTTTAAAATTTGAATCAAAATAAGATTAAACATTTAAAGACTGCTGCTGCTGCTAAATTGCTTCAGTCATGTCCGACTCTGTGCGACCCCATAGACGGCAGCCCACCAGTCTCTGCCATCCCTGGGATTCTCCAGGCAAGAACACTGGAGTGGGTTGCCATTTCCTTCTCCAATGCATGAAAGGGAAAAGTGAAAGTGAAGTCGCTCAGTCGTGTCCGACTCTGCGACCCCATGGACTGCAGCCCACCAGGCTCCTCTGTCCATGGGATTTTCCAGGCAAGAGTACTAGAGTGAGTTGCCATTGCCTTCTCCAATCTTAAAGACTGCTACTATAGATTAAATTTAAAGAAATTTAAGAAATTTAACTATATATTTAAATTTCTATATATTTCTATATTTTATATTGGTAAAATTTTGTATTAGTAAAATGTCTTAAAATTTTAAGAAATACTTAAATGAAAATCATTATTTCTAGAAGTAAAACCCCTAAACAGTTTGAAAATATTTTTTTACAACCTACCTCTCCATGATTGAAAAAGAAGCACAACACTGTAACCAAGCCTCCTAAACGGCTGCCGCTGGAAAAGAATATAAGAAAATGTAACTCCAGTAACAGAAACCAGGTCGATCCTAACAAAATCCTGAAATAACACAGCATCTGCTAGTACTACAGTTTTAGCCACACTAGAACTCTATTATTTACAAAACAGCTTATTTCCTCTGATGTATCATTAGTTTTTTAAAAAAAGTTTTATTTTTATTTTTTTTAAATCATTATCCAAGCTCAAAATATACAGAAAATCAGAAACTGACAAGGAATAAAAAATTCTTATTCATCATGTTACTGTGCACCATGCAACCTGATCTTTCTTTTTTCATTTTTTAAACTTCTTTAGTATCAACTATTTTTCTTTGCATATAATATACATTCAGGAGAGAGGATGGAAGCTAGTACAGAAAAATCCTTTATGGTCAGAAAGCTGGAAATCACCATACTGCCTCCTGCTCTTGGAAATTCACAAAGTATGTTAGCACGTTAAAAATTTAACTAAGTACTTCCCTAATCCCATCTCCAAGCTACCTTTATACATGCTTGCAAAACACTCGTTTACAGATTTTTATCATTTATTTTCAAAAAATTGGGAAACACAACACAAACATCAAAATATGAGAATCTGGCTTATACCTGTAGCTAAGAAACCACAATGATATAGTCTGACAGTCCTAACAGTTAAAGCTTCATTTGCTCAGATAAGGGTGAAACACGTCCCCATTCCACTCTGACCCTGACCAAAAGCACCTGGGCAAGGGAAAGGAAGGCTGTTTCAGGTTTGCTTCATCATTTCTTTCATCTCTACTCTTGAGGTCTTTGAGTTCTCTTTAGCTCATGCTGCTTTCCTGTAATTTTATCCAGATATCCTTCCTTCCTTCTATCCATCCAGAAATATGTGCATATCACAGAAAAGCGACCAAGAATCAGACACAGGTATTCCAGGCCGTTATGTTTACTCCTCAGGCTGTACGAATGAGGAAACACAGAGGAGATACATGAGATGGCAGGGATAATTCATGTACGGAGAACATACACCCTCCCCAACATCCCCAGAAGCAAAGAGGAAGGGCTGGGATCCCCAGCACATAGGCGCAGTCAGCCTTGGCTCAAGAGGGAAGTGGAGTCTGCGTGTTTAGTGGCAAGGAGTTTACAGAGTTGCTATTTTCCCCATAGAGTTAGGGCACAGAGCCTCTTGCTGCTCAAGAGAACAGGGAGCAGTGCTGAAGGTCTGAGGAAAGTGGAGGAGGAGGTGTCTGAAATGCCACTTGCACTTAGGAGAGAGGTAAGGAGGGAAAACAGAAGGGCTCTAGAGCCCTCTTTAAGGGATCAATAGAAGTTCAAGATCACAAAGTGTCACAGAGACACTAACAGTAAGGCTGTGAGATCTTTCTCCACTGGTGATTAACTTGGAGCGGCACAAACGAAATATAAAGGGGCAAAGAGAGCATGCTGGCCAGACAGCAGTGAAGTGATGGATTACAGAAATAAGAAAGGCAGATGAAGGAGCCAGAAAGGGTACAGGACAGGGGTTGGAAGTTGGGGTTCTCTCCTCAAGAGGCATAGCATGGCTACTTCAAAAGACCAGCATACAGGCAAACTCTAGGCAAACTGTAAGTGATGAGACTTTAGGAAGCTTAAGAATGTATTTTGGGGACTTCCCTGATAGTCCAGAGGTTAAGAATCTGCCTGCCAATGCAGGGGACACGGGTTTGATCCCGAATCTAGGAAGACTACGCATGCCACAGGCAATTGAGCCTGGGCCCTGCAACTACTGGAACCTGCACACCCTACAGCCCGGGCTTTGCAACTAGACAGTAGCCCTGCTCGCTGCAACTAGAGAAAGCCTGCGGGTGGCAACGGAGCACCACTGAAAATAAAATTTTTTAAGAAAAAGAACAAGTTATGGATTTAAATAATTAGATGTTTAAATATTAGGTATTAAAGAGACAAATATATTTTAACAATTTGAACACATTCTAACAAGACTAAAAGCCATAGCTCTATATATTTTTAAAAAAAGGTTTCCTGCCAGCAACCCTCCTCTAATACTATTCACCAAAGATAATCATTAATATTTGTTGTGTGTCCATCCTTCCAAATTCTTCTCTATAACCATACAAACACATATTTTAATATTATTACTATTAACATCCCTCCAAAATGTTCCTTTCCTAATTAATCTGTTATTCCTAATCCATACATTTAACCCAAAGCATTCTTTTCAACAGATGTCATATACTGCACAGTACAAACACTTTGCAATTTGTTCCACCCTTTCCCTGTTATTGGTCATACAGATGTTTTTCAGTTCCTTGTTTTAATTTTTTAAATGATAAAGTAACATCTTTGCACATGTTAAAAAAACAGTGTTTTTACTTCTATCAGATAGACCTGTGACAAGTCAAAGAATGCAGACTTTCCAGAAAACCCACTCCAGTCCACACCCTCACCAGTGTATGAGGGGTTGATTTCACTATAACACAGAAGCAAATGTGCCCAGACCCTTTTACATTTTGCCCATAGAACGGTGGAGATTTTTTCTCACTGTTATTTTGATTTGTTCTTCCTGCCTATTTGTACAAAGCATTAATCAGTCGGTTGTTTCATTTTGCTTTCTTCATTTACTCTTCTGTGAATTGTTCTGTTCACATTCTTATCTGTATTTCTATTGGATTCTCTGTTCCCCTATTTAAAGATTAGGGATAAAATTTTTTTACTGTTATATATGTGACAAAATCTTTTGGTATAACTTATGGTTTATTCTACAATAAAAAATTTAACTTTATGCAGCTAATTTTATAATAAAATGTCAATATTTTTTCTTTTTTCCTTCTGCATTTCCTGGCTTGTCTGTGAAGGTCTTCCCCATCTCAAAATTATACAGTGTTCTCCTATAATAAGACTATAGTGCAGCATCTTTTGATTACAGACAGCTTTGCTTAACCAGGCAGAGAGGCAGATTTTCTGGTATATTGAGGCTCTGCACAGCCAAGAGCAGAGAAAAAACTTTGCTTATCTACAAGGAACGTTCTATGTTCCAATCGTTAGGAAATGATATGACTTGCAATAAATCCAAAACAGTGTTCCCAGCGTTTAACATCCTACCCTCTGATGTTTAAAGACTATCACATAGGTCATTTTATTTTGCTAAACAGAAAAGATGTAGCAACCAGAATATTTAAAATCATATTTTTCCATTACAGTTGATTAGTTGATATTTCAACATTCCCTAGTGGTTAAAAAGTTTCTTCTGCAATATTACCACCAACTGTCAGAAAATATGAAAGCTCCTATTGTGCAAATTTTAAAGCATTCTAACCTTGGTAAACATTTGCGACAGTTATTCATACATCCCAATTAACCTTGGACCTTAATTTCCCTAGATATAAAATAAGGGGATAAGAATATAAAAAATCTTAAAAAATACTTATCAATTCTAATGTTTAATAATCTTGGAATTTTCTTCTTTCCCAAATCTTTCTGTAAAGTGGATTTAAACCAGTCATCAAATTTTGGTAGGCTCTATTAATCACTGTGGTTTTTACATCTATATATCAAAGAATTATGAAACATGCAAAGTTAAAAATAAACAAAGAAACAAAAGTAATCATTGTTGTTTTGTCACTAAGTGGTGTCCAACTCTTTTCTGACTCTATGGACTGTAGCCTGCCAGGCTCCTCTGTCCATGGGGTCTCCCAGGCCAGACTACTGGAGTGGGTTCCAATTTCCTTCTCCAGGGGATCTTCCCTACCCAGGGATCAAATCCATATCTCTTGCATTGCAGGTATATTCTTTACCACTGAGCCACCAGGGAAGCCTGATATTAAATTACCCTTGTATGGCAGAAAGTGAAGAGGAACTAAAAAGCCTCTTGATGAAAGTGAAAGAAGAGAGTGAAAAAGTTGACTTAAAGCTCAATATTCAGAAAACAAAGATCATGGCATCCAGTCCCATCACTTCATGGCAAATAGATGGGGAAACAGTGGAAACAGTGTCAGACTTTATATTTTTGGGCTCCAAAATCACTGCAGATGGTGACTGCAGCCATGAAATTAAAAGATGCTTACTCCTTGGAAGGAAAGTTATGACCAACCTAGACAATATATTCAAAAGCAGAGACATTACTTTGCCAACAAAGGTCTGACTTGTTAAGGCTATGGTTTTTCCAGTGGTCATGTATGGATGTGGGAGTTGGACTATAAAGAAAGCTGAGCATCAAAAAAATTGATGCTTTTGAACTGTGGTGTTGGAGAAGACTCTTGAGAGTCCCTTGGACTGCAAGGAGATCCAACCAGTTCATCCTAAAGGAAGTCAGTCCTGAATGTACATTGGAAGGAATGATGTTGAAGCTGAAACTCCAGTACTTTGGCCACCTGATGCAAAGAGTGGACTCATTGGAAAAGACCCTGATGCTGGGAAAGATTGAGGGCAGGAGAAGAAAGGGACAACAGAGGATGAGATGGTTGGATGGCATCACCAACTCAACGGACATGAGTTTGCGCAAGCTCCTGGAGTTGGTGATGGACAAGGAGGCCTGGCGTGCTGAAGTCCATAGGTTCGCAAAGAGTAGGACACGACTGAGTGACTGAACTGAGGTGAACTGAACTGGATAATCCAGGGTTAACTGCTCTGAAGAGCCTTTTCTTAATCACATCTACTAAGAACCTTTTCCAAGTAAGGCCCCGTTCGTGGGTTCTGGGGATTTGACATTGGACGTCTTCTGGGGGCCACTTTCAAGCCATCACATCCACCTCCTGGCTGTGGAGGGAGGGAAAAGTTAGGTAAGTTAGTTAACATCTCTGAGCCTCAGTTATCATCTAAGAAATGAGAATAGGGGACTTCCCAGGCAGTCCAGTGGTTAAAACTCCGTGCTCCCAATGCAGGGGGCTTGTTTTCGATCCCTGGTTAGGGAACTAAGCTCCCATATGTCACACAAGAGCCCGCAAGCTGCACAGCACAGCCAAACAAGAAAGAGAAAGGAATGAGGACTAGGCCCCCTGCAGGTGGATTCTCAGCATTGACCTGGAAGCGTCCCCCATGGCCCAGTGTTGGCACCCGCTGGGTGACCACAGCTCCGTTACGGGGAAGGCATATTTGGTTTCAGTCGACGTGAGATGCTCATAACCGTGTCCTGCGCTCTGTGCCCAGGTATTTGAAGTACACGCTGGACCAGTACGTGGAGAGCGACTACACCATCGTCTACTTCCACTATGGGCTGAACAGCCAGAACAAGCCGTCCCTACGCTGGCTCCAGAGCGCCTACAAGGAGTTTGACAGGAGGTGGGTGCCCTCCAGCCTTGGGTGGGGTGAAGGCGAACCTCAGGTTCCTGGCTGAGTGAGGGGGAAGCTCGGGTGACAGGAGGGGTCCCAGCTGTGCAGTAGGCGAGGGCGGGACCCCGAGGGCCAGGTGGGGCGTTAGGGTGAGCACCCCTCAGGGCCAGGGGCCTCTGTCCAGCACTGTCATTTAGGGCTGGGTGCACAGCCATGTAAGACTCTTGGTGCGTGCCTGCTTAGCTGAGTCCGACTCTTTGTGACCCCGTGGCCTGGAGGCGGCCAGACTCTTCGGTCCATGGAATTTCCCAGGCAGGAACACTGGAGCGGGTAGCCATTTTCCTTCTCCAGGGGATCTTCCTAACCCAGGGGTCAAACCCATGTCTCTTGCAGTTCCTGCATTGGCAGGTAGGTTCTTTATGACTAGTGCCACCTGGGAAGCCCCATGATTCTTGAGAAGAAGCAAATGACATGTTCAAAGCGATCTTTTCCAGGAGCTCAGGCTGAGAGCGGAAGGATATGTGTGTGTGTGCCTGTCTTGAGCTAAAACAGATACATTTTCAAATGGAAGGTAGGGAACTTCTTGTTTCTCCCACTTCTCTCAAAGGTGGACTGGGGGCAGGAGTAAGATTATAGATCTTGGCTTGATGGAAGCCAAAAGGAGGGACATCCTAGGCCTCAAAGCCACCTGATTGTGGGGTGCCTGCTAGAGGTAGTGAGTTCCCTGTCGGTGGAGGTATGTAAGCAGAGCTCCAAGTCGAATTGGATGCAATTTATATAGCAAAGATTTTTCCGTCCACCATTACCAACATCACTACAAAGATACAGTGGGTTTCCTGCATCTTTTTCTATTCTCTCTGCTTTTGACTTCTCATCTTCCAAACTGTTCTGCCAGGTTTCTCCTTTAAGTAAGAACTATCCACCCAGGAATGTACCTGACCCCCTCCTAGGAGTGCCAGTGCTCCTGCCGTGGGTGGCACCTGATAGAATCCACCTTCCCATAGGGATGGACTTTGTAACTGTTAGGAAAGATGACCAGGACACCAAAAGAGTGTCTAACAGGCTTTTTAATGGCAAAGCGCTCCCGAGCGGGGTTCCCGGACCCGAACGAGGCAGGTCGAGGAGGTCCGCGCCCGGACCATGTTGGGGGTGGTTTTTATACGTTCGTTGCGAGGGATGGTCAGGCTAGATGGACGGGGGTTCGGATAGGTCACCAGGCCGAGGCATCGCGGGCTGACAGGTCCTTCTACGTGGCTGGGGTGGGGCGGCTTTAGCTGGCGAAGTGTGCTGTCACTGGTCCCCGGGATCTGGGAGGCTCCTTCCGTTAGGGACCTCCCCCGCCGGCGGGAGGGAGAGGAGGGGCAGCCCCTCATGGCCCCCGGGGTCCGGCCTTACAGTAACAGCTGTGTTTTGGGTCCTTGGACCACCTGAAAGTCACTGCAACTTCCTCCTTTCGAATCGCAAGACTGTTTTTTTTTTTTTTCTGGTAATTAATTAATATTCCTTCGGGAGATACTCTGAGACTGTATAAATATCAGTTTCATGTGCTAGCTTTTGCCTCCCTTGCCATTTCTTGGCTTAATTATTATTAAGATGGGTGACAAATGGTGACTGGGGCTCTTAGTTGGCATTTTACTGTGCTGAAGAGCTTTCTCTTTGGGTGTATTTATGTTCGTACGGGCTTGGGATCTCCCATTTTATTCAATAGTCTATAATCCATGAAAATATTTACCCTAATGCTCAAATTGTTGAAATTTGGCCAGGTGAGCTTCAGCCTGGCTCCTGTGTCCCACAGACACGTCCCTGTCCCTCCCAGCGCTTCCTTTACTTTCTAGGACAATGAGGCGCTCTGGGCACACCCCAGCTGGCTTCCCAGGTGGCACCAGCGGTAAAGAGCCCGCTTGCCACCGCAGGGGATGCAAGAGATGCAGGTTTGATCTCTGGGTCGGGGAGATTTCCTGGTGGAGGG
>SJYX01000999.1:84142-103420 GCA_006410675.1 Oreotragus oreotragus
CAGGGGCTGGGGGTTGGGGGGATCCTCGCCTCAGTTTTCCTCATCACTGCTCAGTGGGCAGTTCTGGTTCCGTATCCCCAGGCCATGGCCCAGACGCCTCCCATCACTTTCCATGTGAGGCTTGGCCACGTGCCTTGCTCTGGCCAAGAGACAGGAGCGGCCGCGGGGCAGGTCACGTCCTGGAGGGAACCTTAGGGGCTGGTTCGTAGCTGGTCTCTCATGGTGACGGAGGCAGGGTGGAGACGGCGTCTGGCCCGCGTTCTTGGGTGACCACAGAGCCCCTCCCACTGACTCCCAGGGTGTGGGGCTGCCCGAGTGGGGAGTGAACCCCCGTGGGGCTCAGCCGCCCAGCTATAAGGACTATTGTTCCCGCAGTGTATCCTTCCCTTCCTGCCTCGTCTCACCCTTATTAGCCACGTGAACCTTGAGCTCACGCCCCCTCTCAGCTTGTTTCCTTATTTCCAAAATCAGTGAGTTTTTGCATGATGTGATCGTTAATCTTTACTCCTTGGAAAGGATTCTGGGCCTCCCATCCAGGCCAACTTCGTCCCTTTTAAGACTCTTCATAGTGGTGCCTCTTCCAGGAAGCCTTCCCTGATGCTCTAGACTGCGTATAAGGCCTCCCTCCACTGCAGCCCCGATCTGAGCAGGCGCCGGGGGGAGCTCCTCAGGCTCTTTGCCCTGCTCAGAGGCGAGCTCTTTGTTCTCCTCCTAGCCTCTGTCTCCCGCACCTGGCCAGGCATGGGGCAGCTGACACGATGGAAGATGAAGGGGCTGTTTAAACCGTGCGAGCCCTGTGGGGCAGTTGGGTCTGAGCTGCACGACGTGTAGGAGAGCCAGGGCCTGGAGGTGCTGGGGCCCAGGGAGCAGTCTGCCCGGTTTCATCCGTTAGTTGTTTCTTGATAGAAACATGTCCTGTGATCTGTCTGTGTATAAAAATCCCGTGATCTTTAAGACCCGTGCTGGACGTTAAGACACTGAAAGGTCAGGAGCTGAGGTGGCTCTGGGCAGAGCCCAGGCCGGGTAAGGAGTCGGGAGTGGCACCTCGAGTATGACCCAGCAGCCGAAAGGGACCGTTGTTTTCCAGAACTTTCTACAGTGGCAGCCATGGTCCGTACTGTCCACTGACGGTTGAGCAGTGCAGGTGAGGCACCAGGTTTATCGTTTCATTTGCCTTGAACTGATTTCAGGTTAGGCGGCCGCTCGCTGCCTGGTGGACAGGGTGGCCCTAGACTGCAGGGTGTCAGCGCCCCCTCAGTCAGACACACACCCAGCAGCGCTCCCTCACCTCGGGTTTTGTGAGCACTTAGTGACTGGGAAAGGTTGAAGGCAAAAGGAGAGGAGGGCGGCAGAGAATGAGACGGTTAGGTGGCCTCACCGACTCGATGCACGTGAGTCTGAGCCAGCTCGGGAGACAGTGAGGGACAGGGAAGCCTGGTGTGCTGCAGCCCGTGGGGTCGCAAAGTGTCGGACACCACTCAGCGACTAAACAAGAGTGAATACACCGTGTTCATACAGGATCTCCATAGGTACATCTGGAGCAAAGTTCAGCGAACAGCACCTCCTTTTCCGCTTTTAAACATTGTGAAGACGTGCCGGTGTGGCCCCCGCCACCCCCTAACTGCCCCCAGGAAGGCAAGACCTGGAACACGCCTGCTGTGACTCCGGCCGCTCTGGGGGAGCGCTGGTTGGAACTTGGCTCTCAGAGGAGGGCCTAGTGACTGCTTTACTGAGGCTTCTGCCGTGGGCTCTGTGCTTTCAGACCAGCCCTGAGTTTGCTGCCCCAGTCCTGGCTGGGTGTGAGCTGATACCCGGGGTCCAGGGTGGGCGTGAGAGGCCGCTGGCTTTGCCACCGTCAGCGCCTTAGCCTGAGGAGCAGGAGCACCTTCTGGGTTGCCCATTTTGTTGTTCAGAATCACTCCTTGAAAAGTGCAAGTGTCAAAGTCTCAATCGCTCAGTCGTGTCCGACTCTTTGTGACCCCAGGCTCCTCTGTCCATGGGATTCTCCAGGCAAGAATACTGGAGTGGGTTGCCATGCCCTTCACTAGGGGATCTTCCTGACCCCAGGACTGAACCCCGGTCTCCTGCATTGCAGGCGGATTCTTTATACTGTCTGAGCTACCAGGGAAGCCTCCTCATCATCTAACAAAGCTTTAAAAATGAAAAACAAAAAGCAAAACTCACCCAACTCGTGGACTTCTGAAGCCATCTGCTTGAGTACAGTGTGTGTGTGTGTGTGTGTGTCTGTGTGTGTGTGTGCAGTGTTTGTGATTTGGGTACCGCTCAGTGTATGTGTGAGTCTGTGTGTGTGTGTGTCTGTGTGTGTGTGTGTCTGTGCAGTGTTTGTGATCTGGGTACCGCTCAGTGTGTGTCTGTGTCTGTGTGCGTGTGTGTCTGTGTGTGTGTGTGCGGTGTTTGTGATTTGGGTACCGCTCAGTGTGCATGTGTGTCTGTGTGTGTGTGTGTGTCTGTGTGTCTGTGTCTGTGTGCGGTGTGTGTGTGTGTGTATATGTCTCTGTGCGTGTGTGTCTGTGTGCGTGTGTGTCTGTGTGCATGTGTGTCTGTGTGTGTGTGTGTCTGTGTGCGTGTGTGTCTGTGTGTGTGTGTGCGGTGTTTGTGATTTGAGTACCGCTCAATGTGCATGTGTGTGTCTGTGTGCGTGTGTGTGTCTGTGTGCGGTGTTTGTGATTTGGGTACCACTCAGTGTGTGTGTGTCTGTGTGTGTGTGCGGTGTTTGTGATTTGGGTACTGCTCAGTGTGTGTGTGTGTTTGTGTGCATGTGTATCTGTGTGTGTGTGCGGTGTTTGTGATTTGGGTGTGTCTGTGTGCATGTGTGTCTGTGTGTGTGTGTCTGTGTGCGTGTGTGTCTGTGTGTGTGTGCGGTGTTTGTGATTTGGGTACTGCTCAGTGTGTGTGTGTGTCTGTGTGTGTGTGTGTCTGTGTGTGTGTCTGTGTGTGTGTGTCTGTGTGCGTATGTGTCTGTGTGCATGTGTGTCTGTGCATGTGTGTGTGTGTCTGTGTCTGTGTGTGTGAGTGCGGTGTTTGTGATTTGAGTACCGCTCAATGTGCATGTGTGTCTGTGTGTGTGTGTGTCCGGTGTTTGTGATTTGGGTACCGCTCAGCCTATGAAGTTCTCCAGGGCACCCTGACCTTGTGTTTCGAGCAGGTGCCTTTTGGAAGGTGCTGATGCAGCATTTCAGCCCAGAGCTGCCAGCAGATGCTGGGGATGTCTGGTATAAAGGCTGTGCTCCAGCCCCGCTCCAGAACCAGTTGCTGTTCCTGTCAGTTCGTTACATCTTTAGGGAATGGTGACTATCATTGGGCAACCTCTGAAAACCATTCTGCACGTGCCACTTTGAGAGCTAATCCGTGCAATGCCTCTTTAAATTAATATTTTATGCTGTTTCATTGCGAATGACTGTAATAAAATGGCAATAAACATATTAAATAAAGCACCAAATATGTAATTTGTTTGGACTGTGAATGAATGAAAGTCATTAAAATTCATAAGCAGATCCTATTCACAAGTGTTAATTCGCTGAGTTACGTTCAAAAACACACAACAGAACACTATCACTTTAGCACGAGCTAATTAAGTTAATATATTAAGGGGAAGTCAGAGATTCAAGAAGTCTTTGCCTGCCTGCCATGCCTGAAGAGGGACAATGGAAACAGCCCTGAACTGGGCAGCTGTGAAGCAATGGAAAAGGGGAGGGGCCTCTGGGGCAGTGGTCGCATCCCAGCTCTAGCCTTTTCCAGCTTTGGGAAGGCAAGCTTGTGATGTAACTTCTCACCCTCGCCTCTTCCCCTCTAACCGTAGGTGAAACCCTGCTCTCTGTACCCTCCGGGGCCATGGGGCCTTAATAGGATGCAGGCGATGTGAGCACTTCCTGCTACCCAGTTCATCGCCTGCTCTTATTCCCTCTTCTGATCCCCTCCTCCAGAAAGCCTTCCCTGATACTCCACACAGGCAAGAAGCATTTGTTGAGAAGACTATTCTTGCCCCCATGGAATTGCCTTGACACCCTTGTAAGGAACTAATTGACCATGAAAGTTATGACCAACCTAGACAGCATATTCAAAAGCAGAGACATTACTTTTCCAACAAAGGTCCGTCTTACGGAGTGACTGAACTGAACTGATCTGATGAGGGTATATTTCTGGACTCTTGATCCTATTCCATTGATTTGTAAGCTGGTATTACATGATCTTTACTGTTGTAGATTTATAGTAAGTTTTGCAGTTGGGAAGTGTGATTCTTCCAGTTTTGTTTTTCCTTTTCAAGATCATTTCAGCTCTTCTGAGTCCCTTGAATTTCTTTATTAATTTTAGAATCGGCTTGTCAATTTCTGCAAAAAAAAGCAATTGGAATTTCAATAGGGACTGTGCTGTGTCAGTAGGCCAGTTTGGGGGCTATTGCCATTTTTATAATGTGCTACGTGCTAAGTTGCTTCAGTCGTGTCCAACTCTATGTGACCGCATGGACTGTAGCCCACCAGGCTCCTCTGTCCATGGGATTCTCCAGGTAAGAATACTGGAGCAAGTCGCCACGCCCTCCTTCAAGGGATCTTCCCAACCCAAGGATCAAACCTGAGTCTCTTATGTCTCCCACATTGACAGGCAGGTTCTTTCCAATTCAAAAGTAAGGATGTCTTACCATTTATTTGAATCTTTAAATTTCTTTCAAAAATGTTTTATTGCTTTCAGTGTAGCAGTTCTGTACTTTTTTATTAAATTTATTTTTTATTCTTTGTGATGCTATTGCAAATCAAATTGCTTTCTTAATTTCATTTTTAATTGTTCATTGCTAGTGTATAGACATACAACTGGTTTTTGTATGCTGATTCTATCTCCCGCAATCTAGTTGAACTCATTTATTCTAATAGATTTTTTTGGTGAATTTTTTTCTTAGTATTTTCCGCATCTAAGATCACGCCATCTGCAAATAGAGATAGTTATACTTATTCTTTTCCAACTTGGGAGCCTTTTATTTCCTTGTCCCGCCCGATTGCCCTGGCTATGCCCTCCAGTACAGTGCTGAATAGAAGTGATGAGCACGGTTACCCTTGTTTTGTTCCTGATCTTGGAGGGGAGCTTTCAGTCTCTTTACCATTAAGTATGATGCTGGTTTTTCATAGATTCCCTCAATCAGGTTGAGGAAAACCCCTTCTGTGGTTACGCTGTTGAATGTTGGGGTTTTTTTCTTTCATGAAAGGGTGTTAGGTTTTGTCAGATGTTTTTTTTTTTTTGCTCTGTTGAGAGGATCACGTGACTTCTGCCCTTTATTCCATTAATGTGATGTTACACTGATTAATTAGCATGTGTTGAACTTGTATTCTGGGGATAGATCACAGGTGTTCATGGTGTATAATCTCTTCATATATTGCTGAATTTGCATGGCTGATATTTTGTTGAGGATTCTGTGTCTATTCATAAGCACACTGGATCCAGGTCTCCATCCGTGAAATGGGCCCTCTGTGTCTGGCCTGGGATGTCACCCAGCTCTCGGCATTGCCGTGATTTTAATTATCAGTGTCTTTGACTTACAGCTTAAAGCTTTTCCCGTCGTTCACTGTTTATGACTTGCAGCCCTCCCTGGAGGGAGGTTGCCAGCAAGTCTCTTTCTCATGTGGGAAGGCTGGGGAGGCTCAGAGACAGGCTGCAGGTCACCCAGTTCCTAGGACTTGTGTAGATCTGTGAGGTTCCCAAAGTAAATGGAGGAGGAAGAGTGCCTGCAGCTTTGGAGTGTCCTGGGAGAAAAGGACCTATCCACCACACTCCTCCCGGGGTGCAGCGGGGGCACCTCCTGGATGCTACTCGAGCCCCAAGCCGCGTCCTCCCACTCAGAGGGGACACACAGGGAACCAGGTTAGGGAAGGGCTGAGGAGTGTCCAGCTTGCATTCCTGCGGCAGCGTGACTGCGTGAAAGCAGAGACCGTCCCCCGGGCCCGTTTGCCCACTGGACTACTGTTTGGAGTCCTGGTGGGACAAGCTTCAATAGAAGTGAAGTCAGCAGTAAACCCAGCTTTCTGTGGTGATCAGGGCCTGCAGAGGCCTGTCACTGCTGGTGACGCGGTTCTCCTCGTGCCTCTGCATGCTCCCTCTCACTCGTGTCCAGCTCTCCGCGGCCGCGTGGACTGAAGCCCGCTAGGCTCCTCTGCCCGGGAGGAGAATCCTGGAGGCAAGAATACTGGAGTAGGGTGCCATTTCCTCCTCCAGGGGATCTTCCTGACCCGGGATTGAACCCACGCCTCTTGTGTCTCCCGCACTGGCAGATGGGTTCTTTACCACCAGCTCCACCCGGAAAGCGCGTGTGTTCATGCTTGGGTCCTCTGTAAACCTCAGAGTGAAATGGGAAGCAGGACGGGTATCACATCCGCCCAGCGAATTGCTACTGAAGGAGCGTGGCTCTGGGTCATGGCCGCCTTGCCTCCAGCTCTGCCATCGCTTGGCTTTGGGGCCTCGAGCTGGTCACCTGGACTTTCCCAGTGCCCATCTCCCATCTCTGACTGGGGCTAACAAGAGTACAATGGAAATTAAGTAGATAATAGTTAAGAGCGAGGGATCTAGGCTCAGACTCGTGGGTCTGAGACCCAGCTCTGGCCGCTTGTGACCATGTTTTCCCCTAATCTGTGGCCGCACCATAAGTTCCCCCAGAACCTAGCCTCAAACAACAACTGTTTTGTGGTGTATCCTGATTTCTGTGGGGTAACAAGGAACATTTTGTAATAATAAAGAAGTTAATCTTAAGAGTTTACTCACTAGTAACAGCTTTAAAATACATGCAACAAAATCTGAGGGAACCAAAGAAGCAGATACACAATCCTGGTAGGAGACCCCAGTACCCTGCTCTGTATGGTTGATGGAACAAGCCCACAGCAACAACAGTCTAGAAAGCTTGAGCAACCCACCAGTCAAACTAACCCAACTGACATTTAAAGAACAGGCATCCTAGGATCAGCAAAACATATTCTGCTCAGCTAAAAAGTGTCAGGGCAGGATCCCAGCCAGGAATGTCTGACTTCAGACCCTGGCCCCTCAGTCTAGCTGGGGGTTTCCCTGGGGGCTCAGACAGTAAAGAAACCGCCTGGGATGCAGGAGGCTGGGTTTGACCCCTGGGTCAGGAAGATCCCCTGGAGGAGGAAATGGCAACCCACTGCAGTACTCTTGCCTGGAGAACCCATGGGCAAAGGAGCCTGGCCCAGTGTAGCCCAGTCTCTCAAATATGCTGCCTTTTGGGCAAGAAAGTCCAGCAGATGAGGAAAGAGAGAAACAAGCACGTTTAGCGAGAGCCCAGGGGTCTGTAGAATGGGTCCGTGTGATTTCTGACTGCCACTTGAGCGAGGGTGTGGGGAGGTGGGGCTGGAAGGGCCATTCGTATGACTGTAGCTGTGTTTTAAAGTTTCCCTGTCTTTAAAGCATTTAAGGTTTCCTGAATCTCTGTATCAGATCACTACCTAGGAGACTGTTAACAGCCTGTCCGAGGCAACAGACTTGGTTTTCACAAAGCATCTCTTGACTGGTTCGGTCTCCTGGCTCCGCTTTCACAGCCAGATCTTCTCACACCTCTGGGCCTTCCTCTGTGTGCTTCCTTCTGCCTGGGGTGCCCTTTCCTCCTTTGTCCTCCGCAAGCTCCTCCTCGTCCCGCAAAGCCCAGCGCAGAAGTTGCCGCATGTGGAGCCCTCGCCAACCGCAGGCCTCCTCCGCAGCGTGTGCGCCCTTCTGGGGGAGCGCTCAGATAATGCTCCGTCACTTTTTACTATTTCTGCCTCTCTTGGCCACCAGACCACTTGCCTCCTTGGGGCCCAGGCTGCCTCTTTCTCTCCCGGTACGGCCCCTCGGGCCATGTTTTCTCATAGGTGTGCTGAGGACTCTGTGCCTGTCACGATCACCGACCACACCCAGGTGAAAACTGTTGCCCTCTTTTCTCTCCCCGCAGCCTAAAAGACAAAAATCAAGGTGAACTCATCCCCCCCGTGCTGAGATACACAGTGACATACCTGAGAGAGAAAGGTGAGTAAGAGCTGGCTCCAGCCAGGGGAGGTGAGGGACTCACCCGGGACTCCTCTCCTGGAGGCCTCTCTGGGATCCTGAGCGCCGCACAGGCCAGAGGATGGGAGGAGCTGGAACCCGGGCACGGGGGTTGGGGGAGGACCGGCATGGGCGGGGCCCAGGCACAGTGGCTCCAGCCACTGGGCTCAGGTGAGTCACCTTCCTTCTCTGGCCTCCGTTTCCTCCTCTGTCCAGTGGGGGTAACAACAGCGCCTGGTGCACGGGGGTGCTGTGAAGCCTAAGTGAGGTGTTGTGTGAGCCTCGGACAGGCTGTTAGCAGTCTCCTAACACACACCTCCGGTGCTTTACACGAGAGACACGCTTGGTTTGTAGACGCATTGCCAGTGGGGTGGGTGTGCTCGGTGACTTGCGGGGTGAGCCTTGTGGCTCCTCCTAGACTCCTGAGGCTAGAGCCCAGATCCACAGGAAAGGTGCACGGAGGCGTCTTTTACCCTAACAGGAGGAAGACCATTCTCGAGAGAAAGGGCTGCCGGTGAGGGGGGCTCCCCTGCAGATTCACTTGCAGGAGCTGTGGGGGTCAGTGCATCCGAGGGGAAGTGGGGTCCCTGGGGGTGGTTCCCAGCACGTCCCAGGCACTGCCCGCTCAAGGCGTAAAAAGTTCTCTGAGACCACGGCTGTCAGGCTGGAGGGTCTGTGCTTGGCCACGTGGAGCTCTGTCTCCGACATTTCTTTCTGCCCTGTCAGTAGTAGTACTGCCCTTTCCGTTATGTATTTCAGGAGTGGACAAAAAAACTTGTGGATAAAAAAGTTTCATAGAAACTGCGGAAGGGAGTTTTCCTTTCGTAAAAAATGTATTAATTCCCTTATTTAAAACAACAACAACAACAACTTAACAAAACAAACAGCCCGTAGTAGGAACTCACTCTATGTTTGTTGAAGAATATGTGAATTAAACGTGTATTCGTTGAACACTCAGCTGCATTCAGCCCTGGTCTAGGCTCTAGGGTTGTCATGGTGACCGCAACACACAGCCTGTGTCCCTCCCAGGGGCTGTAGCTGTGACAACTGCAGACTGACACGACGGGGATGAGCCGGTCATGGAGGTCAGGGGAGCCTGAGCTCTGACACGCAGGCGGCTGTGTAACAAATAGCCACAAATTTAGGAGCTTAAAATTTATTATAATGTCTGAGGTCAGAAGTCTGGCCACGGGGGTTGGGTTTTCTGCTCAGGGTCTCACCGGGCTCAACTCAAGGTGCTGGCCAGGCTGTGCTCTTTTCTGGAGGCTCTGGGCAAGGCTCCACGTCCTGCTCATCCAGTGCATCAGTCAAGTTCAGCTCTTGCGGGCGTAGTTCCAAGTTGCATGCGTCTTTGCCGGCTGTCAGCCAGGGGTCTCTTTCTGTTCCTAGAGGCAGCCTGCTTTCTTTGCTGTGTGACCTCCCCCTAGAGAAACCCCCACACCTCAAATCCTTGCCCCTCATGCTTTGAGTCTGTGTTGCCAGGAGGAACCTGGGTCCCTCTTATGAGGCTCACCTGATTAGGCCAGACCCACCGTAGATAATCTCTGTACCTTCAGGTCAGTTACGTTGGACCTGAATTCCCTCTGCAGAGTCCCTTCACTGCAGCATCTAGATTACTGTTTGAATAAATGCGTGGGATCCCAGGGCCCGGGAGCCTGGGAGCCATGTCAGAATTCTGCCTATTACAGTCCAGCAAGAAAGAGAAGAGGGGCCCCTAAGCAAGGGGAACAGCGGGTGCAGAGGGGGAAGGTAGGAAGGAGCGTGGAGCCGGTGGGGGCAGGACAGAGGGCTTAGAGGGGCGGGCGAGAGGCGCTGGGCAGGAGAGCTGGGCAGCAGTAGGCAGACCTGTAGGTCTGTGGTGTGGGTTCGCAGGCAGCTCTCCCACGACTGATGGAGACAGGAAGGCCTCTGTGCCAGAGCTGATGAGGTTTGCATGTAGGTGTCAACTAGCTCACCCAGCTTCGGCGTGGAAAGAGGCTGGGGAGGGGCTGAGCAGCGAGCACAGGGGTCTAGGGCCCGGTGTTGTCCTGGTGAACATGGACATGCTCTGTCTGCACTGTCCAGGACGGTAGCCACTGGCCATATGTGGCCGTCGTCCAGCAGAGCACCGCGTGTGTGGCTCGTGTGCCGAGCCTGGGTAACTTGATTTAATTTTAATTGCACAAATGTGAACCACCATGGGCAGCTAGTGGCCGCCATGTAGGCCAGGCTGGCTCTAGACATTGAGGAGAAAGGGGAGCAGCATGTTCGGGGGCATCCTGGGGGCTGGGCTGGGGCCATGCATTACCCCGTTCATCCTTCCCGCAGCCCTTGGAGGCAGGCGCTCCTGGTTTACTTGGTAGATGAGGCAGCTGAGGCTCAGAGAGGCTGAGTGCTTTCTCTGAGGTCACACAGCTGGCCTGGGGCAGCATTGTTGGGCAGACCCCAGCTCTCTGCCTGAAGTGTTAGCCTTTTCCACTCTCCCTTTCTGGGGTCCACAGAGGTGGGGAATCAGGTGGGACTGGGGAATACGGAAAAGGTTTGATTTAAGAGGAATAAACAAAGGTGGATGTGGGGCTAGTGAGGAGAAGACGAGCCAGGCTGGAGAGTGTTTCCTGCCAGCCGCGGTGGGGGGATGCGTGGGCAGGGGGAGTCACAGAACGTTCCAGAAACCTCAGATGCTGGGCCCTGTGAGATGCCTGGAGACTCTCCCCACAGGACTCCACACCGAGGGCCTGTTCCGGAGATCGGCCAGTGTCCAGACGGTCCGCGAGATCCAGCGGCTCTACAACCAAGGCAAGTGGCTCCCCAAGACCCTCCCTGTCAGTCTCCTGCCCGGCCAGCCTCACAGGGGCCTCTGGGGCCACAGAGCCCACACTTGAGCCAGCGGAGCTCCCCCCACCCCCGACCCCAGAATAGCCCAGATTGGGGGGACAGCTGCCCTGGTGAGTCTGTGCCCGGACCCCAAGCCTCCCTTCTCAAGCCTGAGGACAGTGGAAGCCAGGCCTGACCTCAGGATGCTCTTGTCCAG
The DNA here is from genome assembly GCA_006410675.1 of Oreotragus oreotragus. NCBI lineage: Eukaryota > Metazoa > Chordata > Mammalia > Artiodactyla > Bovidae > Oreotragus > Oreotragus oreotragus. Next base: position 95,184 of record SJYX01000999.1, read on the forward strand.
GCGGGACTGGGTCATATGACAGAGAATCAATAGTGTCCCCGTGAAGTTTCCATGGTGGTCCAGTGGCGAAGACGCCGCACTCGTCATATGGGGGCCTGGGTTCAATCCCTGGTCAGGGAGCGAGGTCCCACGTGCCGCGACAAAGATCAAAGACCCCGCACGCTGCAACGAAGACCTGATGCTGCCAAATTAACTCATTAAAAGCCCTGTGTCCCCGGCCTCCGCCGGGCGCCACAAGGGGCAGGGGAGGGCCGGCGACACCATCGCCAGGGCCGGGCAGTGCTGTGTCCTGGCGTCGGGCTCCTCCCCTCAGGAGGTTTCAAGCCGTTTCGAGCCCGAGCCTGCTCTGCAGCTGGAGTCCCCAGCCCAGCATCAGAACTCGGACGCATGCCCTTGTGTGTCCAGGGAAGCCCGTGAACTTCGATGACTACGGGGACATCCACCTTCCGGCCGTGATCCTGAAGACCTTCCTGCGGGAGCTGCCCCAGCCGCTGCTGACCTTCGAGGCCTATGAGCAGATCCTCGAGATCACCAGTACGTACCCGCCGGGGTGCCGGCCAGGGGTGCCCGGGGTGCCGGCCGAAGGCCAGGTGGGTGGGCGCAGGGCTGCTCAGCCTCCCGGTGTTTCCCTCCGGTGCTGTGGGCCAGGGGAGGGACTGTCCCTCCCAGATCCCTGCCAGCCTCGGCCAGGCCAGCCCTGCCCATGGCTGGGGGACACGGGGTCAGGGGTTATCAGATGCCCCGGTCTCAGAGTGCGTCTCTAGATCTGGGGTGCGTCGCCCCGGTCAGAGTGCACTCCCCTGCCCTGTCCCGCAGGATCTCTACTTCTAGCACCTCAACGTCCTTGTCTAGAAAGGGGGGTAGCCACCCCGCCTGCTGTTACAGAAAAAGCTATGCATGGCCCTTGAGAGAGCACCGTGAGGCACCCGTCGTGGGGCAGGGGGGCATCGTGAGAGGTGTAGGGACCACTGCAGCAGGGAGACGGACTGGGCTCGACTCCAAATACCGCAAGCAGGAGGAGGGTCCTTACAGCCGAGGAGCTGGTGGGCGGGCGGTCTGTGGATGGAAGAGTACTCGGAGGAAACGGGCATGGGGGGAGGCGGGGGCCGGATTCTGACTACACTGATCCACAGGACTCTTGCTACCAGCAGCCAGGTGACCCAGCATCCCCTAGTGGGTAGAGGACGGGGGGAGGAGGACCCATCAGATGGCAAGGGTGATCAAGGTTCCCGTCACACTATACGGCTCTTCGTAAAGCTGGACAGTGCAGAGACAAAAGCCTGAACCCAGAGGCTTTGTTAATAAAAGAACTCAACAAAGCCTGACGAGAGTTTGAGGGCAGAGTCTCCCCAGGTTGGTGGAGAACGCCGGGGAGACGTGACGTGAGCTGCAGCTCTCGGGCGTGGTGGTGCCGGCGTTCTGGAATGGACCAGGTGCACCGAGGGCCATGGCGCTGATCACCCCTAACAGCCAGTGAGGCAGTCAGGGCTTCCTAGGTGGCTCAGTGGTAAAGAATCCGCCTGCAAATGNCCAGGTTGGCGGAGAACGCCGGGGAGACGTGTCGTGAGCTGCAGCTCTCGGGCGTGGTGGTGCCGGCGTTCTGGAATGGACCAGGTGCACCGAGGGCCGTGGCGCTGATCACCCCTAACAGCCAGTGAGGCAGTCAGGGCTTCCTAGGTGGCTCAGTGGTAAAGAATCCGCCTGCAAATGCGGGAGACGTGGTTCTTTCCCTAGGCTAGGAGGATCTTCCGCCTGGAGAAGGAATTGGCAACCCACTCCAGTATTCTTGGCTGGAGAATCTCATGGAGGAGCCTGGTGGGCTACACTCCATGGGGTCATAAAGACTCAGACACAGCTTAGCAACTAAACAACAACGAGGGCATGTCAGAGATGCTGGGGGATGCCGGGAAAGCAGCAAAATCAAACACTGTTGCTTTCAATGGGATGACCTCTGTCCCCAGTGTTCCCCCCAAACTGGATCCGACTCCTGGTGGGTGTCAAGCCACAGACACAGCCGAGCCCCGACTTCCTCCCTGCCCCGCCCCATACACACACGAAGAGGTTTGAACAGGCACTCTGATCGTTTCTAACAGTGAGAGTTAGAAGGCTCGAGGCTGCACTCCTAGGGCGGTGACTCCAACCCAAACAAATTCCTGCCCGAGAAAGCACTTCTCATTCCAGACAAAACCTGGTGATAGACAGGGCTGCCTGGCCCCATCTTAGAGCAGTTCCTGTGGAAAGTGTGCGATTATGGGCTACTTTCTTTCCTCTTCATTTGCATCTCTGCTCATTCTTTTTAATAGCTGCCTATCTTTCTATCAGCTTCGTTATTCTGAAGGCTATGGACCCTGTCGGCTGTCATTCAACAACTCAGCTTGATTGAATTGTGACTCCGGCATAGGGTTGCCAGATTCAGCTTTTAAAAAACACAGGCTGTCCAGTCAAATATGAATTTCAGGTAAATAATGAACTCCTAGTAAAAGCATGTATCTATGTGTAAGTATACTAAACTCTTTAGTATAAGTATGTTCCAAATATTGAACAGGATATACCTGCACTAAAAAAGAATTTGCTGTTTATCTTCAATTGACATTTAACTGGATATCCTCTATTGTATCAGCAACCCTGCCCAGGTCGGGTGCATGTCTCCTTGGAGTGAGGCAAGAAGTCCTTGCAGAGAATGCTCTGGAGGAAATGGGCTGCCCAGGTGGCCTGTGGTGTCCAGGGAAAAAAGGCAGCTGCCACAGGGATAGTCGCCAAGGTGTATCAAGGTTTAGAGCACCAACTCATGGCTGAACAGAAAGGGACTCAAGTCTGGGCCTCAGCACACATTAACTGTGTGACCTTGGGCAGGCCACTGAGCCTCTCTGAGCTCACGTCCCTCGTCTGCATGGAGTCGGGGTTGCTTTGAGAATGAAAGGGCGTACACTGCCTGGCACGGTTCCTGGCCATGGCTGAACAGAATGGGACTCAAGTCTGGGCCTCAGCACACATTAACTGTGTGACCTTGGGCAGGTCACTGAGCCTCTCCGAGCTCACGTCCCTCGTCTGTGTAAAGTTGGGGTTGCTTTGAGAATGAAAGTGCGTACACTGCTTGGCATGGTTCCTGGCCACAGTAAGTGCTTGGTTCGCGGTGGCTTTGTGACTGCGAGCTGCTCCTTCCTGCTCACATCCTTCTTTCTTCAAGGAACCCTAGTAAAAGCCAGGGGTGGGCGATGTTCCACATCTGTTCTGGGACCACAGCTCTTAGAAAGAAAGATGCCGAAGCTGGAAAGCAGAGATCCAGGGCAACAAGTCTTGTTGGTTCCTCGGAAATAATAACTCCAAGGGAATTCCTAATCTGCTCAAATTACCTGGCAACCGCTTGAGTTCAGGGAAGAATGACTTCTGTTGAAAAACCAACAAGAATGTTCACAGCAGGGAACTCTGCGTCTTTCAGCAGAGGCTGTGTTAGTCCACATCACCGTGCCCAAGGCTTAGTGGGAGGAGGTTTAGGGTGCTGGGAGCTGGAGGTGTGTCTGTGTGTGCACGTGTGTGCCAGCAGCAGGAGCTTGGCGAGTGCGTGTTGAGAAGCACGCCTGCACTCGCAGTTTATGGAGCTCAGGGGGGTATGTGGTGGGGGCCACTGGGGGCGCTCGGTTGCTTGGCCACTTCCAGACCCTGCTGGGTGTGGGGCCCTGAGCTGTGGATGGGAAACAGGTCGAGTCAGTCCAGAGCAGGGCCCGTGTGCTTCTTCTGTAGAGCCAGATAGTCACTGTTTTAGGCTGTGTGTGCCAGACTCAGCCACCATGCGAAAGCAGCCACGGGCAAGTGAACGGATGTGGGCCTGTGCCAATCAAGCCTTCCTGGCCCTCGCCTGCAGTTTGTATCGACCACCCCATCCATAAGGTGATCTGGCTCCCGGGGGTCATGGCGGGGAGCAGTCGCGGTGCCCGAGGTGAAGAAGTGGGCAAAGCTCGAAGCAGCGCTTCCTTGGGAAGTGGGACCCAAGGCCCAGGCGAGGGGCAGTCTGTCCCCTCCTCCCCACGCCCCTGCCCGTCCTCGGAGGGATGCAGGAAGGGGATGCTCAGGAAGGATCCTTGGGCCATGGCAGGTGTGGAGAGCAGCCTGCGGGTGACCTGCTGCCGCCAGATCCTGCAGAACCTTCCAGAACACAACTACGCCGTCCTCAGCTACCTCATGGGCTTCCTGCATGAGGTGAGGGGGCCAAGCCAGTGCCCAGGCAGACCAGGCCTGGGTTCTCACCTCCCTCAACCCTGGAGCCCAGTCTGGGCCCGAAGGGCCTCCTACAAAGCCTGACCGGGCCACACCTCTGCCCAGCAGGTCACGAGGTGGGGTGCGGACGGGATGGGGGGGTTGTGTGCCCAGACCCGACTCTGTGCGGCCCCATAGATGGCAGTGCACCAGGCTCCTCCGTCCCTGGGATTCTCCAGGCAACAACACTGGAGTGGGTTGCCATTTCCTTCTCCAATGCATGAAAGTGAAAAGTGAAAGAGAAGTCGCTCAGTCCTGTCCGACTCCTAGCGACCCCATGGAGTGCATCCTACCAGGCTCCTCATCCATGGGATTTTCCAGGCAAAAGTACTGGAGTGGGGTGCCATTGCCTTCTCCTCCGGGGGCCCTAAGACAATAGAAATGTCTCCTCTCCCGGCCCTGGGGTTGCTCTAAGTGTTGGCCGAGATGAAGGGGCAGCCCCTTTGGGGAGGCAAGTTCCCTACACGCTCTCCTTAACCCTCCAAGAGCACCTGCATGCCAGGGCGCTACTCTGTACCCATGGTGCCAGGGCCCCACCCCCTGAGTCCTGGGAGCGGAGGAGGAGGCTGGGATGGGGTGTGGGGGGGATGCTGCGGACATTCTGGAAGGAGATCAAGAGGCCAGAGACAGTGGGCCCCGGGGGCGTCAAGGCCCATCCCTTCCATTTTACAGACGGGGCGGCTCCAGCCCTCCTCCGGGCGCAGGGAACGCCTGGTCACACCTCCTCTCGCCTCCGCTGTGTTCTCACCCCAGGTGTCCCAGAAGAGCATCTCGAACAAGATGAACAGCTCCAACCTGGCCTGCGTCTTTGGGCTGAATCTGATCTGGCCGTCCCAGGGGGCCTCCTCCCTGAGTGCCCTCGTGCCCCTGAACCTGTTCACCGAGCTGCTGATCGAGTACTACGAGAAGGTCTTCAGCGGCCGCGGGGAGCGCGGGGCCCAGGCCAGCGAGCCGGGCGGTGCCCCCACCAGAGGCTCCGTCCCCGACGGGCGCGCTGCAGGAGACAGACCCGCCTCCGGCCTCGCCAGACCCCCGCTCCCTCCGCGTCCCCTGACCACGGCCTGGAGACTCCTCTAGGGCTGGAAATGCCAGTGGTGCTCTCTGCGTCTGTGTTTTGTAAACTTGCCATTAAACCATCTTCTAGGGAACCAACCCTCCCCTGAAAATTCCGTGGTTCTGATCCGTCAGCCCCTCTTGTTGGGTAATGGCAGGCTGAGACAAGATGATGGATCTGCGAGGGTCAGGACTCGGCCCGGCCTCCCTCAAAACGGGAATGTGGTGGCTGGGCCTGGCACCAGGCATCTCCTGCTGCCGCGATGTCACGTGGCACGCCATGCACACCCAGTGCCTTAGAGCAGCGGCTCTGGTCACTGCCCGCGAGTCGGTGGGTCAGCGGGCAGCTCTGGTCGCTTCAGGACTTGCTTGGCAGGCATCAGGCACCATGGTGGCTGGGGAGACTCCACCCTCCCGCAGGCACTGTTTCCGTTTGATGAATGGGCACGCATTCCCTGGACACGAGCCGAGTCCAAGCGGGAGCACTGGCACGGCGGCTTCCAAGCTTGGGTGACGTCACCAACGCTCACACCCTGTCGGCCAGAGCTGGCCTCGGGGCCAAGGCCAGGGTCACAGCGGGAGGGCAAAGGGTGCGGATGAGAGGAGGCGGAGAAACGGGGCCATCGGCTACCCGAGGGCTGCAGGACGTGTCCTGGCCCTGTGGTCTCAGGGAGGCCAGCCCCATGGCGTTGCAGGATGGCCCTGTGTTCCCAGCTCCCCATACAGTGAGGAGCCATAAAAAGTCATGGCTCCACGTTCCCAGCAAAGAGCCCCCAGTGTCCCTGATTGGCCAAGCCAAGGTCTCACCCTGGACGGGCGCTGTGTCCGGGGCAGGCACCCGTGGGCTTGCCTGAGTCAGGTGCCCCACACAGACCCCCAACAAAGGAGAGCTGGTGCCCGGCGGGTCAGTGTGGGCAGGCCCCCTACATCATAAACCGCAGGCCAGGGTTTCGACAACAGGCCCTTCTTTTCTTGCCATTGTGGAGGCTGGAAGCCCAGGGTCAGCGTGCCAGCAGGGTCAGCGCTCCCCCTGATGTGTGGACGGCCACCTCCTCTCTGTCCTCAGGAGACAGAAGGGCCAGCTCTCTGGTGATGACCTGTTGGGCCCCGCCCCACACTCATGACCTCATTTAACTTTAACTCCTCTGTAAGGAGGGCTTCCTTAGTGGCTCAGACAGTAAAGAATGTGCCTACAAAACAGGAGACCTGGTCCATCCCTGGGTTGGTGCTATCCCCTGGAGAAGGGAGTGGACAGTATTCCATTCCCTTCCAATGAACCCACCCCGGTATTCTTGCCTGGAGAATCCCATGGACAGAGGAGCCTGGCGGGCTACTATTCATGGGATCGCAAAGACTTGGACACAAGTGAGCAACTAACACTTTCACCTTATCTTCCCAGGTGGCGCTAGTGGCAACGAGCCTTCCTGCCAGTGCAGGTGACACCAGAGATGTGAGTTCAGTCCCTGGGTCGGGAAGATCCCCTGGAGGAGGGCATGGCAACCCGCTCTAGTATTCTTGCCTGGATTGTCCCATGGACCCCTGGGGCTACTTCCTGAATGCGGAGGGTGTGGGCGCCGTGCTCACCTCCTGCCTCTTCTCTCCTCCACATTCACTCCACTCCCACCCATGGCTGCGGTCGCCTGCCTGCCTGTCCTCGTCTCTGTAAGGGAGGGGACATGTGCCCCCTGAGCTGTCTCCCAGCGCCCAGCAGTGAGTGGGTGACACCTCATTTCAAGGACCCAGCAGACTGAGAGCAGAGGAGCATCCTCTCGTTTCTCACGACACGGGTCCCGTGTCGTGTCCAGGCCAGAGCACAGCGTCCCCAAGTCCCGGCCATTCAGGTGGTGAGGACATTGGTCCTCCTGTGGCTTCCGGGGCAGAGGAAGGGGAGCTGGTGGCAGGTGCTGGAGTAGAGAGCCTCCCACTGACACAGCACGTCTTCCTGGGGAGAGGCAGGCCCAGCCCCAGCAGGGTGGGCTGTGGAGTCCCAGTCCAGGGTCACAGATGCAAGGCTTTGCACCAAGGCCATGGACACAGGGCCCAGAACCAAGGTCACCTCTAGAACTGACTGAGCCCCTTTGTAACTGCTGCCAAAAGCCCCCCGATCATCACCAGCCGGTTTCCTGACCCCAAGTTAGGCAAAATGCCCACCCTGTGCTCACCCTCTCACCCCTAACCAGTCACCTAATGCCACCCTTCCAGCAGGAATTCTCTTTGTCTTGAGGCTGTAAAAATTGGCTGCTAACCCACAAAAGCTGTGACCAACCTAGACAGTGCATTAAAAAGCAGAGACATCACTTTGCCGACAAAGGTCCATCTAGTCAGAGCTCTGGTTTTTCCAGTAGTCATGCATGGATGTGAGAGTTGAACTATAAGGAAAGCTGAGCGCTGAAGAATTGATGCTTTTGAACTGTGGTGTTGGAGAAGACTCTTGAGAGCCCCTTGGACTGCAAGGAGATCCAACCAGTCCATCCTAAAGGAGATCAGTCCTGAACATTCATTGGAAGGACTGATGTCGAAGCTGAAACTCCAGCACTTTGGCCACCTGATGTGAGGAGCCGACTCATTGGAAAAGACCCTGATGCTGGGAAGGACTGAGGGCAGGAGGAGAAGGGGACGACAGAGGATGAGATGGCTGGGTAGCATCACCAACTCGATAGACATGAGTTTGAGCAAACTCAGCGAGATAGTGAAGAACAGGGAAGCCTGGCGTGCTGCAGTCATGGATCGCAAAGAGTCAGACACGACTGAGGGACTGAACAGCAGCTCACGAGAGCGTCGGTGCTCCCCGGAGCCCGCCCGCTGTTCAGACAGCGTCCCATCAGCTCTCCCTGAACAGCAGCTCTCCCTGAAGGCTCTCCCTGAAGGCTCTCCCTGAAGGCTCTCCCTGAAGGCTCTCCCTGAAGGCTCTCCCTGAAGGCTCTCCCTGA
>SJYX01000999.1:108384-131370 GCA_006410675.1 Oreotragus oreotragus
CTGCTAAGTCGTTTCAGTCGTGTCCGACTCTGTGCGACCCCATAGACGGCAGCCCACCAGGCTCCTCCGTCCCTGGGATTCTCCAGCAAGAATACTGGAGTGGGTTGCCATTTCCTTCTCCAATGCATGAAAGTGAAAAGTGAAAGTGAAGTTGCTCAGTCATGTCTGACTCTTAGCGACCCCATGGACTGCAGCCCACCAGGCTCCTCCATCCATGGGATTTTCCAGGCAAGAGTAGTGGGGTGGGGTGCCATTGCCTTCCCCCACTTGGTAACTAGTCACCCTGATTTTGAAAACACCGCCTGATCGCTGATCCTGGGGAGGACGCGGGCCAGAGGCCACATGTGCTGCAGGCAGTTGGCTCTGGACCTCCGAGTTCCACCGTCATAATATTCCCTCCTCTTCCCACAGGAGGGGCGAGGGGGCCGGGAGAGAGGCCGAGAGGATTAGTCCTCCCTGGTGAAGTCCCTCCCCAACCTGGGGCAGGTGGGGCTGCTCTGATCATCTCATGTCTCATCTACAGATGAGGACCTGGAGGACCAGAGAGGTAAAGGAACTTACTCTAAGTCACACAGCTTGCAGGTGGCAGAGCAGGGATTCGGATCTGTGCAGCCCTGTGCTGTGGGGGCCTCAGTCTCCCCACCTTACAGTGGAGGGCGGTGTTTACACTCCACACTCCCCTCCAGCTGCCAGGACAGCGGCTCAGAAACCCTGAGACCTGAGACTGAATCAGCTCCACCGCAAGTCTGATCAGATCAAACCTCCTGGCCCGGCTTCCTGTCTGAACACATTTGAACGATCCCGTGTGGACATCAGGGTTTGTCTGCCCAGTGTTGGCAACAGCCAAGGCTTGGAAACCACCTGTGTGCTCCTTGGTGGATGAAAGGACCCAGCAGCTGTGATCATGTGCACAGTGGAAGACTGTTTAGCTGTAGAAACAAGGAAATCCTACCACTTTTGACAACATGGATGGACGCTGAGGATGCTATGCTAAGTGAAGTGAGTCAGGCAGAGGAAGAAAAAAGCCCTATGATCCCATTTAATATGTAGAACAAAAAACCAACAAAAACCACCAGTGTCATAGAAAAAGAGATCAGATTTGTGGTTACCAGAGACAGGAGGTGGGGAAGGAGGAACTGGAAGGCAGTGATCAAAAGTTACAAACCTCAGCCGTAAGATAGGTAATACTAGGAATATAACTAACAATTGGATGACTAGATACTAAGCGTTCTCATTACACGGAGAATTGTTTTCTCCAAACAAAAACCACCAGTGTCATAGAAAAAGAGATCAGATTTGTGGTTACCAGAGACAGGAGGTGGGGAAGGAGGAACTGGAAGGCAGTGATCAAAAGTTACAAACCTCAGCCGTAAGATAGGTAATACTAGGAATATAACTAACAATTGGATGACTAGATACTAAGCGTTCTCATTACACGGAGAATTGTTTTCTTTTTATTATATCTATATGAGATGATGAATGTCAACTGAACCCATTATGATAGTCATTTCACGATACACATACATCAGACCCACATGCTACATGCCTCAAACTTACCCAGTGGGTGGGAGGGGACATATGTATACCTGTGGCTGATTCCTGCTGATGTATGGCAAAAATCATCACAATATTGTGAAGTAATTGTCCTCAAGGGCTTCCCTTGTGACTCGGTTAGTAAAAGAATCCACCGGTAATGCGGGAGACCTGGGTTTGATCCCTGGGCTGGGAAGTTCCCCTGAAGAAGGGAGAGGCTACCCACTCCAGTATTCTGGCCTGGAGAGTTCCATGGACTGTAGAGTCCATGGGGTTGCAAAGGGTCAGATACGACTAAGCGACATTTACACACACAATTATCCTCTAATTAAAAATGAAATTTAAAAAAGAAAAAGAAAAAAGCTTCATGATGTACATCAATTAGTTCTCAATAAAACGGGAGGAAAGAAAGGTTTGTCTGCTGCCAAACTGTATTTTGGGCACTTCCTGGCTGGACCAGAGTCATCTGCCTCTTTGGGCTTAAAACAGGTCTTGGTCACCCAGGTGGCTGTCCACGCTCCTCCCCACCCCACACCCAGCCCTGGGCACACCTCTTCAGTAGCTGCAGTCACCCTAAGTAGATGGCGAATGTTCACAAAACCAGCGGGAGTTCAGGCCTTCCGAGCCTGGCGGCCTCCCGCTCGGGATGGACTCCAGAGGCTGCACCCATGCTCGCTCCGTGCCAGCCTCCCCGAGCTGGGCGGCCGCAGATTGTGCCCTCACGGCTCCAGGTTCCAGCCCCGTGTCCTGGGCTCCAGGAGCACCTCAGGGCCCGCTGATCTGAGCAGCATAGCCTGTCTCTTCCTAACCCCTCTTTCTCACCCGTCTCTCCACATCCCCACTCCTGGTTCTGGTCTGGCCCTGCACTCCCTCATGGCTCAGACGGTAAAGCGTCTGCCTGCGATGCGGGAGACTCGAGTTTGATCCCTGGGTTGGGCAGATCCCCTGGAGCAGGAAATGGCAGCCTACTCCGGTACTCTTCCCTGGAGAGTCCCATGGACAGAGGAGCCTGGTGGGCTACATACAGTCCATGGGGTCGCAGAGTCAGACGTGACTGAGCGACTTTCACCTTCTCTTTTTATTTCCCTCTATCCTTCTTTATCCATCTTTGCTGTTCCTTCCAGCTTTCCCTCTCTCACAGCCAAGCACAGCCAGAACGGTGCTCTTGGACAACTTGAAAAGTATTGTTTCTTTTCTATTCCCTTACAAAGCTCTGTTTCTTTTCTCGTACATTCTTGTTTTCTTTTTTTTAAAACACAACCTTCCAGATCCAGCCAACCACAGTCAGGCACGAGGGGGCAGGGGGTGGGGCTCGGACCAGCCTAAGTGAGCTCCCTGGCCCCCGAAGGGTTCCGTTCAGAGCCCAAGGCAAACCCAGCGCCGGCCCCCCGGCCTCTGGAAGCACAGCTGGCATCTGCGCCCCTCGCCCCCAGGAAGGCATCTTGTTCTCAAACACTTCAGAACAACACGAAAACGGCCTCAAGAGTTGTGCTGCCAGGAAAAGAAAAAGTCTGAAATAAAAAAAATGATGGCTCCCTTAAGAGCACACCACTGTGAACACCAGAATTAACAACGACATTAAATCAAATCTCATGCATTATGCAGAAAGGTTTACAGTGCAGAGCGCATTTGTGAAATATATGTTTCAAATTTTCTGACTCCGAGAGGTGGCCCCGAGACACTCTCCCGTGGCTGCTTTGATAGCAGCCTCCCTTCCACAAGCGATAATTGTGGAATCCCAGCGCCAGCGCCGCGTAGTCCTGTCACCCTTCCCTTGTATCAAAGCCCCATTTCCACGGCAAGAGAAAACAATTATGGTGATGATGTGCTGGAGACCCACGCGGCACGTATCAGCCTGAAACAATGAGACGTGATGCCGGAACGGGGGCCCCAGAGTGTCTCTATTAACAAGGACGTGTGAGATAAATTGCCCAAACATTCACTTTTGCAAAAATGACAGAGATTTTAAGTGACTCCAGAGATTAGGCAGGCTGCCCAGGACTTGTAGCTGACGTCTACCAGGAATTAATGACTCCTGCCCAGAGCAGAAGCATCTGTAGGCAGAGCAAGTGGCTGGTGCATTCCAAAGAGCCCAGCAATGGGGAGCTGCCATCAGCCCAGACTGCCATCACAGGGGGGGCAGGCACTGGGTTCCCCGCTTCTGGTACAGCTCAGACTCACAGACCTGTGGCTCTAGGTGAGTCATGTTGCCCAGCAAGGGGGGTTCAAAGTGAGGAGCCTCAACTTGGGTTTCTGTCCTCCACGTAGGAGGGTCGCTGGGGTAAGTTCTTGGAGCTTTTCCTCAGTTGCATAATGGGAAGAACGGTCTCCACTCTGTGGGTCTCTGTGTGCTTTGCAGCATCTGTTTTGTGCCGGGAGTAACAGTCTCACAATTACAGAGGTTGGGTGGTGGGGGTGGTGGTACACTTCCTGCCTTCATGGGGCTTGTAGAAGAGCTGGGGGGGGTGGCAAATAAAAGCACAAAATATGCCTTTTTTATTTTTAAAATTATTTTTCATTTATATTTTTTCTTCCAATACCTTAGAGCATTTATTTACTTACTTTATTTTTCCATTTTCGTTTATTTGGCTGTGCTGGCTCTTAGTTGTAGTGTGGGAACTCGTAGTTATGGCTTGTGGGATCTAATTTCCTGACCAGGGATCGGCCTGGGACCCCAGGGGTTGGGAGCCACTGGATCACCAGGGAGTTCCCAGATATGTCTTTTTAGAGCTACCGCAGTATGAACAGAACTCAGGCAGGTGCAGGAGAGAGGTGGGAGGCAGGGGATGGTCCTGGCAGCTCCCAGGCTTGAGTGATTTGGGCCCCGAAGTGGGGTCCTCCCCAGATATAGACGGGGTGGAGGAGGCAGGGCAAGCCCTGCTGTTGGTTTGATAACAAAAAGCTTTCCTGTTTTGCTATCAGAAAAATAATTGCTCAGGGGGAAAAAAATTCACCGACAGAAAGTGCAAACAAAGGCAGTGAGCATCATTTAAAATTTTACCACCCGGGGAGAAGCATTGTTAATATTTTGAGGAATTGGCACTTTCCTACGCTGCTGGTAGAGATGTAAATTGGTACAATCACAATTTAGCAAGCTGGTGAAGTTAAAGCTGATCCAGCAATTGTGAGTCAAGAGAAATAAACCGAAAAGGGAGGTACGGACCATCACTGCAGGGTTGTCGCCAGAGCAGACAATCGGAGGCGACCTGAGTGTGTCCATCAGTAGAAGAAAGGGCGGATGAAGGGAAGTCACTTCCATGAGAGTGAACAGCGTCCTGCAGGTCAAATGAGTAAGCTGGATCTGTGCGTTTCCGTGTGACTGCATCCCTGAGTGTTATGCGGAGAGGAGGTGTTTTAGGGTGACGAACGCAGGCTGCTATCGCTTGTGTGAAGCTTTAAAACGCCCAGTCCCATGTAGTTTATGAATTGGAACTATTGCACGTCTGAACAACATTCAGAAGGCATTTTCAAATCTTACTTGTTTAACTTTTGGCTGCACGGGGTCTCCGTTGCTGGGCTCAGGCTCCCTCTGGTCGCGGCGAGTGGGGACTGCTAGTCTCTGGTCGAGGGGCACAGGCTTCTCACCGCGGCGGCTCTCACTGCACAGGCTGTAACGCGTGTGGGCTTCCACAGCTGCAGCGCATGTGGGATCTTCCCCGAGCAGGGATCGATTCAGGCTCCCTCTGGTCGCGGCGAGTGGGGACTGCTAGTCTCTGGTCGAGGGGCACAGGCTTCTCACCGCGGCGGCTCTCACTGCACAGGCTGTAACGCGTGTGGGCTTCCACAGCTGCAGCGCATGTGGGATCTTCCCCGAGCAGGGATCGAACCGGTGTGCCCCGCATTGGCAGGCGGATTCTTAACCACCGGACCACCAGAGAAGGCCCAAAGGGATTTTTAAAAAATTGAGTAGGAAGGTGGTCTTTAACTTTTACTTCGGTCTAAGTTTTTCTAAGGGGCTTCCCAGGCGGTTCAGCGGTAAAGAATCCACCTGCTGAAGCAGGAGACACAAGAGACAAGGGTTCGATCCGTGGGTCATTCAGGCAGATCCCCAGGAAGAGGACATGGGGACCCACTCCAGCATCCTCGCCTGGAAAATCACCATGGACAGAGGAAGCTGGCGGCTACAGTCCATGGAGCCACAGAGAGCTGGACACGAGTGAGCCACCAGGCACACACACTACAAGATTTTCCAAGGACTCAGTATAATTAAGCGCTCTGCTTCCAGTATGGCTGAATAACCTCTTGGGACCTGCCTTTTCCACAACAACGTCTGTAAGCTCTAGACAAAATACAAAAGGACACGGGTAAGCAGAGAGAAGGTCGACAACGTGCAGGCCCTGGAGGACGAGTGAGGACGGGCTGGAGGGAGGGCCACGCTTGGGGAGGGACGGCCCGGGACGAGCGTCCTCTACGTGACGCTTAATCTGATCTGGGCCAAAGTCGGCAATTCCGTTAGAATGGCTACATCAACAATAGGAAACAGCAGTCTATTTGGCTCAAAGAGCAGAGGCTAGAGTTTGGGACAGTCACTAGCAGGTGGGTAGGGAATTCTGGACAGGAGAGAGCCAGACAGGGAGAGTCTGTATTTTGACCATTTAAACTCTGTTTANCCCCTGGAGCAGGAAATGGCAGCCTACTCCGGTACTCTTCCCTGGAGAGTCCCATGGACAGAGGAGCCTGGTGGGCTACATACAGTCCATGGGGTCGCAGAGTCAGACGTGACTGAGCGACTTTCACCTTCTCTTTTTATTTCCCTCTATCCTTCTTTATCCATCTTTGCTGTTCCTTCCAGCTTTCCCTCTCTCACAGCCAAGCACAGCCAGAACGGTGCTCTTGGACAACTTGAAAAGTATTGTTTCTTTTCTATTCCCTTACAAAGCTCTGTTTCTTTTCTCGTACATTCTTGTTTTCTTTTTTTTAAAACACAACCTTCCAGATCCAGCCAACCACAGTCAGGCACGAGGGGGCAGGGGGTGGGGCTCGGACCAGCCTAAGTGAGCTCCCTGGCCCCCGAAGGGTTCCGTTCAGAGCCCAAGGCAAACCCAGCGCCGGCCCCCCGGCCTCTGGAAGCACAGCTGGCATCTGCGCCCCTCGCCCCCAGGAAGGCATCTTGTTCTCAAACACTTCAGAACAACACGAAAACGGCCTCAAGAGTTGTGCTGCCAGGAAAAGAAAAAGTCTGAAATAAAAAAAATGATGGCTCCCTTAAGAGCACACCACTGTGAACACCAGAATTAACAACGACATTAAATCAAATCTCATGCATTATGCAGAAAGGTTTACAGTGCAGAGCGCATTTGTGAAATATATGTTTCAAATTTTCTGACTCCGAGAGGTGGCCCCGAGACACTCTCCCGTGGCTGCTTTGATAGCAGCCTCCCTTCCACAAGCGATAATTGTGGAATCCCAGCGCCAGCGCCGCGTAGTCCTGTCACCCTTCCCTTGTATCAAAGCCCCATTTCCACGGCAAGAGAAAACAATTATGGTGATGATGTGCTGGAGACCCACGCGGCACGTATC
Source organism: Oreotragus oreotragus (assembly GCA_006410675.1). Taxonomy (NCBI): domain Eukaryota; kingdom Metazoa; phylum Chordata; class Mammalia; order Artiodactyla; family Bovidae; genus Oreotragus; species Oreotragus oreotragus. Next base: position 115,438 of record SJYX01000999.1, read on the forward strand.
AGCCTGAAACAATGAGACGTGATGCCGGAACGGGGGCCCCAGAGTGTCTCTATTAACAAGGACGTGTGAGATAAATTGCCCAAACATTCACTTTTGCAAAAATGACAGAGATTTTAAGTGACTCCAGAGATTAGGCAGGCTGCCCAGGACTTGTAGCTGACGTCTACCAGGAATTAATGACTCCTGCCCAGAGCAGAAGCATCTGTAGGCAGAGCAAGTGGCTGGTGCATTCCAAAGAGCCCAGCAATGGGGAGCTGCCATCAGCCCAGACTGCCATCACAGGGGGGGCAGGCACTGGGTTCCCAGCTTCTGGTACAGCTCAGACTCACAGACCTGTGGCTCTAGGTGAGTCATGTTGCCCAGCAAGGGGGGTTCAAAGTGAGGAGCCTCAACTTGGGTTTCTGTCCTCCACGTAGGAGGGTCGCTGGGGTAAGTTCTTGGAGCTTTTCCTCAGTTGCATAATGGGAAGAACGGTCTCCACTCTGTGGGTCTCTGTGTGCTTTGCAGCATCTGTTTTGTGCCGGGAGTAACAGTCTCACAATTACAGAGGTTGGGTGGTGGGGGTGGTGGTACACTTCCTGCCTTCATGGGGCTTGTAGAAGAGCTGGGGGGGGTGGCAAATAAAAGCACAAAACATGCCTTTTTTATTTTTAAAATTATTTTTCATTTATATTTTTTCTTCCAATACCTTAAACCATTTATTTACTTATTTTATTTTTCCATTTTCGTTTATTTGGCTGTGCTGGCTCTTAGTTGTAGCGTGGGAACTCGTAGTTCTGGCTTGTGGGATCTAATTTCCTGACCAGGGATCGGCCCGGGACCCCAGGGGTTGGGAGCCACTGGATCACCAGGGAAGTTCCCAGATATGTCTTTTTAGAGCTACCGCAGTATGAACAGAACTCAGGCAGGTGCAGGAGAGAGGTGGGAGGCAGGGGATGGTCCTGGCAGCTCCCAGGCTTGAGTGATTTGGGCCCCGAAGTGGGGTCCTCCCCAGATATAGACGGGGTGGAGGAGGCAGGGCAAGCCCTGCTGTTGGTTTGATAACAAAAAGCTTTCCTGTTTTGCTATCAGAAAAATAATTGCTCAGGGGGAAAAAAATTCACCGACAGAAAGTGCAAACAAAGGCAGTGAGCATCATTTAAAATTTTACCACCCGGGGAGAAGCATTGTTAATATTTTGAGGAATTGGCACTTTCCTACGCTGCTGGTAGAGATGTAAATTGGTACAATCACAATTTAGCAAGCTGGTGAAGTTAAAGCTGATCCAGCAATTGTGAGTCGAGAGAAATAAACCGAAAAGGGAGGTACGGACCATCACTGCAGGGTTGTCGCCAGAGCAGACAATCGGAGGCGACCTGAGTGTGTCCATCAGTAGAAGAAAGGGCGGATGAAGGGAAGTCACTTCCATGAGAGTGCACAGCGTCATGCAGGTCAGATGAGTAAGCTGGATCTGTGCGTTTCCGTGTGACTGCATCCCTGAGTGTTATGCGGAGAGGAGGTGTTTTAGGGTGACGAACGCAGGCTGCTATCGCTTGTGTGAAGCTTTAAAACGCCCAGTCCCATATAGTTTATGAACTGGAACTATTGCACGTCTGAACAACATTCAGAAGGCATTTTCAAATCTTACTTGCTTAACTTTTGGCTGCACGGGGTCTCCGTTGCTGGGCTCAGGCTCCCTCTGGTCACGGCGAGTGGGGGCTGCTAGTCTCTGGTCGAGGGGCACAGGCTTCTCACCGCGGCGGCTCTCACTGCACAGGCTGTAATGCGTGTGGGCTTCCACAGCTGCAGCGCATGTGGGATCTTCCCCGAGCAGGGATCGGTATTCAGAAGGCATTTTCAAATCTTACTTGCTTAACTTTTGGCTGCACGGGGTCTCCGTTGCTGGGCTCAGGCTCCCTCTGGTCACGGCGAGTGGGGGCTGCTAGTCTCTGGTCGAGGGGCACAGGCTTCTCACCGCGGCGGCTCTCACTGCACAGGCTGTAATGCGTGTGGGCTTCCACAGCTGCAGCGCATGTGGGATCTTCCCCGAGCAGGGATCGGACCGGTGTGCCCCGCATTGGCAGGCGGATTCTTAACCACCGGACCACCAGAGAAGGCCCAAAGGGATTTTTAAAAAATTGAGTAGGAAGGTGGTCTTTAACTTTTACTTTGGTCTAAGTTTTTCTAAGGGGCTTCCCAGGCGGTTCAGCGGTAAAGAATCCACCTGCTGAAGCAGGAGACACAAGAGACAAGGGTTCGATCCGTGGGTCATTCAGGCAGATCCCCAGGAAGAGGACATGGGGACCCACTCCAGCATCCTCGCCTGGAAAATCACCATGGACAGAGGAAGCTGGCGGCTACAGTCCATGGAGCCACAGAGAGCTGGACACGAGTGAGCCCCCGGCCACACACACATACACACAAGATCTTCCAAGGACTCAGTATAGATAAGTGCTCTGCTTCCAGTATGGCTGAATAACCTCTTGGGACCTGCCTTTTCCACAACAACGTCTGTAAGCTCTAGACAAAATACAAAAGGACACGGGTAAGCAGAGAGAAGGTCGACAACATGCAGGCCCTGGAGGACGAGTGAGGATGGGCTGGAGGGAGGGCCACGCTTGGAGAGGGACGGCCCGGGACGAGCATCCTCTACGTGTCGCTTAATCTGATCTGGGCCAAAGTCGGCAATTCCGTTAGAATGGCTACATCGACAATAGGAAACAGCAGTCTGTTTGGCTCAAAGAGCAGAGGCTAGAGTTTGGGACAGTCACTAGCAGGTAGGTAGGTAGGGAATTCTGGACAGGAGAGAGCCAGACAGGGAGAGTCTGTATTTTGACCATTTAAACTCTGTTTAAAGTTCTACCTGATTGCTGAGTCACAAATACAGGATAGACACCAGCTAATGATAAAAGAACTGAACTGGGTCTTGATCCACCAACTGAGTTTGCAGTTAGGGCCCAGTTCAGTGCCTGCTAAGGCAAGAAAAAACCAGCACGCTTCAAAGGGCTATAACAGGTCCCAGGGTCTCTACAACATAATATCCACAACATCCAAGATGCAATTAAAAATTATTCATCATACGATGAAACAGAAAATGCAATCTAGTCTAAAATAAACAATGATGGGTGCACGGTAAGTCACTCCAGTCGTGTCTGACTCTGTGCGACCCCATGGACTGTAGCCCACCAGTCTCCTCTGTCCATGGGATTCTCCAGGCAAGAATACCTGAGTGGGTTGCCAGGCCCTCTTCCAGCGGATCTTCCTGACCCAGGGATCGAACCCACATCTCTCATGTCTCCTGCATTGGCAGGTGGGCTCTTTACGACTAGCGCCACCTCAAAAAACGATCAATGGAGACCAACCTTAAAATAATGCAGGTGTGGAAAATAGCAGTCAAGGATGTCAAAGCAGCTATTATACTCACCCTCAAGTTCACAAAGGAAAATACACTTCAAGTAAATGAAAAGAGAGGGAATCACACTGAAAAAAAAATAAAAATCTTTAAAAACAGGGAAATTCCGTAAGAGTGAAATACAGTATTTAAAACTATTTTTTTACAAACAGAAAAGAAAAAGAAGCCCATTGATGATGTTTAACAGGAGGATGGAGGTGATAATACAGGATCTTTTATTATTTTTTTATTTGAGGAACTTCCCTGGTGGTCCAGTGGTTAGAACTCTGTGCTTCCTCTGCAGAGGGTGCAAGTTCTATCCCTGGTTGGGGAACCAGGATCCCGCGTACCACATAGCGAGGTCAAGAAATAGACGTGAAGTCAGTGACCGTGGATTTGGAAGTGGCGCACACAGATTCTCTGGGGCTGATGTGAGCCTGCTCTGACACCAGTGCCATGCTTCCAGAGGTGGCCCACCCCAGGCTGCCCCCCCTCCCGCTTTCTGGGCAATGCCTCCACCTCAGTGAGCCCCAGCAGTGGAGGTGGTGGGGACCCCTCCTCCTTCTGACTTAACCCCGTGGGGTGGGGGAAGCTGGGGGTGGAAGCACCTCCACATACACCCTCCTGGGGCCAGCCTTCCCCCTCCTGGCTGCCCGATCCCGCAGGGACGACCTGCCCGATGCTGCTGGAACCAGTGGGTCTCTGCCACCCGACGACAATAGGGACCGATCAGAGCTGCCTGCGGGTAGGTGGGAGTCTTTCCGTTCTGTCTGGAAACCAGGGATTCCTGGAGTGGGTGCTGGGGACTCGCCAAGCAAGGGGTAGCCAGTGAGGGCAGCAGAAGCCACGGCCTGCACCTGGCTCTCCCTGCAGCCTGGCGTGGGGTCCTCCCGGGGGACCAGAGGCAGGGGGCNGTAGGTGGGAGTCCTTCCATCCTGTCTGGAAACCAGGGATTCTTGGAGTGGGTGCTGGGGCCTCGCCAAGCAAGGGGTAGCCAGTGAGGGCAGCAGAAGCCACGGCCTGCACCTGGCTCTCCCTGCAGCCTGGCGTGGGGTCCTGCCGGGGGACCAGAGGCAGGGGGCGGGGGTAGCGTGAGCAGCAGCCGCCCGAAGCAGGACAGGCTGAGGCCAGGCTGGCCGGGCAGGGTGGTCTCACAGTCTCAGATGGCAGCCACTTCCTGCTCAGACTTCTCCCTGGGGTGTGCCTGGGGAGCCCCCCAGCCACACCCTGAGCTGCTGCAGAGGGGAGGAGGGCAGGACGTCGAGGTGGGGACCAGGAGCCCCCGAGCAGCATCACCAGACCCTGCAGGCCTGTTCTCGGGGAGCCCCAGGGGGTCTGGGAGATGGGTGGGGGCACAGCAGAGTCTAGTGTAAGGAGCGCTGCCCACCACCATGGGACCTGCAGTCTGGGCTGAAAGTGCGGGGAGGGGCAGCGTGTGGTCAGGAGCACTTGGCCAGCCTGTGCCCCTTCATCTGTCCCCTCATGCTCGGTGGAGTCACCCGGGGGCCAGGTCACCATCTGCAGCCCTTGATGGCCAGCTAGCCAGGTCCGGAGTGCACGTGCCTGCGACTAGGTTGGGGCGGCTTCCAGCCATCCACACGGGTCCCACGTGACCAGTGTCCAGCGTCCAGAGAGGCAGCGTGTCCGGGAACCACGGACTGGGATAAAGCCACCTGCTGGCCGAGACCTGGGTGTGTCCCCCTTTAGGTCCTGGCACGTCACGTCCCCTGGGAGGGGCTGACGTGTCAGAGCAGGTCCCAGGAAGGAGCTGGGTGGGGCGGGCACACAGTTGGCCGTCAGGGAGCGGGGTCTTGGGCAGGACGCCACTGCGTGGGCTGTGCGGGGGTAGGCGAGGCCGGGGGGCAGCCCTGGCTGGTCCTGTGGGGAGAAACCTCCGAGAAGCAGATCTCAGAGGACCCGTGGAAGGCGTCTGTTATGGTTGTGTCCCCCACGAAAGACGCTGAAGTCCCTAGCCCCCCGTATCTGTGAACGTGGCCTGATTCAGAAGTAGGATGACACAGTTGATGTGTGATCACTGGGGTGGAGCCTCATCTTGTACAACTTGTCCTGAGGAGAAAGGAAGCTGTGGACACAGACACCCACACGGAGAAGTGTCAGGCGGAGCAGGGGACGGGTGATGAGTCTACGGCCGGAAGCAGTCTGTCCCGCAGCCTCAGGAGGAACCAGCCCTGCCGCTGACACCTTCATCCCGGACATCCAGCCTCCGAGCTCCCTGCCTCCGTGAAGCAGACAAAACCACACGAAGGTGACTCACGGCAGGTCAGGAACGTCCCAGGAGTCAGAGCCAGGAAGGGGAGGAAACGCTGGGTCTTGGTCAGGGAACCTGAGGATGGCTGTCCTGAGAGGGGACTGTGGTCAAGTCCCCAAGTTGGGGAGATACTCAGGGAGACGGCTGGGGGAAGGGGCACGCGGGTGAGCACACCGCATGTGCAAAGGCCCTGAGGCGGGAGCACGTGGGTTCCAGGCGGTGCAGAGGCCATGTGGCCAGAACAGAGCCATGGAAATGGAGCGGAGCGGGAGGAGATGCTGAAGGGGCCGGAGGAGGTGGGACCTGTGGCCTCGAGGACTTGAGCTTTTGCTGAGCGAGGAGGGAAAGCCGGGGTCTAACGGAGGCGCTGTGGCGCTGGCCACGCGGGACGGAGGAGGTGACTGTGCGGAGGCGGTGCTGGCGGTGGTCCAGGCTGTGGACGGTGAGACCGAGGCGGCGGTGTGGGGGGCGAGGTGTTAATCAGCACATCCTGCTGCAATTCAGGAAGCGCACCTGACAGGTGGCCACTGACCGTGGTGAAGGGCCAGCCCCCGTTACTAGGGAGGCTGAGCTCCCCGGGATGGAGGGGCTGGCCTCTGAGACGCCAGCTGTCCTGGCAGACGGCCTGGACAGCAGAGACCAGGCCGTCCAAGATGCCCGCTGATGTCATGGGGCTGGCCGTGGGCAGCGGGAGTCCACGGCAGAGGTCTGGGCTCGAGACGAAGGCTGGGGAGATACCAGCACAGACACACGGAAAGCCAGGAGGTGGGGCGAGGCCCGTGAGAACGCAGGAGGAGTGGGCGCCACACACACGGACCCATCTGCAGTGTTCAGAGGTTGCCCAAAAGCAGAGCCAAAGCGGTCTGACCGGTCTGGGCCCGGGCAGGGGAGCGGGTGGGGGCGGGGAGCAGGAGGCGCTGGCTATAGCAGACCCCGCTGGGGACTCCAGTGGACAGTCGCTCTGTCCTCCACCCCATTCTCTGGCCACAGCCGACTGTCCATCAATGGGCTCCTCACCCAGCTGGACCAACCAGAGGCCTCTACAGCACATCTGGAGCAAGGATGCAGGCGGTCTGGCTTCCCAGTGTGACTAAGACCCAGGACCGTTGTGGGACCCTGGGGCCATGCTGCCCAGGAGGCAGAGACAGCAGTCCTGTGGATCCTGAGGGGGGGGAGGAGGAGGGGGAAACAGTGTGCATGTGGCCCCTGGCTCCGCACGGAGCCTGCTCTGGGCTTCTGCTACTTGCAATTGTCAATCCTGGCCCTAAAAGGGGTGCCTGCACCCCCCCAGGGTTGGGGGATCTCTGCGTGGTAGCCCTGCCCAGGATTCTCTCTTCCCTCCTTCCCTTGAGGTGGGCTGAAGGCAGGACCCTGACCTTTACCCCCTCCAATCCTTACCTCCCTGCCCCCCCACCCCGTGCCCCCCGAGGCCTCTCTGTTGAAGGTAAGGAAACAAACCACAGGGCTCTGAAACCATCCATCGAGTTTAATGCATCGTACAGAAGGAAACTACATCAGCATATTCAAGACAAACACGGTTTCTCTATCCTCACTAGCCATCGGACGGTCCTCCCTGGTCCAAAGAAAACTAAGTCTCAAGACACATCGGCAGCTACCCCTCCTGGGTCCAACCTTTCACATCCTCCCACTAACAATTTTTTCAAAAACATAATTCAATCCATCCGAGAAGAAAAACCAACCAACTGAAAAAAAAAAAGGAACCTGAAGACATTTACATCTCCAGCCACGCAGTAATGCATAATTGGCATCTAGAGTAACCAATATATAAGACGTGTGTCTCACAGTTCACTTTGTTCATCAATAAAAGAATATAAAAATCTTGTTCAACCATGTGTTAAGTGTATTAAAATAGATCTGTATCGTACAGCACAGTTTCTCCCGGAGTCGTGGGAATGACAGGAGGGGCCACGAGTGGGCCGTGGGGGGCACCGGCCAGCCCCCTTGCTGTGCAGTTGGCATTGTGCGTGCGTGTGTGCGTGTCTGGGGCCACGTGTGCACACGCACATGTGTGCACTGCGATCGGCACCATGTGATACGCTGGGGGTGGGAGCCCCATGGCTCCCAGGTGCTCATCCTGTTGTGCTAAGCTCTAAGTCCCTCGGGGACTGGAGAAGCTGCAAGGCTTGACAAGCCTGCACAGCCCGCCCCAGATGCAGGAGCCCTTTGACGGGCGACGGTGGGCGCCCTCCCTCCGCTTTCGGGGAGACTGCAAGAAGAGGGGCCCTCCAGTCTCCCGAGGCCACTGGTCTCTCCCTCCCCACTCCCCTCACTTCTTAAAAGCCGCTCTGGGTCCCTCCAGTTTGGCAGCCTCCCCCTCCGCCCGAGGGGGCTCCCGTTCATCCCTGGCAGCGGAGACCCCGGTGAGCGGGAAGCAAAGTCACCAAGTCCCCTTCACATTAAATTATCTCACAATAAAAATGCCATACAAAAATGTAAAGTTATTTTTTTGGCATAGTGTCTGTACTGGCAAGAAAAGAGGAATGGAATACTTTATCGGCTCTTCGAAAGGAGAAAAGAAAAGGCTTCGGTCGTTAGGCTGAACGATTCAACCCCAGGTGGGAAACCTGCCAAACGCCTCCCCAGCATGGCTGCAGCTCCACCTCGCCCAGAAACTCCGTGAGAAAAAGACACCGAGGGCAAGAGGAATGCAAAAAGTCAGCAGAGGCGGGGAGGAGGCGTGCAGCGAGGGTACCCCTCGAGATCAGGGGCCAGACAGAGGCCCGGCCGACAGCAGCGTCCGACCCCTCGGGGGCGCCCTTCAAGTTAAACAGCTGCGATTCTGAACGCTAGTAACACTGATGTGGGGGCAGGCGTCTGGAAGGCCTGGCGCGCAACAGGCGGCCCCGTAAGGGCAGACGGGCGGTGGAGTCTACCTAGAATCTACCACCTCTCGCTCCAACTAGCTCTACTACTCAGCTACGTCTTGTCCCCAGCGCCCCTCCCGCGAGCATGCGGGGAGCCTCGGCCCTTCTGTCGGGCGCAGGGCTGACTCGAGGCCGAGGAGACAGCTGTGCCCAGAAACCCGAGGCCTGGACAAGCCCCCCAGCAGCAGGGAGCTGACTCTGCGCCCCCAGCTGGATTCCGGGCATCCTGTCTGACCGGAAGCAGGCAGGGCTCCATCCCCAGAGTCCTGGCTCCGGGACTCTCATTCAGCTTCTCCTCCCTTCTTTCCTGTCTCTGTCTGGTTTGTCTGAAATTCATAGTGTATATGAATTAAGGCTGACAGAACCCGCAGGTCTTGCGAGCAGGGTCTCAGTGACTTTCCGTGGGTGTGAAGACGGGTCCCTTGGGGGTCAGTTGTGCCCCTGGGGGTGCTGGAGGGCAGAGTGCATGGCTGCTGTTGAGGGCTTGGTCCAGGGCCCTGCCAGCAGTGGGGCCGGGCTGGTGGTCGTCATGGTGACCTGGAGCATCTGATCACCCTGTATCAGTCTAAGGAGGGCCCGCAGGCGGTCCAAGGACGACTGGGTGCCCCTCTGCCGGGCCAGCAGGCTCGTCTTGAGCTCCAGGCATTTCTGTTTGGGGAAGGTGTCAGAGAGAAAGGTCTCAGCATTTAGCAATGCATGCCATCTGGGGCAGCCCCTTCTCCTAAAGTCCCTCCCTTCCCTCGCAGAGGCTGAAAGAAACCAGGAAGAGGGCCTCACACACCAGCCAGAAGCGAAAAACGGAGCCACAGGAGAAGTTGGTTTAAGAGTCAGGGCTGGAACTGGTATGTGTGCAGGGATGTGGGAGTGTGCTCCCTTGCTGGGAGCTCCCAGCTGACCACACCGTTCCCGCCTCCTGCTGCAGGAAGCTCGGCACCTGCTCTGGCTCAACTGCAGCCCCTCGGAAAGACCTTGAGCTTGCTGGCCAGTCCTCAGCTCTTTCTCTTGCCTGCCGTGTTCATGGCCTTTTCTAGCCTTTTAGGTTTCATGGCAAAACAGTGAAGTGGTTAAGGACTGATGCCTCAAGTTAGAATTTGAATCATTTGCTGCTTGGGCAATTAACTTCAACTCCCTGAGACTACGTCCATAACTCCAAGACAGGAATAATCACAGGGCCTCTTCATAGAGTTATTGAGAGGATTAAATGAAATATGACATTTAAGTTTTTACCAGGGCCTGACACTGCTGCCACCATCATCACCACCAAATTCATCACCATCACCATCACCGCCACCATCACCACCAGCATCACCATCATCATCACCATCACCACCATCATCACCATCACCACCATCACCACCATCAGCAGCATCACCAGCATCACCATCATCACCACCATCACCATCATCACTGCCATCATCACCACCATCACCATCATCACCGCCATCACCACCATCAGCAGCATCACCAGCATCACCATCATCACCAGCATCACCATCATCACTGCCATCATCACCACCATCACCATCATCACCACCATCACCATCATCACCACCACCATCACCACCATCACCATCACCACCATCATCACCGCCATCATCACCACCATCATCGCCATCACCACCATCACCACCATCATCACCACCATCACCACCACCATCACCACCACCATCGCCAACATCACCACCACCACCACCACCACCACCATCACCACCATCACCAGCATCACCACCACCATCACCAGCATCACTACCATCATCACCATCATCACCACCATTATCACCATCACCACCACCATCACCGTCACCACCATCACCATCACCACCACCAGCATCACCATCACCAGCATCACCACCAGCATCGCCACCACCATTTACCACCACTCTACAGAGAAGAAACCATCATGTTCCCTTTCTACAAGAAGAAACGGAGGTTCAGAGATAGGGTCTTCCTGAGGTCACAGAGCTGAGAAGGAGCAGAGCCAGATGTCCAGCAGCTTGATAACTATGTGTCTACTTAGTCTCAGAGCTGCCCTGTCCTCCTGCTGACCCCCTGAATGACGCTGGTGAGCCTTTCCTCTTCTGGGGCGGCAGTGGCCAGGCAGTGACACTTTGATCTGCACCACCCGTGGTCCCCCGGCAGCCCCGCCACGCCGCGCACCTTCAGCGCAGCGGCCAGGCGCCGGTCTCGCTCCCCCAGTCGCTGGCGCTCACTCCGCAGCTCACTGCCCCTCTGCAGCAGGTTCCGCTTCTCCTCTTCTTTGACTAGGAAAGAGGAAGGACTAGCCAAGGGCCTGGATCCCAGGCCCCACGGGAACGGCAGGTAAGCCGGAGCCGGGCCGTAGCTGAGCAGGAGAGGCGAGAAGAACCCTAGGTCCATCCCCAGGGGTCACTCTGGCCACATCCTCCTGCAGTAGCCAGAGGCGCTTGCCGGATGCTCAAGGGCTGAAATTCCACCTCCGCAGTAACTGCCCTGCACTCAGGATTAGTCCCAGGCTCCCTCTTTTCAGAGCTTTGGATCAGAACAGCCTCTGCTGGGCCCGAAGTGAGTCCAGCAGTCCGAGGGCGGGGCTGAACAGAAGGGTGTCGCTGCCCCTTCCCAGTTGCCCCGACGTCTCACCTGTCTTGTGGGTGACGTAGGAGTGCACGATGGCCAGCATCCCGGTCCAGGGCACACCTCCGTCTTTCTTTAAGGCCTGGAGGGCAGACGGGGGGCTGAGCCAGCGGGCAGCCCAGGGCCTGCCATGCTCCGGCTGAGGAACCTGGGGCGGGGGGGACGGAGACAGGGGCACGGGCACGAGCTGTCTGGACTGCCGCACCCCCTCCCCTCAGGCCCCCACAAAACCCGGGATGAGCTCAGTGTTTTCTAAAGTAAAGAGGATTCCCCACGGCAATAAAGAGTCTTCCTCATTGAGATAAAGAGGATTCCCCATGGCAATAAAGAGTCTTCCTCACTGAAATAAAGAGGATTCCCCAATGATTTTACGAGTAACACATTCTATAGAATAGCACTGAAACGTCCCACCACCCAGCCACACACAATATTAACACTTGCAAGTATTTTCACCCAGGTTTTCTATTCTGCACTCTGTTTTTCTCAGTCAGATGGCTGATGGTCAAACGAAACAGCAGCTACAAAACCTGTTTTCTTTTTTAAATTAAGCCCACATAGTGAACAAGTCCCAAAGAATTCCAAATTCCTTTTTAAAAAAAATCATTTTCAGTGACCTCATAATCTCTCACTGAGTAAAGTGCCGGAATCTATTTCACCAACTCTTTGTGGGGAAGCCAGGCTCTTCCTATTTTCTTCCCTTTTATAACGAAAAGCTGAGGGACTTCCTTCTGCACAGAACTTTACCTGTATTGAACTATTCCGTGGGTTCTACTCCTCAAAGCAAGACACCGCGTTTAAAAGGTGTACACATTTTTAAGGTAATGTCTAAGAGTGCTCCTTTCACCACATCGTTGCCAGAAGGGAATGTTATCGTTTTAGCTAATTTGATGGTTTTTCATCTGCATGTTGCTATCAGTGAGAACTGGGTTTCCCTTGTGGCTCAGCTGGTGAAGAATCCACCTGCGATGCGGGAGACCTGCGTTTGATCCCTGAGTTGGGAAAATCCCCTGGAGAAGGGAAAAGCTACCCACTCCGGTATCCTGACTCGGAGAATTCCACAGACTATATGGTCCATGGGGTCACAAAGAGTCGGACACGAATGAGTGACTTTCTAACATGTTAACTGGTGCTATTTTTTGTGGTTTGTGTTATTAGTACACTAAGTTGGAATCGCTAAATCAGCTGCAGAGGGACACCTCTGCTCGCTCTACATCCATGGTCCTCAACCGGCAGTGTCTGACATGGCCACAATGGGGACTGTGATTGGCATCTACTGGGTGGAGGCCAGGGACACCATTGAACACCCTACAGGGCACTGGACAGCACCCCCCAACAGACTATCCTGTCCCAAAGGTCAGCTGTGCTGAGGTTGCAAAGCCTAGCTCTCTACCCAGCCCCTCTTCTCGCCTCTCTGCCTCTCACCCTGCCCTAGCCTGGCCCTCCCCGTCTCTGCTCACGGTGGGGATGACCCAGGAAGCAGGGATGGTTTGAGCAGCCTCAGATGTTGTGCCCAGTGAGGGAGGGCCCTGCAGTTCAGGGAGATGGTGAAGGTGAGGGCTGGGTCGCCCACACGCAGACACAGCCTCCCGTACCTTCTGCTGGCATTTGGGGCACACCCACATGCCCTTGGGTGCTGTTTTGAGGGGCGGGTCCAGGCAGCTGAGGTGGTAGGCCCCCGGGCACGTGCTGCACGGCTGCAGGTTGGCCCCTCGCTTGCAGGCAGCACAGAGCTCATCGTGGGTGATCTCGTTCTGGAAGAGACAGGACAGTGGGAGGCAGGTCAGCGGGCTGGGAGCAGGGGCAGGGGGCAGGCAGCTGCCACCTCGACCTGCCTGGGACCCCTCTTCCGCCAAGGTTTCCAGAAGCTCTGGGAGACAGGACTAAGTCTCGAGGACGGGGGATAATGAAGTGAGCACGGGCCTGCAAACCAGGAGGAGGAGCATCCCGGTCTCCTGTCTCAAAGCCAAGCCCCCTCCCCCCCACCCCAGGCCTGTGGGCTCCACGCAGCAGGACTCGGGCTCAAGGCACCTCCTGTCCCCGTGCCCCAGCTGGCCAGGCACAGGGTGGCTGTGGACAAACGCCACCCCTGATGGCATGGACTTGCGACACCGCAGGGTTAGGGCTGCAAACAGCACAGTCTAATGGAGATGCCATCACCTGTTGCTTTTTAGTTGCTTGACGGTGGCATGAAGGGACCGGAAACTTAGAATTAGGTCTGAAACTGAGTGAAGAAAAACACTGAATAAACCCCAAAGACATGCCCACAAGTAAGGTTGTGACCAGCAAGCATCCTGGGAAGCAGGGACGTAGTGTTTGTGTGCTGGGTGGGGTTTCACAAGGTCATAGAAATGTAGGTGTGTGGGCTGGGACCCTGAGACCCGAGTCCAGTCCCTAATGAGGTGGGGAATGAGGCCCAGAGAGCGCCAACTCTGCCCAAGGTCACACTGTGAGGCCAGACAACCCCCTGGCACTCAGCATCAGCTGCTTCTACGTGGGCTCACGGCTCCAGGGGTCCCTGTGTCCGGAGGGCTCCTGCTTGAACTGTGGGCTGAGCCCTGTGGTTTTGCCCGACTCCATGGGGCAGGCTGGAAAGTGCACTGGTGCTGTACAAAGCCCTCAGCACTGAGCGTGGAGCCCAAGGCCCTCTGCTCCATCTCACGGCAGTAGGACAAGGGGCCCCGGCCCCTTGCCAGGAGTGACCCTACCTGGACTCTGTGGAAAGCATGTCCCACCCACCCAGGTGTGAAGACCAAGGGACACGTACCTTCCAGCAGGGATCCTCATTGGCTAGCACAGGGAAGAAGGGCGGAGAACATGTTAGTGGCCAAGGGGAGCACCGATCAGGACCAGAGTCCACAAGGCCCAGGGTGGAAGGGAGTGTCTCAGGTCCCAGTGACTCCTGGGTCCTCACCCGGGGCATGCTGGGAGTATCTCAGGCCCCAGTGACTCCTGAGTCCTCAGGGCATTCTGGGAGTATCACAGGCCCTAGTGACTCCTAGATCCTCACCAGGGGCATGCTGGGAGTATCTGAGGCCCCACCAACTCCTAGGTCTTCACCCAGGGTATCATGGAAGTAAACATCTCTGCCCTGGCCATGGCCAGAACCCATCAAAAAAGAGGTTCATCGTGGCCCCTAAGCTCCCTGAGGAACATGGCAGCAGCGAGCTATCCAGTGGAGAAAACATTGTTCCAGGGATCCCTCAAAGTGGCTCACTGTCAACTCATTTTCAACCATAACCCACTTCCATTCCAGTGAGGGATGGCCAAACCACATAGTTTAATGATCACAAAAATATTTTCCTCCTAATTTCTGGAATTTATATAGTCTAGTGGGAAGAACAGCTCCTGTGTGTGCCGCACTCGGCAGTTACACAGAGCTGGCATGCTCACCCTGCTGTCCCTGGCCCAGCTCTGAGAGGCCGGCACTGTCACAGGCCGGTTTTATACAGACCAGCAAACCGAGGCTCAGGGAGGTCACGTGACAGGTGAGGGTGAGGGCAGCGGGGCGCAGAGGGCCCAGCTGTCCGGCCGCGGCTGCGGATGGGGCAGGCTGGGTAGCCGGGCGGCAGCCAGTGGAGCGAGGTGTGGCCGCGCCCAGCCCCACAGCAGCCCTGCAGGAGGAGCGCTTACCTCTTGCTGTGAGGAACAGGGGTGTGTTGAGATAGTTGGATGCCAGTCGCTTCCTCTGCAGAGACAGAAAACCAAACCGAATCACAGGGCCCCTCCTCGGGTGACACAGACCCAGCCCAGGACTCACCCGGGACGGGGTCCCCACCTTGGGCTCTGGACTCCAGCCGGACACCCAAGACCAGGGGCAGAAATGGGGACAGACGTGGGCATGGGGGAGGGGAGAAGCAGGTCAGCTAGGGCAAAAGCCAGCAAAGGCTCTGCCCGACAGCCGCGATGGCTCAGACCCATCACGGCTCCTGTGGGCATGCCGGCCTCAAATCAGTAACAAAGCGGGCATCTGGCCGTCCCATCTGTCTGCCTCCTGAGTCTTCTTTCTCAGCAGCTTCTGGGCTTAGGTGGGGAAACGAGGCATATTAGGGACTGGCTCCCCAAATCCCACTTCTTAGCATGAGGTCTAGGAACCTGACAACAAAGAGTGACCCTTGGCTCATCACGTGTAAATGGAAGAAGTTTCCAGTACATTCCAGAAGGTGACTTTAGTCCTGGGCTTTAGCAACTACAGGCCACGTGGGTTCAGACCCTGGTGGTTCAAGGTGGCTTTGGCTGTGGCAAGACGCCGGCTATAGACTCGAATGACGGGTTGTAAACTCGTCTCTCTCAACATGTTTTGGCCGTGTTCAGTGTCGAGAGAGACCCACGGAACTACATGTTGTCAGGGCTCAAGGTCACAGGGCTTTGCATCAGCTCCTGATTCGCTAATCAGGTCATTTCTGGCCAAGGCCACAGACATCGGAGATGAGGGTATGGCCTGGCCTGGCCCCCAGAGCAGGGGGCACATCCATCCCGAGCACAACCAAGGGAACAGTGCCCGTCCTGTACAGAGGACATGCCGTTTCCATGGCTGGAGCTGGTGGAACAGCTCAGCCCTTCTCACAAACGGGGCCCAGTGCTCCGTCGGGGAAAGTCGGGGAAGTGAGTGGGTGTGAACATGCGTGTGCTCTGAGCGGGAGTAGGGAGGGTACCAGCGAGGACAGGCAAGTGGGCTGGGGAGTACGTGACAAGGACACAGGGCGCTCTCCCCACAGGGCACCCACGGGTGTCCCCTCCCAGTGAGGTCCAGCTGGTGAGCCGCAGATGTGCAACAACTGGCCCTGACTCAAGAATTCCCC
>SJYX01000999.1:141926-210621 GCA_006410675.1 Oreotragus oreotragus
TAGGGGGGGGGGGGGGGAGAGTGGGGCTGGAGGGGCTCCCACAGGCAGGGACTAAGGGGTGGAGGGGTGAGTATAGGGCTGGAGGGGCCCCCACGGGCAGGGACTACAGGGTAGGGGGGAGAGGGGAGCTGGAGGGCCCCCGCAGGCAGATTACAGGTGGAGGGGTGAGGGGGGCTGGAGGAGCCCCACAGGCAGAGACTAAGGGGTGGAGGGGTGAGTGGGGAGCCTACGGGGTCAAGGGGTGAGGGGGAGCTGGAGGGGCCCCCTCGGGCAGGGCTGCAGAACCGGGGGCCAGGTGTGTCCACCCCCTTCGAGCACGGGGCCTGGAATTGCAGGATCATAGAGGAATGAGGAGGTGGGAATCACAGAGGAGGCAACCGGGGCCTATAAAGTCCTGGACTCCCTCCCTCCATCAGCAGGGACTCTTCCAGCCACCCACTCGGCCACACATTTTGTTAGCTAGTTAATTATTCCAACAAATGAAATACTTCATCCGTCGAGGCATTGTTCTTTTCCCACAGGTATTGATTCATTCAGCCACGTGGTCTTTTTTTTCCATTTTTTTGGAGAGGGGGTGCACACCGCAAGGCATGCGGGCTCTTAGATTCTGACCAGGGATTGAACCCGCGCCCCTGCAGTAGAGTCAAGGAGTCTCAACCCCTGACCACCTGGGAAGTCCCTGGCCACAGTCTTCCCCTTGGTACTCACTCCCTTGCACCCCACCTTCTTCCCACACCGATTCATTCCCTTGACTCCTCTCTCATATACCATTTATCCTCCCACCGGCTCACTCGTTCACTTGTAACCCCACCCCATCCATTCCCTTACCGATTCGTTCAGTCTCACTGTTCACTCACTCCTCCGCTCTCGCTCCATCCAGTCACTTGGCCCCTCGATCATTCCGCCCGCCGGTGGCTCGCGCTGCCCAGCCCCCCTTCACCTGGCCCGCAGGGAGCCTGCCCTCCCTCACCTTGTTGTCGGCGCTGATGAGGAGGGGCTGGACTTTGACGCTGTCGCTGACCACGGACACGGTGGTGCTGGGGGCCATGGCGGCGGCATTGCTGGGGGCAGTGGAGATGATGGCGTAGGCCACCCCGGCGCCGCTCAGAGGAGCGCTGACGGCGGCGGGCTCGGGCGGGGCCCGCGGCTGGCTGCCGGGCGCTGGCACATGGCTCACGGTGTTGTTGGCGGTGGGGAGCGCGGGGCTGGGGTTCTTGATACTGACCACGGTGGCCTTCTGGAATGTTGGGGGCTGCTTGGGTGGCCGGTCCCGGCCTGGGGTGACGGGGAGGCTGTCTGGGATCAGAGTCTTTGGCCTAACCTGGGGAAGGTAGGGACGGGGACATGGTCAGACACACAGGTGGGGTGCTGACAGGCCCGGCCGAAGAGCAGTCCTGAGCAGAGGCAGGACTTGGGGAAGACTCCAGAGCAGGGGCAGGGACGTGACCTGGCTCAGAGACCCCCGTGTTAGAGGAGAGGGGACGGCGGTGTAGAGACTGGGGACCTGCTTCTGGTACCACCTCCTCCAGGAAGCCCTCCCTGGCCCTCAGGCAGGCTATGAGGTGCTATTCCCACAGCACCCCGGCAATCCATCTAACTCAGGCCAGTCACTCTGGGTTCACGGCATCTTGACTCCTCGTCTGTCCCCCTCCTGGAATCTGAGCCTGCTGGGGACAGGATCCTGGTGAATTCAACACATATGGGCATTCAGAGGGGCTGCCACAAGGACAAGAGGGCCCGGGGCCCCTGCCCCTCACTGGGTTCCGGCTGAGGGCGTCTGTGCAGCCTGCAGCCCCAGGACAGGCAGAAGCCGGCATCATCTGGGCAGCTGGCAGCCCCTCGCGGCTCAGCAGCAGGTGCCCCACTAAGCTGAGTCCCCACCGGCAGGCTTCTGCTCCAGACCTGGCCCAGCTACAAAGGCTCTTGTGTCCCGATTCAGCCCTCAAGGCCGGGGAGGCACCGGCAACACCCCCTCTGCAGAAGAGGAGACTCTGCCCAGGAAGGTTAGAGGTCAGTCTACTGGTCCAGAGTGCTGAGCCCAGTCTCGGGGGCCCCAGGCTGAGCCGGAGGCACCTGGCCCAGCGTCTCCCAAAGGCACCTGCTTGTCCAGAGCTTCTCATGCTTTTCTGAACCGTGGCCCATACTGGAAAGTCTTCTTTACATCATGATCCAGTCCAGAAACAAACTCTGCCCACAAAACAGTGTTTCTGATGCATCTGTTCTATTCCAATCAAGCACAGCTTATTCCGTTAAAAAAAAAAAATTCCTGGTCATGACCCACTAAGCTGATTTCTCAGTTCTTCAGCGTGTGAAAAATGGGGTCTAGTCCAAACGTCTCCTCTGGGAGGTGGGCGGAGGAGGCAGGAGAGGAAAGGGGCTCCCTGGTGGTTACACCTAAGACCTCCGTGCTGAGGGGCTGTGGACAGACAGACACCCCAGAGCCCGCCGCAGGCCGCTTACCTGAGGTAGCACCGCTGCTCCCTGCCCAGCCAACCTCTGCAAGGAGCTGACCTGAGGACCGGTGACAGGCACTGCAGTGATGGCTCCCAAGCCCTGGAAGACAGCAGAGGGCAGCACTCAGCACTCAGACGGGACGGGGCGCGGGGGCGCGACACGGGAGGGAATCTGGGGCTTGTGGTTCAGGCATAGAGTCTTGGATACAACACCAAAGATACAGTCCACATGAGAAGAAATCAATCAGCTGAACTTCAAAAACAACTGAAGTTGGAAAGACAGTTTTGTTTTTTTTTTTTTTTTTTATTTTTTGTATTTATTTATTTTTTTACACGAACTCCCAAACATGAATCCCCCTCCCACCGGAAAGACAGTTTTTAAGAGAATGAAAAATGAGCCACGGCCAAAGGGAAAAAAAAAAAACCACTTTGCCAATCACCTATCTGATAAAAAGACTTGTCCCCAGAATATATAGAAGAACTGCCAAACGCACTAATCAGAAAACAACCCAATGAAAAACTGATTCGAGCAGAACAGTTCACTAAAGAAGATATGCTGATGGCAAATAAGCTACCAAAAAGATACTAAATATTGTGAGTTATTAGAGAAATGCAAAGTAAACGATAGTAAGATGCCACTACACACCCATTCAGAGGGCGACGTTAAGAAGAGCTGGCCGAGCCCAGGGCTGGTGAGGACGGGACGCAGTCCGACCACCACTCTTGGGAGCATAAACTGGTATAACCACACTGGAACAGTGTGACAGTTTTGTAAAAACTTAAACATATGTGTGTTGCTATGGACTGAATGTCGGTGTCCCCCGGAACGTGCGTGTCGAAACACTAATCCTCAGTGTGATGCTTTCACGGATGCAGCCTTTGAGAGTGACCAGGCCATGAAGGTGGAGGCCTCTTGATGGGATTGCAGGTGCTCACTCAGTCAAATCTGAGTCATGAGACCTCGTGGACTGCAGCCCTCCAGGCTCCTCTGCCCATGGGATTCTCCAGGCAAAAATGCTGGAGAGGGTTGTGATCACCTCCTCCAGGGGATCTTTCCAACTCGGGGATCAAACCCACACCCCCTGCACCTCCTGCATTGGCAGGTGGACTCTCTACCTCTGAGCCACCTGGGAAGCCCTTCAGACAGACACAACAAGAGATCTAGCTTCTTTTCTAAACCTAGTCTCGAATCAGATGTCACAACATAAAACTAATTGTAAATAACAATTGAAATAAGAACACTTTAAAAGGCTTCGTTCCCTTCCCCCCCTCCTCAGTTTTAGGAACTAGATAAGCGCTCCAGAATTAGTGCCCTTGTAAGGAGAGATTTGAGAGAGTTTCCTTCCCGTCTCCGCCACATGAGGACACAGCAAGGAGTCTGCCGTGGTCTGAATGTTGAAAGTGAAAGTGTTAGTCACTCAGTCGTATCTATTTGTGACGCCATGGACTGAAGCCTGGCAGGCTCCTCTGTTCATGGGATTCTCCAGGCAAGAATATGGGAGTGGGTAGCCATTCCCTTCTCCAGGGATCCTCTCAACCCAGGGATTGTACCTCAACCCAGGGATTGAACCTTTGTCTCCTGAATTGCAGGCGGATTCTTTATCGTCTGAGACACCAGGGAAGACTTTTGAATATTAGCGTCCCCTTAAAATTCACTTGTTCGAATTCTAATGCTCGAAGTGATGGTGTTAGAAGGCAAGGCCTTTGGGAGGTGCTTCAGCCAGGAAGGTGGAATTCTGATGAAATGAATGGGATTCATGCCTATAAAAGAGGCTGCAGCAACTCAGCCCCTTCCCCCAGGCGAGAAGTCTGCAGCCGGAAAAAGCCCTCACCTGGCCAAGTTGGCACTCTGCTCTCCAACTACCAACCTCTAGGACTGTGAGTAATAAGCATTTCCTTTTTTTTTTTTTTTTCACTTGTAACCCCACCCCATCCATTCCCTTACCGATTCGTTCAGTCTCACTGTTCACTCACTCCTCCGCTCTCGCTCCATCCAGTCACTTGGCCCCTCGATCATTCCGCCAGCCGGTGGCTCGCGCTGCCCAGCCCCCCTTCACCTGGCCCGCAGGGAGCCTGCCCTCCCTCACCTTGTTGTCGGCGCTGATGAGGAGGGGCTGGACTTTGACGCTGTCGCTGACCACGGACACGGTGGTGCTGGGGGCCATGGCGGCGGCATTGCTGGGGGCAGTGGAGATGATGGCGTAGGCCACCCCGGCGCCGCTCAGAGGAGCGCTGACGGCGGCGGGCTCGGGCGGGGCCCGCGGCTGGCTGCCGGGCGCTGGCACATGGCTCACGGTGTTGTTGGCGGTGGGGAGCGCGGGGCTGGGGTTCTTGATACTGACCACGGTGGCCTTCTGGAATGTTGGGGGCTGCTTGGGTGGCCGGTCCCGGCCTGGGGTGACGGGGAGGCTGTCTGGGATCAGAGTCTTTGGCCTAACCTGGGGAAGGTAGGGACGGGGACATGGTCAGACACACAGGTGGGGTGCTGACAGGCCCGGCCGAAGAGCAGTCCTGAGCAGAGGCAGGACTTGGGGAAGACTCCAGAGCAGGGGCAGGGACGTGACCTGGCTCAGAGACCCCCGTGTTAGAGGAGAGGGGACGGCGGTGTAGAGACTGGGGACCTGCTTCTGGTACCACCTCCTCCAGGAAGCCCTCCCTGGCCCTCAGGCAGGCTATGAGGTGCTATTCCCACAGCACCCCGGCAATCCATCTAACTCAGGCCAGTCACTCTGGGTTCACGGCATCTTGACTCCTCGTCTGTCCCCCTCCTGGAATCTGAGCCTGCTGGGGACAGGATCCTGGTGAATTCAACACATATGGGCATTCAGAGGGGCTGCCACAAGGACAAGAGGGCCCGGGGCCCCTGCCCCTCACTGGGTTCCGGCTGAGGGCGTCTGTGCAGCCTGCAGCCCCAGGACAGGCAGAAGCCGGCATCATCTGGGCAGCTGGCAGCCCCTCGCGGCTCAGCAGCAGGTGCCCCACTAAGCTGAGTCCCCACCGGCAGGCTTCTGCTCCAGACCTGGCCCAGCTACAAAGGCTCTTGTGTCCCGATTCAGCCCTCAAGGCCGGGGAGGCACCGGCAACACCCCCTCTGCAGAAGAGGAGACTCTGCCCAGGAAGGTTAGAGGTCAGTCTACTGGTCCAGAGTGCTGAGCCCAGTCTCGGGGGCCCCAGGCTGAGCCGGAGGCACCTGGCCCAGCGTCTCCCAAAGGCACCTGCTTGTCCAGAGCTTCTCATGCTTTTCTGAACCGTGGCCCATACTGGAAAGTCTTCTTTACATCATGATCCAGTCCAGAAACAAACTCTGCCCACAAAACAGTGTTTCTGATGCATCTGTTCTATTCCAATCAAGCACAGCTTATTCCGTTAAAAAAAAAAAATTCCTGGTCATGACCCACTAAGCTGATTTCTCAGTTCTTCAGCGTGTGAAAAATGGGGTCTAGTCCAAACGTCTCCTCTGGGAGGTGGGCGGAGGAGGCAGGAGAGGAAAGGGGCTCCCTGGTGGTTACACCTAAGACCTCCGTGCTGAGGGGCTGTGGACAGACAGACACCCCAGAGCCCGCCGCAGGCCGCTTACCTGAGGTAGCACCGCTGCTCCCTGCCCAGCCAACCTCTGCAAGGAGCTGACCTGAGGACCGGTGACAGGCACTGCAGTGATGGCTCCCAAGCCCTGGAAGACAGCAGAGGGCAGCACTCAGCACTCAGACGGGACGCGGCGCGGGGGCGCGACACGGGAGGGAATCTGGGGCTTGTGGTTCAGGCATAGAGTCTTGGATACAACACCAAAGATACAGTCCACATGAGAAGAAATCAATCAGCTGAACTTCAAAAACAACTGAAGTTGGAAAGACAGTTTTGTTTTTTTTTTTTTTTTTTATTTTTTGTATTTATTTATTTTTTTACACGAACTCCCAAACATGAATCCCCCTCCCACCGGAAAGACAGTTTTTAAGAGAATGAAAAATGAGCCACGGCCAAAGGGAAAAAAAAAAAACCACTTTGCCAATCACCTATCTGATAAAAAGACTT
This sequence comes from Oreotragus oreotragus, assembly GCA_006410675.1. Classification (NCBI taxonomy): domain Eukaryota; kingdom Metazoa; phylum Chordata; class Mammalia; order Artiodactyla; family Bovidae; genus Oreotragus; species Oreotragus oreotragus. Next base: position 148,409 of record SJYX01000999.1, read on the forward strand.
GTCCCCAGAATATATAGAAGAACTGCCAAACGCACTAATCAGAAAACAACCCAATGAAAAACTGATTCGAGCAGAACAGTTCACTAAAGAAGATATGCTGATGGCAAATAAGCTACCAAAAAGATACTAAATATTGTGAGTTATTAGAGAAATGCAAAGTAAACGATAGTAAGATGCCACTACACACCCATTCAGAGGGCGACGTTAAGAAGAGCTGGCCGAGCCCAGGGCTGGTGAGGACGGGACGCAGTCCGACCACCACTCTTGGGAGCATAAACTGGTATAACCACACTGGAACAGTGTGACAGTTTTGTAAAAACTTAAACATATGTGTGTTGCTATGGACTGAATGTCGGTGTCCCCCGGAACGTGCGTGTCGAAACACTAATCCTCAGTGTGATGCTTTCACGGATGCAGCCTTTGAGAGTGACCAGGCCATGAAGGTGGAGGCCTCTTGATGGGATTGCAGGTGCTCACTCAGTCAAATCTGAGTCATGAGACCTCGTGGACTGCAGCCCTCCAGGCTCCTCTGCCCATGGGATTCTCCAGGCAAAAATGCTGGAGAGGGTTGTGATCACCTCCTCCAGGGGATCTTTCCAACTCGGGGATCAAACCCACACCCCCTGCACCTCCTGCATTGGCAGGTGGACTCTCTACCTCTGAGCCACCTGGGAAGCCCTTCAGACAGACACAACAAGAGATCTAGCTTCTTTTCTAAACCTAGTCTCGAATCAGATGTCACAACATAAAACTAATTGTAAATAACAATTGAAATAAGAACACTTTAAAAGGCTTCGTTCCCTTCCCCCCCTCCTCAGTTTTAGGAACTAGATAAGCGCTCCAGAATTAGTGCCCTTGTAAGGAGAGATTTGAGAGAGTTTCCTTCCCGTCTCCGCCACATGAGGACACAGCAAGGAGTCTGCCGTGGTCTGAATGTTGAAAGTGAAAGTGTTAGTCACTCAGTCGTATCTATTTGTGACGCCATGGACTGAAGCCTGGCAGGCTCCTCTGTTCATGGGATTCTCCAGGCAAGAATATGGGAGTGGGTAGCCATTCCCTTCTCCAGGGATCCTCTCAACCCAGGGATTGTACCTCAACCCAGGGATTGAACCTTTGTCTCCTGAATTGCAGGCGGATTCTTTATCGTCTGAGACACCAGGGAAGACTTTTGAATATTAGCGTCCCCTTAAAATTCACTTGTTCGAATTCTAATGCTCGAAGTGATGGTGTTAGAAGGCAAGGCCTTTGGGAGGTGCTTCAGCCAGGAAGGTGGAATTCTGATGAAATGAATGGGATTCATGCCTATAAAAGAGGCTGCAGCAACTCAGCCCCTTCCCCCAGGCGAGAAGTCTGCAGCCGGAAAAAGCCCTCACCTGGCCAAGTTGGCACTCTGCTCTCCAACTACCAACCTCTAGGACTGTGAGTAATAAGCATTTCCTTTTTTTTTTTTTTAATATCATCTCCGCTGGATGTCTCAAAGACACTTGGTGAAGTTTAATACTCATTCATAAAAACACTTGTTTTGTTTTGTTTTTTTTCTTTTTTTCAGTTTTCGCTGCACTGTGTAGCATGTGGGATCTTACTGCCTTGACCAGGGATGGAACACAAGCCTCCCACACTGAAAGGGCAGAGTCTTAACCACCAGACTGCCAAGGAAGTCCCAGTAAGTTTCTGCGCACAATAACCACCCAGTCTATGGTATTTTGTTCTCACAGCTGAAATGGACAAAGGTACCATCCATCTGCAAACCAGCAAGAGGGTTTGCACCGCAAACCAGATCAACCAGCACCCTGATCTTGGACTTCCCAGCCTCCAGAACTCTGAGAAATACGTGTCTGTTGTTTAAGCCCCCAAGTTGATGGTGTTTTTGTTGCAGCTGCTGCTACTGCAGCAGTCCCAACTAAAACATTCTGCCTCTAGACATTACTCAAGGGAAATGAAAGCACATGTCCATACAGAGGCTTGTTCAGGAACATTCCCAGCAGCTCTACTGGAAACAGCCCAGATGTTCATCAGTGGGTCCACAACAGGTCCACAGATGAGCAAATGGTGGCATATCCACCCAAAGGAATATCACTCAGCAATGAAAAAGGAATGAGGAATGAGCAACTGATATGCACAGCATGGATGAGTCTCAAAGTGGTTTTGCTGAACGAAAGGAGCCAGTCAAAAAAAGAAGCACATATTATTGTACGATGTTATTTACATGAAATTCCAGGAAATGCAAACTCATCTAAAGGGATTAGAGATTGTATCAAGATAGGGGATGAAAGGAAGGGACTATACAGGCCTAGGGAAACTTTTGAGGGTCAAGGGTGTGTTTTCTATCTTGATTCTAGTGATGGTCTCACAGATGGATGTCTATGTCAAACATCTTGATATTAGTGGTGGTTTCACAGATGGATGCCTAGGTCAAACATCTTGCACTTTTTAAATATAACACTTTATTGTATATACTATTCTAACAAAGCTCCCTATTTCCCCCCTTAAAGCTCTCTGTCCCTGGAAGGAGTATCATCCTTCCCTAGATGAGACGACAGACGCCCCACAACCCACAGAGCAGCTTCTCCTGGTTACGATGGGGTGGTCCCTCCCTCCTCTGGAATTTCCCACCTGCCCCAAGTGGACAAGCTCTGAGGTTCATGTCCTTCCAGCCAGCTGCCTACCTCTCTGCATGGAGCCAAATTATCCACATTTAACTGGAAATTCACCGTAGACATTTGCTGGAATAGAGCTTTATGCGCAATGCAGAGAGCATCCAAGCAGACACGGTCACTCTATGAGGGAGCGTCTCAATCCACTGTGCCGTTTTTCCCTCTCCAGCACAGTGTAGCAAGACTTGTCCAATACCCGTGTCTTAAAGATTCTGCCCGCCTTTCACAGAGGGATGCACATAGAAGGCGGTGCCCTCAGCTGCCCCTGGACCCGCTGTTGCATCCAGCATCACCTGTGGAGTCTGTCTGCTGTCAACCCCTGGATCCCAGCCTAGAGCTGCACAGGCAGGCACAAAGGGAGCACCATTTGATTAAATAAACTCCCAGGTGATTCTGCCAACCTGGGGACTATGGGCCGAGAAGAAACCAGCCTGTCCCTCCAGCAGGTTCTGCCGTAAAAGGCCCACATGGGCACTTGGCTCCATCCGCGGGTGGGGCCGTGCTGCCCCCTGGAAGCAGGGGTTCCTGCACGAAGACCCCAGGGCCTCAGGACCACAAAGGTAAATCCATGCCCAACACCCACAGAGGCCAGAGAACAGGCACAAAGCTGCTTTCCCTGGGGACTCCCTTCTGGCTAAGATCCCCAAACAAGCCATCCAGGTGAGTGCCGCATGCCATCTGAATGTTTCTCCAGTCCATGCTATCTGCATGGAAAGGCGTGAGGGTTGCCGTGCGTCCGATTCTGAGTGTGTTACTGCACCAGCTATTTGATTCTCTGGCGTACACTTGGGCACATGCATCCTGTGCTTCTATACGAATTCCTCTCTGGGTTCCTCTTTGGCTCTGTGCCCGTCTGTCTCACTCGTGCCACCATCCATCTACGCCTTCATTGCAGGTCGATGCTCAGCCCTCTCTCCTGACCTGAGGCACACTTCTGTCCACACACTGAGAAATTCACAGCCAGGGAGGGGACTTGGGGGAGGGGCCACGAGGGGGAGGCATGGGCAGAGCCCCCGAGGCTGGGCTGAGTCAGAGGGTGAAGGAGACAGGGGGAGCTTTACTCTGACCTCACTCTCACATACTCGGTGAGCAAGAAAGAAACACGACCCGCCACGGGGGAAACAGTGAACACCTGTGGGATGGTCACAGAATAAAGATCATCGGCTCGCTGACTCCACGAACTTAAGTGTTGCCTGACTCCACGTTTACGCCACTGCCTGGGACTCGGGGTGCCCGCTGACTTCTCAGGGAGCACTCTGCAGGGTGTCCTGGGTGCCATGGGAGCAGGAGAGGTAGGGAGGGAGGCTTTGACTCTCTTAAGTCAAAGCCCGAAGTCCTAGCCTTTGGGAAGGAGTTTATCAAACAGGCTGCTGGGCAGGCTTCCGGGAACTACGGGTTTCCTCCAGGAACACCAGAGCCCCCTTCCTCCCCCGTCCATCCCTCCATTGCCAGGTATCTGTTCCCCTTCACTCCAAGGCTTAGCCCAGAGCACGTTCTTCCACGTCCTTATAAACCTTTAATTAACAAGCTGAAGAGACATTTTATCTGGCAGGGGCTGACCTTTCTGCTCCGTGTCGGAATTTATCGATAGCAGCAGAAACAATCATCTCAGGGGCTATTCCACCAGCCCTGGATAGTTTATGGCCGCACTCTGGTCAAGATAAATGAGCTCCTTATGAAGACAGTTACAGCTTTAAGCATTTTAATAGGGAAAAGGGGGCCATAGAAGTCAAAGATAACTTCATGTGTTTTCCTGCATCGGTGGCGTCCCCGGGGCAGCCTGGGAAACCTCGGCCAGGCTCAGTCCCGGCAGAGGCTGGTGCGAGGCGCCCAGCAAACAGGTGTGTGTGACGGTGCCCAGGCACAGACGGGCTGGGCTCGGGTTCTGGTACCAGATGGGTGTGGCCCCCAGCTCTCTGTGCCGTCTTCTTGTCCACGACGGGGAGCGTCTCTGCGGCAGGGGGCTAACGGGAGTGGGTGCCCAGGGTCCGCACAGAGCCTGGTGCACGCTTGGCTCTGTGAGCGCCACGTAGAGGGAGTGGGTCATTCGGCGTCTGGAACCGGGACGCCGAGCGTGGGAGGGAGGTGCAGCCTGGCACCCCAGCAGGGACGGCCTTGGGGTCAGCCCGTCCAGGAGCCAGTCCTGCAGAGGCCCCTCTGGTTGGGCCGACCTGCAGAAGTCCACTCTGCTCTCCAGCATCGGTCTCCCCGTCTCGCACACAGGCCACATGTGGTCGTCTCCCCACAGTGACGAGAGGCAAGTACAGGAACGTGAGGAAGTGAGAGGTGCAGAAAAGGAAACCAGAGCCTGGAGTCCTGCGCTTCCCGCTGTGTCCACAGCTCTTCCTCCGCGTCAGGGAACAGAATCCGGAGTGTCTGGGGACAGTCTGCATCCGGGGCTCACACTGAACCCCAGGCACCCAGCACGGCCTGGGAACTGGGGTGCTGGGCAGGACGGGAAGCTCTCACCCAGACCCTGACCGGATGGATCAGGAGACTGGCAGTCTCAGCCAGCGAGACAGAAAGCAGCAGGACCGGAGGGCACGTGTGGCGGGTCAGGGCGCTCAGTTCTCTTTCCTGGCGGCAGGAGGGCAGGAGCAGGGTGGGAGTCATCGCAAGTCACGTGGGGGGACAGAGTGCAGAGTGGGGCTGAGGGAGAGAGGAGCGTGCACTCTCTAAGACCCCACCTGGACGCCCTTTTCCAGAACTTTCTCCACTCACGGGACTCAGCTCAGGGCTGACCTTGCCCCTGAACTCAACCTCCAACCCTGAGCACTGTTGGGGGCTCCTAAGCCCCTCTGTGCCTCAGTTTCCACAACTGCCAATCAAAAACAACCCCACACGCCCCCTCCCAGGATGGCTGTCAGCGTGTCACAGCGAGCGGGAAGGCACCGGGTAGATCCAGCTTAGCCCTGGGCCGAGCACGCCACACATGGCCCCTCCCGAGGACTGCAGTGAGCATTCACCCCAGAACTGGAAATGTTCACAGGTTTCCAATTCAATGCTGGCCACACAGAGGGCTTCCCTGGAGTGTGAGTTTGGGAGGCCAGTGGATGGTGGGTGGGTGTGTGGGAGGTTCCTACAGACCCCAGGGCTTCCACATGCTTTTCCCCAGCCTGAGCCCCCAAACCCAAACCACCAATCCTCAGACAGGTGCCCCAGAGGTGACCCAACCCTGCCTCTGGTTGCACTCAGGACATCAGAAGCCATTTTTCAAAACTCCTCTTGTTCCCACTCAGGACCGGCAGGGCCGGCCTCACGGAGGGGCCTTCTCACGTGACAGCACAGAGGGACACTCCTGCCCTCTGAGCCCCCACCTGCATGTCAGGACCAAACCCCTGAGCACAAAGGACCACAGGCCGCTACTCAGAGGCTGCAGGATCAGGGTCCAGCGAGCTTTTCTATCTTAAAAAGTCTGAACCCGGAGGAGAGACGTTTTCCAAGTCGGTGCTCAGGGGACTTGAAAAGGGAGCTCTGCTCTCCCTCAAGAGAACCGGACGATGTGAAGCACGTGTCTGAACCTGGGCACCACACAGCGTCCCCTCGGTTTACCGACGGAGCCATGCGGGCCCAGAAGCTGAAGGCGTTCTCCCCCAAGGCCACGCGACTCTCAGCTGAAAGCTCACATCTGTTCCGGGTTTTGCTGGCCCAGAGCAGGTGGTGCCCACAAGGAGAGACAGAACGTGCCTCTGCAGCAAGGCTGGGCCCTGCCCTGCCCCGAACAGGCCACGCCAGGGTGCAGGACACACAGGAAGCCACGCCGGCTCCTCGCCCTCTGACCCCACCCAGACCCCGAGCGCCTGCAGACCCCGGAAGCAAGGCGGTCGGGAGGCTATGATGACTGGCCAAGTGGTGGATGACCCAGGCCTCAAGCGATCACCAGCCAAGGAGATGCTCGGGGTGGGGATGGGAGGAGCCAAGGAAGGCTGAAAAAGGCCCGCTCCCGCAGGACCTCTCAGGTCCTGGACACGAGTGTCCAGCTAGGCCAGGTCCGTCCTAAAGGACTCCTGTGGAGAGGGTGCAGCCTGCACTCCCGTCCCCCACCCCCAAGGGCTGCCCGGGTGACCTGGGACTCAGTTTCCCCATCACAGAAATGGGAGCATGGCCTTTCCCTCTCATCGGGCTTCTGAGGACTCGGGAGTGATAGCTGCCGGTATTCAGAGTGGGTCCCAGGCTTCCGCGGTGGCTCAGGCAGTAAAGAACCTGCCTGGAATGCGGGAGACCCGGGTTCGATCTCAGGGTCAGGAAGATCCCCTGGAGAAGGAATGGCCACCCACTCCGGTGTATCCTTGCCCGGAGAATCCCATGGATGGAGGAGCCTGGAGGGCGGCAGCTCACAGGACTGCAGAGTCGGACACGACTGAGCGACTAACACACACGTGGGTCCCAGGGCCCCTCCGTGCAGGAGCAGTACCAGCATGGGCGTGGTGATGAAGCCGCAGAAACTGGCCCCCAGGTCCCGGGGAGGGGACGGACTGGTCAGGCGACCACAGCTCAGCACCCCTGGTCTCCAGAGTGCCCCACCCCGGGCCGCCGCCTGGGACGCTCAGGACGGCTGGGTTTCTCTGCATCTGCATGAAGACCATGTTGACGTCCACAGACACACGGATGGAACTGCAGAAACAGACAGGGGAGCCTCCTAACGGCATGACGCCCACACGGCACGCTTCTCGTTGAGAGCACGGTGGATGCGCCTCCTTAGGCAGCCCAGCCGCCGCCACGCCGGGGCAGCCCGCAGCACATCTCTATCCTCCGAGGCCCCGGGACCGGACAGGGCGCCACGGCCCCACTGTTGACCCAGAGCATTTGCCCTTCGCCGAGCAGTTAAGGGGAGGTCCTCTGTGTCCCCAGGGTCACCCCAGGATGCGGCTCCCAGTTCCTCCGGGAAAGCCCGCACTCCAGGTCAGGGAAAGCAGCCGCCAGGCTGGCCACCTTCAGTCATCCCGCCCACCTAAACTTCCAGAAGCTCAGCCCCAAATTGGAGCCCGTGAGAGGTCTGCATGCTGAGTGGCTGGGGATACGGTCTTGCGCCTGGGAGCGGCTTGTCGCTGGGTCCAAGCAGCAGCGTTTTTGTCCAAGCTTGACTCGGGCAGGCGCTGGGCCGGGGCTTCTGTCTCCTCGTCATTCACCAGGAAAGAGAAGCAGAAGCTCACTTTGGCTACAGGCAGCCGTGCAGGTGTTGCCAGTTCCCTTCCCAGTTGCCAGAACATTCCGCTGGGCCTCCCCCACCCCCACACCGAGGTATGAGATCGGGGCTGGTGTTACACGGCCAGCCTACAGTGGGACCCGGCTCTTGCCACAGCCTGAGCCCTTGGCTGTCGTGACGTGCGAAGCCAGACATCTTGCAGGGGGCGGGGGGTGGGTTTCTGGGGCCACCGTGTCCTGAGCCCCTAAACGTCCCCATAGATCCGTCTGCTGGCTTTGTCCTGGGGGCTGCCGCCCCTCCCTCGCATCACCCTGCTCAGATGCCCACTCACACCCTTGTGATGCAAGCTGAGTCCTGAGCTGAGACGCTCAGCCAGAGGGGAGGGTTTGGGACTCGGAGTTCAGGACGTAGGAGGGGCCAGGGAGCTTGGCTTGGGAGCCAGGTGCCCACGGCCTGACCGGCAGCCACTGGAGGGTCTCCGGGCTGGGCGGGGAGGGCCCGACCTTACGGAGCTCAGACTCCAGCACTGCAGTGGCGGTCCCCGAGGAAGGAGGCTACCCTGTTTATAGCACACGTCCGTCTCTCTGTTCCCTCCATCTGAGCCGGGTGGCTGGGCTCCAGCCAGCACCGTGGACACAGAGCAGGAGCCACCTGACAGCTGGGCTCCCGGCAGGAGGAGGAAGCGCCCTGTGTCCAGGCACAGTCCCTCTGACCTCGACGAGCCTTGTCTGGGAGGCTCGTGGGGGGCCCTGGGGTCAGGGCAGGGCAGCTGTGGCCCCAGACGCTCTGCGGATGCTCACCGTCCGCTCTGCGGGGGCTTCGAGAACTGTGTGGAAGGGAGAATCCACTTCCCCAGCCCCTCCTCCCGGCCGGGAAAGTGTGTGCTGAGCTGACCAGAGTGGGGGCCCCTGCTTTCTGCACCCCGTGAGGCTCCCGCCTGAAAGGGGTGCAGCAGCCCCAGGCCCCCGAGAAGCACGAAGGGCTCCCCGGAGAAGGTGGCCGACTGCCCGCTCTGCGGCGGCCAAGCGGCTTCCCAGCTTGCAGTTTCCTCACATCCTTATGGAACCGCTCTGACGGTTCCATAACAACGGAGCTCCGACATCCGTAAGTGCCAACAAACATCAGCGCAACCTAAGCACCACCTTCACTGTCATGCAAAACCAGCTTGTTATTCGCAGATGAAATCCGACTGCCACCTCCATCACCGTCGGGAATCCCAGAGACGTCCTTCCCTGTGCTGCCGCCTCCATCACCGTCCGGAATCCCAGAGACGTCCTTCCCTGTGCTGAGGCGAGCTCTGCCAGCCCCAATCGGCCCCCCGAGCCCACAGCCCGCCTCCCCTAACCCCGAGCTTGCCCACGCAGAACCATGAGGGGGACTTTGGGGGTGCCTGTGGAAACCCAGGGAAAGGCACCCCTGCCTCTGCTGTCTCCTCCCAGTCCACGTCCCGTGTCTACAGCTGGGACCCAATGCATACCCAGAGCCCCATTACTGGTGGGGATTGGGGTGGGCAGCCAACCTCACTCAAATTCCACTCCCCCGCTGGCCTGGGTCACGTCAAGCACCCTGTCCTCACCCCCAAAGCTGGGGCATCGAGAACCACCTCTCCTGTTCTCAGAACCAGAGGGTCAGACACTGAGAGGCATCTGGCCCTGAGCCGCCGGTGTGACTCACGCCATGGGTCCCCCAGCTCACTCACGCACGTCAGGGACCAGGTGTGGTGACAGAGAGTAAGAGGAAAGGATTGCAGGGGGACAGGGCTGGCGGGAGGGCCGCAGGGGCTCCTGATGCAGTGAGGATCAGCAGGTCCCCGTCTGGGCGTGCCCGGGGCCACTGGGCTCACATGCATGGGCACCAGTCAGCACCTTCGATGGGCAAGATTGGGAAGCACCGACGGTCGGTCTGCAGGGGACGGATGGACGGGAATGTTCAGAGGACGGGAGACCTCCCGGCCACCCGCATGCATGAACCACCGCACGCGTGTCCCCGGGCAAACAGGGCCTTGGACCCCCGCCTGGAGCTTGGCTGTTCCCTGAGACCGACCGGGAGCCTGGGAGGGCGCTTGGCTGGTGTGGCCGGCCAGGCAGAGCTGCGGTGTGCAGGCAGGCCCTGAGGTGCCCACTGTGGCTCAGGCGGGGAGCCCTCTGGGGGTGGATTTTCGCCTCGAGACATGCCAGCTGCCTCCTGGAGGGGCAGGGTGTCCAAGTAGCCCGTGTGCCACAGAAGCTGGGGTGATATCCCCTCCTGGGGCTGGCCAGTCCCGAGGCTGTTGCCCACGGGTACCCACACCCGCTGGCCCCCCTGCCCTGAGCATGCTGCTCCCTGCTGGGCTCCAAGGGCTGGTCCCCGGGGCACTGCAGCTCCTGGGGGAGAGGAGGCTACACCCTAGGGTCTCTCAGGAGACCGCAACACTGGTTCTTTCAAACAAGAACCCTCTTCCAAAACCTGCGACCTCATGCCCCACGAAGGGAGTCATTTTCTGAAGCCCTGTTAGGAGGCTCTGCAAACGCCCACCTCAAGGCAGAGCTGTTGACTGCGTGCTTCTGGGGAGATCAGCTGCTGGCCCAGATGCTCTGGCCAGGATGGGTCCCGGTGACCCCGACCGCACGGGGCTGGCCGAGGCGGGCTGCCTGGGGCCACTTAACCAACGCAGAGGTCTTTACAGGCGAGGCCATCCTTAACCAGAGAGCCCTGGAGAACACACGCGGCTGCTCCGCGCTGACATTTAAAACATCCTTTCAGCAGCCCCCAGCATGGCAAAGTGGTTTAATTAACTTGAAAGGGTGTAATTTTATGCTATTTAGTAGGAAATACACACACTAAATGGCATCGTGGACTAAGTATCAGGGGCTGTGATCTTCAGAGTGCAGGAAAAGAACAGCCCCGAGGCCCTGGCAACCACAGGTGTGGGGTGGGCGTGTGTGGGGGGGTACGCCGGCCACGTCCCCGCAGACGGCAGCATCTGAAACCACACGGGATCCGGGGTGGGGGGTGTCCACAAGGCCAGCGAGAACAGCCACCTCCCATCACCTCAACTGAGAAACCAGCGCTGTCTGAGAGCCAAGCGGAGGGGAGGCTGGAGCCGGTCAGGGCCCTGGTCCCCTTTTCGGGCGCTCTGGGTACCCGCGCCCTGAGAAGGAGGCACCCCCGTGCTGCCCAGCTCTGCCTGTGGACATGTCCAGAGTCACGGGGAGGAGGCGGTCCTAGATGGCTGCCTCCTGACTGGAAGCTCCCCCCACCACCACCATCCCCAGTGAAGGGGCTGCCTCTTCTAATGAGGCGCCTTCGGGAGGGGGCCAGCCCCTCGGCCCTGAGGACGGATGGGTGAGGCGGTGTCAGTGCAGAGGACCCAGGGGCTCCGGCTGCGGCCTCGCGGGTGCCCTGGGAAGACCCTGCACCAGCTCTCCTTCCCCTGACTATCCCCTGGAACGATGGAGCAAATCCTGTAGGGAAGGACGTGGGCCCGTGTCCAGCGCTGCAGGAGGCAGGCACAGGGGTCACTTCCCTCCCAGCACAGAGGGGCCGCCTCCGGGGCCTGGGTGAGGGGCCGCCTCCAGGGCCTGGGTGAGAAGTGGGCAGCATGCTGGGCTCCTGCCTTCCCCGACCCCAGGCCCCCACGGACCGCCCGGCCCCCTCACCTCACGCTCCCTAGCTACCCCCAGACTTGGGGCACAGAAGTGTCTCTCTCCCCAACAGAAGGCCCCAGAACAGCTCCCCAGCCCCCCAGGTCCAGAGGCCACCACCAACCTCTGTGCACCTTTAACACCAACCTCAGTGACAGGAGGACGCCATCCACAGGCGTGTCCTATCTGCCTCCCGCCACCGACCCCAGGCCTCTGGAAAATAAACGGTCATTTAGGAAATCTAATTTCCACATGTGATTGGTGGGCGCCCACGCCCACTGGCCCTGGCTTCATCAGCCTGCCACCTCCGACGCCCTGGAATCTTAATTTAAGGGGAGTGTGTCTGCACAGCACCCCAGGGAGCCCACTGGCTGTCAGGACATGCTCACTGTGGGGAGAGGTCCCCTGCAGTGAGCCTCTCATGGGCGGTGGTGGGGAGGGGTGGGCCCTGGGCCCCCAGAGGGGCCTGGCGCTCCAGAGAGGCCCTCCACCCCGATAAGACTGAGAAACAGTTGAATTATAGTGAGTATAAGGCCTGAGTGTATGGCTTGATGATTTCAACAAGTGTCTACACTCAAGTCACCAACACCCAGGTGGAGATACAGAAAGCGACCCCAGAGGCTCCCAAGAGCGCCCCAAAGAGGGTCTGCCTGGGGGAGCAGAGCTCTTGGCAATGAGCTCCTGGCTTGATTTCCTGACCTTGCAGCCAATAGGAAAACAGGATTAACCCCCCACTACCTTTCACATCAAGGCTGTATATTGTCACCCTGTTTATTTAACTTATATGCAGAGTACATCATGAGAAATGCTGGGCTGGAAGAAGCATAAGCTGGAATCAAGATTGCCGGGAGAAATATCAATAACCTCAGATATGCAGATGACACCACCCTTATGGCAGAAAGTGAAAAGGAACTAAAAAGCCTCTTGATGAAAGTGAAAAAGGAGAGTGAAAAAGTTGGCTTAAAGCTCAACATTCAGAAAACGAAGATCATGGCATCCGGTCCCATCACTTCATGGGAAATAGATGGGGAAACAGTGGAAACAGTGGCAGACTTTGGGCTCCAAAACCACTGCAGATGGTGATTGCAGCCATGAAATTAAAAGACGCTTACTCCTTGGAAGAAAAGTTATGACCAACCTAGATAGTATATTGAAAAGCAGAGACATTACTTTGCCAACAAAGGTCCATCTAGTCAAGGCTATGGTTTTTCCTGTGGTCATGTATGGATATGAGAGTTGGACTGTGAAGAAAGCTGAGCACCGAAGAATTGATGCTTTTGAACTGTGGTGTTGGAGAAGACTCTTGAAAGTCCCTTGGACTGCAAGGAAATCCAGCCAGTCCATCCTAAAGGAAATCAGTCCTGAACATTCATTGGAAGGACTGATGTCGAAGCTGAAACTCCAGCACTTTGGCCACCTGATGTGAGGAGCCGACTCATTGGAAAAGACCCTGATGCTGGGAAGGACTGAGGGCAGGAGGAGAAGGGGACGACAGATGAGATGGCTGGATGGCATCACTGACTCAATGGACATGAGTTTGGGTGAACTCCGGGAGTTGGTGATGGACAGGGAGGCCTGGCGTGCTGTGATTCATGGGATCGCCAAGGGTCAGACACGGCTGAGCGACTGAACTGAACTGAACCATTCTGGCCAGGTAGTCCTAGTGGTAAAGAGCCCACCTGCCAATGCAGAAGACATTAAGAGACCCAGGTTCGATCCCTGGGTGGGGAGATTCCCTGGAGAAGGAAGCGACAGCCCTCTGCAGTAATCTTGCCTGGAGAACACCATGGACACAGGAGCTTGGCGGGCTGCAGTCCGTGGGGTCGCCAAAAGTCGGACACGACTGAAGCGACCTAGCAGGCATCTACCTTTCTGACCCATGGGCAGTAACTGGGCTCAGCACCGTCTATCGAGAGCCGCTCTGTGCCAGGCCCCGTGTGGACAGAAGCGAGCAAGGTAAGGTGGCTGTCCCCGTCTTTGGGGTCAGGCTCCGAGCAAGTGCCAGGGATGTGAACTGGGATCCGAGGCTGCTCAGACAGTGGAGACGCAGGTCCCGCCAGCACAGAAGGGCCGGGGGTGGAGTGCTGACCGTCATCGACAAAGCACCACTGTGTCTAGGCGGCTTCCATGCTTCTGGGAGCTGAGCTCAGGACCTCAGTGTGGACGAGGAAAAGTGGCAGGAAGCAAAGTGGCCTGCCCCAGGGGAGCGGCTGGGGAGGCGCCAGCGGGAGGGGACCCCAGGGCGGCCCTGTCCTGCAGGATGCGACGCGGCCACGGGAGGGGGGAGGACACAGAGAGGCGCACCAGGTCCCCGGGCCTTGGCACGGCGAGTGGGGCCCTCCTGTGGCCCAGCCCACGTGCCCAGCGTGCAGGAGGCACTTAGAGCCCATCCGGAGCAGGGCAGAGGGGACTGCGATGCCTGGCGGTGCCTTGGGACCTGGGAGCCAGCGGCCATGGTGGGTCCCGGGGATCCCTCTTCTGCACGTGGCCCTGTGCAGGGGAACCACACTCAGCTCCAGAAGGGAGGTGCCCAGCACCAGGCGGCCCCCCTCCCGCCCATGTGCCAGAGAAACAACCCCAGACTCTGGACCGGCGCCTTCATCTCCAGACTGTTTCCCCACTTCTAGGACAGGGCCACCAGCACCCGGGGTGGGGGGAGACGGTCAGGCAGGTCCCTAGAAGGTATCTTCTGAACTTGACGCTGAGATGACCCAGGCCCAGGGCAGGGAGCACGGAGGAGGCCACGGGAGGCTTGGCCGCAGGGCACCTTGTGTGGCAGGCGCTGTGCAGACCCGCTCATTCCACAGGAGAGAAACCCAGTGATGCTCTGTCTTCCCCAAAAGGTTGGTGGGTGCCAGACCCACCTTATGCTGGGGTGGAGGGGGCGGTCTGAGAGCTCTCCTCTGGGAAGCGTCCCGGCCTGGCTGCGATTCACGCAGAGCACAGATAAGAGGACACGGGCAAGGCCAGCCATGGTGGAGCCACGCGGACGGACACTGGCTGGCTCTCAGCAGAACCAGCCTCCACGTCCTCAGTATGACCGTCTGCCCGGGGCAGGTTTGTCCCGTGGCCACAGGCACAGGGTGGGAGGAGACGCCTCTCAGGGAGCTTCACCGGGGCCAGAGGCCCTGTTGCCAAGCTCCCTCGAGGTGCTGCCTCACAGAGCCCGGCCCAGAAGGCATCCCAGGAAGACTAACGACCCCACAGCCCTGCAGGCAGCACGAGGGGCCGGGGTCACCTCTGCACAGACAGACACGCGCCCAGACACAACGCGCTTTCCTGAATGGCTCCTTCCCCCACCGCCAGGGGGACGGCTGAGCAGACGTTTCAGGACCTTCCCTCTGTCGTGCACACCCTGATTCACCGTGGCCAGGCTCCACAATGCCCCCAGGGGCGGTGGTCTGCTCCATCCCAGTGTAAGTTAGTTACCTGTGTGTATAAACTGTCAAAACTCATCAAACGGTACAGTGAAGACCAGTGAATGTCAATGCATGTAAATTATATCTCAAAGCAAAAAGTTATATATTTTTTAAAATGGCAAGAGCTGCAGCGCCAGCCATTATGGGAAGGAAGGGAAAGGGGCACCTCCTCTCGCTGCAGCGCCAGCCCCTATGGGAAGGAAGGGAAAGGGGCGCCTCCTCTCGCTGCAGCGCCAGCCCCTATGGGAAGGAAGGGAAAGGGGCACCTCCTCTCGCTGCAGCGCCAGCCCCTATGGGAAGGAAGGGAAGGGGGCGCCTCCTCTCGCTGCAGCGCCAGCCCCATGGGAAGGAAGGGAAAGGGGCACCTCCTCTCGCTGCAGCATCAGCCCCTATGGGAAGGAAGGGAAAGGGGCGCCTCCTCTCGCTGCAGCATCAGCCCCTATGGGAAGGAAGGGAAGGGGGCGCCTCCTCTCGCTGCAGCGCCAGCCCCTATGGGAAGGAAGGGAAAGGGGCGCCTCTGGAGGGGCGCCTGCGGGAGCCCAGACCCATCCCCCAGAGGGGGGAACCTGGGTCCACACCCATTCCCCTGCCACCTTTCTGCAGCTTCACAGTCAGCGTGCTGCTTTGGGACGGGAATTCGCAGTCCTATCCAGGTCAGTTAAGGCCTGAAGAGCACGTCCCAGCTCCAGGGGGCTGGGGGATGGGGGGAAGGACTGAGATCGGGAGAGAAATCGGTATGCTCTCTGGGTAGCACTGAGCAAAGTCCGGACTGGACAGGGTCATCTATGGAAATAAAGTGCACACAGGCCTCACCACCTGGACGGGCTTTGTTACTGTCCTGTTGCACATTTCTGTCCTCTCATCCCCGAAAGGCACCTGGAACTGCAGGGAAGGGGTGGCCCGCTGAGGGCTACGAGGGACAGACGACATTTGCTAACCTCAGTCAGGTCCCTGGACCCGGCCCCACGATGCCTGCAGCAAACGCCCAGAGCTGCACCCGTCAACGGTGGTAAGAGACAGGTGGACAGCCTGGGGATTCGAGAGGGCCCAGAAGCTGCACTAGTGGAGGCAGGAGGCCAGGCAGGAAGTGCAGGGGGCTCCAGGGAGGGCCTGGATATGAGTGACAAGGCATGAAGACCGGGGCGAGGGGGGCGGTGGCTTAATCAGGGCGTGACATGAGTCATGAAAAGCCCAGAGTTCACGGGTGGGGAAAGCTACATTAAAAGTGGGGCCTCCCTGGTGATCCAGCGGTTAGGAGTCCGCCTGCCAGCGCAGGGCACGTGCCCCATCCCTGGCCCGGGAAGGTCTCACATGCCGCAGAGCAACTAAGCCCGTGCAAAAACTACCGAGTCCGCGTGCCTAGAGCCTCTGCTCCACGACAGGAGAGGCCACTGCAGTGAGAAGCCGGTGCACTACGGCTGAGAGAAGCCCCCAGTCGCCGCCGACTCTTTGTGAGCCTGTGGACTGTAGCCCACCAGGCCCCTCTGTCCATGGGGATTCTCTAGGCAAGAATACCGGAGTGGGTTGCCATGCCTTCCTCCAGGGGATCTTCTCAACCCAGGGATCGAACCCAGGTCTCCCTCATTGCAGGCAGACTCTTGATTCTTTACCCTCGGAGCCACCAGGGATGCCCCCGAGTCCCCAGTGCAGTTCTAACTACCAGCATTACCACTGCTGATACCCGCCTGCTGCGAGTGACTTCCCAGGCCGCGTGGTCCAGACCACATCCCTGGGTTAGTGAGCCACGACAATGAGGCCTCGCTGAGCAGCAGGGCCCACAGGATAGAGAGATATTTTAACTTCAGATCTGGGGTCTCAAGTCATGAGGGACGACGAGAGGAGGAGCAGGACAACCCCTGGGGGCTGCAGCAGGAGGCTGAGGCGCTGCCTGGGTCAGTCAGCTGCTGAGGATGGCGCAGACCAGGCTGGGATGCAGGCAGGGCCCTCAGGGTAGGGGGTGTTTCCATTCAAGCCGCACAGGTATGCGGGCCTCTCATCCCACTCCTGCCTCGGGTTTGCCAGAGAGGCACGCCTCACAGGGAGCCCATCTCATTGGCCCTCACTTGGCAGGGAGAAGGAGGGCAGATTTCAGCCATGAGCCCCCACCCTCGGCCAGAAGCCCCTGAGTGCACCCACACCTGTCCGCAATGCAGATGGCGGGCGCCCTGGAGTCCCCTGGAGTGCTGAGAATAAAAACCAGCAACGAGCTGCACTTGAGGAAGGAAAACGCCGGAAGGGAGACCAGGGTGGAACAGACAGACCCCCACGTGAGGCCTCCGAGCACCTGGACACCTGCTGAGGAGGCCCCGGGGCTCCCTGCCCTCAGGGGTCATGGGCCTCCACCCACTCACACCAGCCAGGCCGAGGGTGGGGTGGGACAAACCAGGGGCCGCATCCTCCAGGGAGGATGGCTCGTGGGTCACCCGAGGGCCACAGGCACAGAGGGGTGGCGGGGTGGGGGAGGGTGGAAGATGTCCAGCTGAGCTGTGAAGTGGGGGCTGGCCGGCTTACTGCCATTCATGGAATTTAATTTCCAGCATTAGGATGCCTTCCCTGGTGGCTCAGAGGGTAAAGAACCTGTCTGCACTGCAGGAGAAGCAGGTTCAATCCTTGGACCAAGAAGACCTCCCTGGAGAAGGGAATGGCAACCCACTCCAGTGTTCTTGCCTGGGAAATCCCGTGGACAGAGGAGCCTGGCGGGTCACAAAGAGTTGGACACGACCGAGCCGTTAACACTTTTCACTTTCACACGTCAACTTCTAAACATGCCAGCCCATTCCAGTTTTTAAAAGTTCAGCAAATATGTGTTGAATGAGTAGAGGGGTTAGAGAATGATGACTCCAGCATTATCGAGCCCTTGCTATGTGCCACAGGGGCCTGACTTTAATTGACTCCTTCAGCACCCTGGACAGAGCTCACAGCTACTATTCCCTTTCAGGCAGGAGGACTAAAGGGCCGAGTGACTTGCCCAAGGTCAGTCAGCTTTGAGCCTGTGACCCACACGAGGGAAACCCCTGAGACCTCGGTGGGGAACAGGGGAGTGTGTGGATCACCAGGTCCTGGCCGCGGGGTTGCCTCCTGACCCCTCCCCGTGTGCCCAGCCCTAGGCCTTCCCACGAGGTGCATAGCACTGGGCTCACAGTGAGTAAGGGCTCGGAGGGGCAGTGACCTCGGCTGGCAAGGGCCGTCTGCCCCTGTGGGCCAGGCCAGCCTGCCCCCTTGTGACTCAGGCCCTGCTCCTGCGGGCTCACCCTCTCTCTCCTGCAGCTCTGCTTTTCATAACTGCTCAGAACAACGGCAGACCCAGGCAGTGGGGCTAGAAGGTCCTGAGAATTACAGATCCCACAGAAGCTGAGAACGGCCTGGTTTTTTTGACCTTGTAGTAGGTGAGGGTGTAAAATGGTGAAACGCAGCCAAGTCCACCATCCAGGCTAATGGTTGGGTGGGAGTATGCCTTCTAACCTGGACTCTCAGAACCCTTCTCCCAATCAAAGACCTGCACTGCCCACCTAAAGTGCATCAGACCCAGGGGTCGAAGGCGGGTCTTTGGTCCATTCGGTGGTGATAGGCCAAGTTCAGGTCACTGGGGGCCATATCAGGGGCGGGGAAGAGGCCCCACCCAGCCTCTGGAGCTGCACTCATTGCTGTATCCACTCTTTCCTTCTGCCACTCAGCATTTTGTTCCAGGCATGAATCTGTGAGGCCCGTCTTGGGGAGCTCACAGTTCAGTGGGGACAGACTGTCAGCCCTGTTCGTGGAGGGGCGGTGATGCTGAGGGGGCAGGTCACCTTCTAGAGGAGGTGCCCTGAGCCTGAAGAAGAGAGCACAGGTGAGCAAAGGCTTGGCCAGGAGGAAGGGCCCTGGGGATGGGGCCTGACGAAGCCAGAAGGGCCACACGTGCGCTGGCACCACCTGAGGGTTCACGTCCCTTTCCCAGCTGGACTCCAGAAAGAGGCCGACACTCACCGGAAACCTGGCCACAGGACCTGATCGCACAGAGCCAGCACCAGCCAGGAGGGGCAGCGGGCCGCCCCCACGGGTGCCCTCGGCCCAGCACCATGGAACACAGAGCTGGGGGCCCAACAGCCACGGGGACAGCGGGCCCAACAGTGTCCACAGGGACAGAGCCAGCACCAGCCAGGAGGGGCAGCGGGCCGCCCCCACGGGTGCCCTCGGCCCAGTGCCATGGAACACAGAGCTGGGGGCAGAACAGCCACAGGGACAGCGGGCCCAACGGTGTCCACAGGGACAGGGCCAGCACCAGCCAGGAGGGGCAGCGGGCCACTCCCACGGGTGCCCTCGGCCCAGCACCATGGAACACAGAGCTGGGGGCCCAACAGCCACGGGGACAGCGGGCCCAACGGTGTCCACAGGGACACTCGGGCCCGCGATGGGCACGGCTGGTCTTACGCCGACAGCCCCATCTCACAGACTCCTCCCCACGCGCCACACAGGAAACTGGGCTGGGGCACTTGTCCAGGCTGGGAGGGGAAGGCGGCGGGGGCCGAGCCGGTGCCTGGCCACAAGGCCTGAGCTCCGACTCCCGTGAGGAGCGTGGGGTCCATAGAACACGCAGCTCACGTCTCTGCGGGCCGCCTGCAGCTCAGCCTGGCCCAGTCTTTGAGCTGAGACCTGGGCAGCAGCAGGCAAGCTGCGAGAAGGGCGGGGCTGCCCAAGCTTCCGGGGAGGTTCAGGTGCATCTCTGGAGAACACCCAGGGAGGCGGTAGGCGTGCAGGGGCCCAGTTCACGTCTAGCAAATCCCTGGATGTGGCTGGACCTCCGGGGTCCTGTTTATGTGACGCGTGTGGGGCTGGAGTGGCCGACGCTTGAGGTCCAACATGAAGGCTCAACACAGGAGGGGGGTGTGCCAGGCTCCCCGTCCACCCTCTGAACCCCAGTATTTCACCTTCAGTAGGTAGCAGGCTGAGACCCTTCGAGCACCAGGTTCCCATCTGGGAATGAGTGGCACCACCCGCTGGGAGGAACCACATGGAGATGGGGTTGGGGAGGACGTTCTGTAACCTGTGAAGGGCTGTGAACCCAGGAAGCTTCCACCTACCGCTTGCATCACTGGACTGCAAAAACCCAGCAAATGTGCTCAGAAAGCACATCTCTGTAAGGGAATGTCAGGGAAGAGGTAGGCTTCATCTCCACGTGCATCTCATTTCCAGGCCTTGGCGGCGTCAGGGACACCCATACTGTGGCAGGGGGCGGGTAGAGGGCTGTGACTGCAGCCTGTGTATTTGCCTCTGAAATCCACCTGAAGCTGTTCCTCCTCTTCCCCAGTCACTTAAAAGGCTCTTTGGATTCTGGGAGTGGCCGTGACTCAATGACAGCCACCAGGAGGCCTTGGCATGCGCCTGGCCATCAATAACACATCTGCGTTCTTGCTTCAGCTCGGGACAACCTGGGGAGCCACAACAGGCACCAGCAGAGCTGGACGACGTACTGCGCGCCACCCAGGAGGCCCAGCCAACCCCGGCCCCTGCCTGCTTCACATCCAGCCTGCTAACCAGCAAGCCGACCCGGCGCCGGGTTCAGCTGGCACACCTGGCTCCCCATCGGAGACGTGGGCGTGGGGACACGGCCTGCCAGGGGATGTCCACGTCAGGAGAGCATCCTCGGGGCAGGGCTCCTGAGAGCTGTGACTCGGGGATGACGCCTTCTGAAGCCAGAAATAAAGCCGTGGACCCGGGAAGAAGTGTGTGGGGAAGAGTGCGTCAGGCTCAGGAGCAGGCAGAGCGGGACCCTCGCTCACTCACTTTCCACCTCCCTGAGCCTCGGTTTTCCTCTGCCATAAGCTGAAGCAAGACGCTCACCTCATAGGATGACAGATTTCTTCATCAAGGGCTGGCTGTGTGTCCAGAAGCTGCTTACTACTGGCCTGCTCCCTCCTCCTGCCTTAATTCCTGTAAATTCCCGGTGACAACACTTGAGTAGACATAGTAAGTGCACACGCCCTCAGTGCGTGGAAACAGGGGTGGGAGGAGGGCTTTTATCAAGCTTTAGTTCACAAGCAAATTCTTTCATATTTTTCCCGCATCTTAGGAGGCCCGTGGGCTCCATGCTTCCCTGAGAACAGGCAACTTGGTTTTTGCAGGAGCCAGAGGGTGAGAGAGAGACAGGGGTCTGACCTGGCTTCTTACCCCACCACCCTGTGAAACAGGGAGACTTCATTCCAACCAGACAATGTATCCGGCGTGTCCCATGCTAACACATGCCTAAATCACACAGACACTCACCTAAATCACGCAGACACACACCTAAACCCGCACCCTTTCCAATCCCGAGAGGAAACGCAGAGCTCGCAAAGCTTCTGCTTTCCACGAAGCCCCTGCTCCATGAGCGAACATGGGCTGGGTCCCAGCACAGCGGCCGGCAGCCTGGGTTTGTCCCCTGCCTGTGACCCAGGCCCCCGATCTTTGCTGTACTCAAGGCTCCTGCACCTCGGCTCAGGCTGAACCCCTGGGAGGGCGGGAGCGGGGGCACAGCCAGTGATGGGGGTTCCGGGCATCCTCTTGTCTCCTGCCACCCGACAAGGCTCCCCCCAAATATCGATGGCAGGATGGGGGTGGGTAACCAGTTCTCGCTTACTGGACTGTGGCAGGCAGCTGTGGGCAGGCACAGGAGGACGCACCTGAACCCAGGGCCTCCACCGAGGCTGACGTCCAGGTGGGACCAGGACTCTCAAGGTCCCAGCAGCAAGCGTTGGGGGGAGATGCTGTAGCCCCCTCCGGAGTCACAGACGTCTTCTGCCCCTTCACTCCGTCCTCCCCCTCGGCCTACGTCACCCATTTATTCAACCCACGAGGTGGTGGGCTTGGTCCTGGGGACCCTGCACCTCTCAGGGGCCCCTTGGTCAGTCCTTGGGAAAGCTGATCAGCCCACTGACCTGCACCCTGGCCCCTCCATTCTGGAGATCCTGGGGTTTCTTCTGTAGCAGCTCAGGGAGGCTGGGGGGCGGGTGGGGTGGGTGTCAGGAGCCCACCTTCCAGGCCTGGCTCTGATCTCTGGAAGCAGAGGAGACAGGCCCCACCTCACCCTCCGTAGGGACCATGAGGATCCCCACTAGGGAGAGACACTGCTCCCCTACCCCGGACAGGAGGCACTTGCTGGTCTGGGTGTGGTTTCCCAGTTTTTTTTAAGCAGAAGCTCAACCAGTTTGACATCTGACGTTTCCAGTTTGATGCTGGAAACTATAAAGTGCAGCGGCTCCACCTTGGAAGCTCCATGGGCCCGGCCCGTCACCCCCAAGTTCTGCAGAGCGGGCCAGTCACGGGCGCCACTGGGCTGTCATGCTGCGATCACGTCCCACTTCCCCATGTTCCCTTTATCTCTCCTGCTCCAATTTATTAACTAGCCTCTGCTCACAACACAGTCCCAGCCCTGGACCTTCTAACCCAGTCCTGGTCTCTTAATGTAGTCTCTTCTGGTGCGTCCTGGAGGGGGCGGGGGAGTGGCATGGGGGCCCTCCTGCTATGATGGAGCCTCCTCAGGGGAGCCCCACCCGGCTCCTGAGGCCCGCAGCTCCCAGGTGTGCAGGTTTGGTCCCAGGGGTCATACTGCCCCTGACCTCTGACTTTATCGTATCTGTTTTGGAACAAAGGCTCTAAGGGTGCCCCTCCCCCACAGCTGGGGTTCCCACCAGAGCCACCCCTCTGCCTCCTCCCAGGCACTGGCCTTCCTCCCAGGAGTCAGGCTGAGTGCTCCAGCTTCAGTCCATCTTCTGAAGGAGCTTCGCCCAGCTCAAGACCCCACCCCAGTGGGCGTGAGCCGCAGCTTGCTCAGCCCCTGGAGGGTCCACACTTTTGGAGGGGGTGTGCAAGTTGTTGCTGCACAACCAACAAGGCTTAAGCAGTGGGTCAAGGTCTCTGAATGCACCGAACGGCTACAGTCTCTCTCTTTTCAGATCCCCTTGGAAGACACACTCACAGCGGGCAGTGCTCATTCAGCACTTTCCGGCCCCTGGAAGAGTCCGCAGCCACGAGCGGCCCCCTCCCCTGGGCCTGAACACCTTCATCTTGAGACCCCCACTGACTTCCTGAGCCTCTCCCGAGCCTGAGTGTTCCAGCGACTCATCTTTCCCTCTGAGCCCCCCTCCCCCACACACACTAGATTCTTGCTGAATTCTTTCCTCCCATCCTGGGAAGATGCCTGTTATACGGTGTCAGGGAACGAAGCTGCCCCCTCCCCAGCAGAGTCTCTGGGGCCTAGGGTCGCTGGCACCAGCCCAGCCAAGCTGAGCCACTTGGCCTGTATCTCTGTGCTGGGCACCAGCTTTCATCCGGTCACACCTGCGCCCCTGCGGGCACCCGTCTGGCCTCTCTGGGGCCACACCTGCGTCCCTGCGGGCACCCGTCTGGCCTCTCTGGGGCCACACCTGCGTCCCTGCGGGCACCCGTCTGGCCTCTCTGGGGCCACACCTGCGTCCCTGCGGGCACCCGTCTGGCCTCTCTGGGGCCACACCTGCGTCCCTGCGGGCACCCGTCTGGCCTCTCTGGGGCCACACCTGCGTCCCTGCGGGCACCCGTCTGGCCTCTCTGGGGCCACACCTGCGTCCCTGCGGGCACCCGTCTGGCCTCTCTGGGGCCACACCTGCGTCCCTGCGGGCACCCGTCTGGCCTCTCTGGGGCCACACCTGCGTCCCTGCGGGCACCCGTCTGGCCTCTCTGGGGCCACACCTGCGTCCCTGCGGGCACCCGTCTGGCCTCTCTGGGGCCACACCTGCGTCCCTGCGGGCACCCGTCTGGCCTCTCTGGGGCCACACCTGCGTCCCTGCGGGCACCCGTCTGGCCTCTCTGGGGCCACACCTGCGTCCCTGCGGGCACCCGTCTGGCCTCTCTGGGGCCACACCTGCGTCCCTGCGGGCACCCGTCTGGCCTCTCTGGGGCCACACCTGCGTCCCTGCGGGCACCCGTCTGGCCTCTCTGGGGCCACACCTGCGTCCCTGCGGGCACCCGTCTGGCCTCTCTGGGGCCACACCTGCGTCCCTGCGGGCACCCGTCTGGCCTCTCTGGGGCCACACCTGCGTCCCTGCGGGCACCCGTCTGGCCTCTCTGGGGCCACACCTGCGTCCCTGCGGGCACCCGTCTGGCCTCTCTGGGGCCACACCTGCGTCCCTGCGGGCACCCGTCTGGCCTCTCTGGGGCCACACCTGCGTCCCTGCGGGCACCCGTCTGGCCTCTCTGGGGCCACACCTGCGTCCCTGCGGGCACCCGTCTGGCCTCTCTGGGGCCACACCTGCGTCCCTGCGGGCACCCGTCTGGCCTCTCTGGGGCCACACCTGCGTCCCTGCGGGCACCCGTCTGGCCTCTCTGGGGCCACACCTGCGTCCCTGCGGGCACCCGTCTGGCCTCTCTGGGGCCACACCTGCGTCCCTGCGGGCACCCGTCTGGCCTCTCTGGGGCCACACCTGCGTCCCTGCGGGCACCCGTCTGGCCTCTCTGGGGCCACACCTGCGTCCCTGCGGGCACCCGTCTGGCCTCTCTGGGGCCACACCTGCGTCCCTGCGGGCACCCGTCTGGCCTCTCTGGGGCCACACCTGCGTCCCTGCGGGCACCCGTCTGGCCTCTCTGGGGCCACACCTGCGTCCCTGCGGGCACCCGTCTGGCCTCTCTGGGGCCACACCTGCGTCCCTGCGGGCACCCGTCTGGCCTCTCTGGGGCCACACCTGCGTCCCTGCGGGCACCCGTCTGGCCTCTCTGGGGCCACACCTGCGTCCCTGCGGGCACCCGTCTGGCCTCTCTGGGGCCACACCTGCGTCCCTGCGGGCACCCGTCTGGCCTCTCTGGGGCCACACCTGCGTCCCTGCGGGCACCCGTCTGGCCTCTCTGGGGCCACACCTGCGTCCCTGCGGGCACCCGTCTGGCCTCTCTGGGGCCACACCTGCGTCCCTGCGGGCACCCGTCTGGCCTCTCTGGGGCCACACCTGCGTCCCTGCGGGCACCCGTCTGGCCTCTCTGGGGCCACACCTGCGTCCCTGCGGGCACCCGTCTGGCCTCTCTGGGGCCACACCTGCGTCCCTGCGGGCACCCGTCTGGCCTCTCTGGGGCCACACCTGCGTCCCTGCGGGCACCCGTCTGGCCTCTCTGGGGCCACACCTGCGTCCCTGCGGGCACCCGTCTGGCCTCTCTGGGGCCACACCTGCGTCCCTGCGGGCACCCGTCTGGCCTCTCTGGGGCCACACCTGCGTCCCTGCGGGCACCCGTCTGGCCTCTCTGGGGCCACACCTGCGTCCCTGCGGGCACCCGTCTGGCCTCTCTGGGGCCACACCTGCGTCCCTGCGGGCACCCGTCTGGCCTCTCTGGGGCCACACCTGCGTCCCTGCGGGCACCCGTCTGGCCTCTCTGGGGCCACACCTGCGTCCCTGCGGGCACCCGTCTGGCCTCTCTGGGGCCACACCTGCGTCCCTGCGGGCACCCGTCTGGCCTCTCTGGGGCCACACCTGCGTCCCTGCGGGCACCCGTCTGGCCTCTCTGGGGCCACACCTGCGTCCCTGCGGGCACCCGTCTGGCCTCTCTGGGGCCACACCTGCGTCCCTGCGGGCACCTGTCTGGCCTCTCTGGGGTCACACCTGAGTCCCTGCGGGCACCCGTCTGGCCTCTCTGGGGCCATTCAGGTCTCCACTTGACCTGAGCAGCAAAACCACGGCCCACAAAACCATCCCTGCCACCAACAGCAACACCTTTCCATCGAGTTTATTGCTGGTCAGGTTCAAACCCTCCCGCATTTCACCTGCGGACCACACCCGGGAGAGCGAGGGACCCTCAGTCTGATCTGCTCCTTCGGTCTTTAACAAGAGGGTCCAGCTCCCCGGAAAGCCAGCGGGCTTCTACGGCTCACTGGCCAAATCGAGCCTATTGCCTATTTCGGTACAGCCTCCCAGGAATGGAGATCAAATAGAGGATAACATTTTGTGTCATGTGGAAATCACGTGATAGTCACACGTCGGTGTCCAGAAGCAAAGTCGCACTGGAACACGGCCACGTCCGTTCCCTCTGCACTGTCCACAGCTGCCCAACGGCTGCAGCACTGGGTGGCTACAGCGGACGCCCTACAAGCCGCAAAGCCCAGAAGATGCACCGTCTGGCCTTTCCCAGGAAGACTGTCGAGCCCCCAGCTGAGCGACGATGAAGGCCACGTCCATATCCAGGTGTGTGTATACACGTGTGGACACTGTGTTTCTTCCTAAGCCTGCTGCTGTCCCCAGCAGACACTCGGAGGTCACACGGGGCTAAAGCTCATGTCGCTAGAGCTCACTGTCCACTGCATGAAGGAGGAAGGGCCTTGACTGGACCAAGGACCCCAGAAAGGGCACCCAGAGGGACAGCTCCCCCACAGCGCAGGTGCAATTACACGAAGCCCAGCCGACTCGGAACCCAGGGCGCTGGGTGTGGAGGAGGGACGTGAGGGGCGCGTTTCGAAGGCAGACCCCAACATGGCTGATGAAGCTGGAAGCAGAGGCGGCTCCAGAGCAGAGGAGGGTGGTGGTCTTTTCACACGACAAGGGTGGCCGGGACCAAGAGATGAGGGGGGCTCAGGGCCCGGGCTAAGCATCCCGTGGGCCCAGGTCTGAATCCCAGCTCTGTCCTCCGATACCTGCGAGGCTCGGAGCGGGCACATACCCTCTGGACCTCATCTCCCCCAGCATCTACTCTTGAGGGCTCCAGTCAGGAAAAGAGAAGGTTTGCGAAGCAGCCGGGACCGAGTCCAACGCAAGGCACATGCTCAGGACGTTGTAAGCTGGGTAATTATTTGCTACTGAAATATAACTGACACGTAGTGTTACCTCAGTTTCAGGTGGACAACAGAATGACTTGATGTTTGTCTATATTGTGGAGGGATCACCAAAATGCGTAATGAACACCTATCACTACACAGGCAGAGTTTCTCTTCTTGTATCTCAAAAGTCATTCCCGTCTTTCCTAGTCAGCTCCTCTCCAGGCCGACTTGCGAAGCCTGGTCCTCCTCCTCCCGGGAGATGGCACCTCAGTGTTTCCCTGAGAGGAGCCTGGATCTCTGGCCCTCGGGGCCAGCCTGTTGGGACGTTGCTTCGGGACATACACGGAGCCTCTGCACCCATTTCCTCTTTTAAGATCCACTCGGTTGGCATCTTTCATATATATACCATACAGTATCAACACCTTTTCAAACAGATGCAGAGACGTGATGTGACCTGCCCGAGGCCACCCAGCAAAATGCAGCCGACCTGAACAGACCTGGGCCTTCCGACACCAGGTCTATTCACGCGCGTGCCCTGGGGAGGGGGCCTTCCACCCCCACCAGACGGGCAGTGGCAGAGCCGGCCTCCTGGAGGGTGGGCACTGGATCGGGTACTTCAGTCGGGCTTTGAAGAAGGGGCCGATCTTGACAGGTGCGGGGGCTACCCTCCAGGGACAGGCAGAGGAAGCCCAGGGCAAGGAGGTGTGAGCGGCATGGGGGACAGCAGGGTCACGGGGGTGGTGGGCAAGCAGCTGGGGTGGGGCTTCCAGCCCGGCAGCCACAGTCACACTAAGCTCAGAGCAGCCCCTGAACAGACCGGCGATCCAGCTGGGGGTCAGGCCTGCGTGGGCACAGGGTGGTGGCACGGTCCCTGCTCAGGAGCTGGGGTGGCTCTGGGCTCGGACGGCCTGGCACAGAGTCCTGCTCACTCCTCCTCGGCTGTGTGGCCTCGGGAAGGTCCAAAACCTCTCCGGGCTTCAGGTCTGGGTAATCACAACCTGTGACCACCAGGTGGTTGTGGCCATGAAGTGTGATGATGCGGGAATCGGGGGCAGAGGCTCCGTGTATGTCCCGAAGCAACGTCCCAGCAGGCTGACCCCGCGGGCCGGAGGTCCAGGCTCCTCCCGGGGGAACACTGAGGTGCGGCCTCCCGGGAGGGGGAGGACCAGGCTTCGCCAGCCGGCCTGGAGAGGAGCCGAGCAGGAAAGACAGAGAGCGGCCCAACCAGCCCGGGCACCAGATTGATGGGGCGGAGGCCTGACCCGGGGCCAGAGTCGGGACGTGTCTGCATCGCGAGGGCACGCGAGGGCATCTTTTCCTCATCACTCAACTCCTAACAGGATGACAGCTGGGATTCAATACAGAGTCATCTCCAGCCCCATTACGGCCCCAGCAAGATGGCTCCAAATTAAATCTAACAGTCAATGAAATCGTCAATATTTAATTTACTCATTGCAGGTGGCAATTCAGCCCTCGCAACGCTATTGTTTAATGGCAGAAATATTGGGATTTATCATGCATTACGGGACTCGGAATTGCCAGGCTCTCTCAGTGAGGCCACCGCCCAGGGGGTGGAGCCCCGGAGGACCCTCCAGGCAGGGCCAGTGCTGGACCCTCCCAGGGCAGGGCTTCCCATTTCCGAATCCGCGGGCCCTTTTTGGGCAAGAATTAAGGGGTGGGTGGTCCCTCCTGATCATCTCAGCCCCCGCCCCCATCCCCTGGCCTGGTCTCCCCCGAGCAGGGAGCACGGGAGGAAGTGCTCTCCTGCAGGCAGCACCCCAGGTGCTTGGAGCGACACTTCATCACCCCACACTCCGCTTCCCCAGGTGGGAGCCGTGCCTGGAGGCGCTGCTCCCCCGCCCGGTGCCCTCCCTCCATCCTTCCTGGCCCCCACCTCCCTGGGCTTCCTCCCGCCCTGCCCACCACCCAGGCCACTTCCCTGGACCTACAGGCACCTCCAGGCCCACCTCTGCCATTCCGCAGAGGGACCACACCCCAGGTCCCCGGGCTGCGAGCACAACCAAGTCCCCATCAGCACTTTCGTGAGTCAAGCACAGGACTGAGTTCTTTACAAGGGTTAAAGTGAAAGTGAAGTCGCTCAGTTGCATCCGACTCTGTGCAACCTCATGGACTGTAGCCTACCAGGCTCCTCCATCCATGGGATTTTCCAGGCAAGAGTACTGGAGTGGGTTGCCATTTCCTTCTCCAGGAGATCCCTCCTGACTGGGGGATCAAACCCGGGTCTCCCACACTGCAGCAGGCACTTTACTGTCTGAGCCACCAGGGAAGTAACTCTCTATAAAAAGCTTCTCCCCAATTGTGTGCGTGCACGCTCAGCCGTTTCAGTCGTGTCTGACTCTCGTATGACCCCGTGGACTGTAGCCCACCAGGCTCTTCTGCCCATGGGATTATCCTTGACTCTCGTGTGACCCCAGGGACTGTAGCCCACCAGGCTCCTCCACCCATGGGATTATCCTGGCAAGAACACTGGAGTGGGTTGTCATTTCCTCCTCCGGGGGATCTTCCCGACCCGGGGATCAGACCCGAGTCCCCTGTGGCTCCTGCACTGGCAGGTGGATTCCTTACCACTGGGCCACCCGGGAAGCCCTTCCCTGACTACTTGCATGAAAAACCTTATGAACCAAAAGCAGGTTCACGCAGGGAGTGATGGGAGTCCGGGGAAGGGCTGGTGTGCAAGGCCCCAGGCACTTTGCTCCTGCTCCTCCAAGCCGCCTCCAGGGGGAGCGTCTAAATAAACTTCTGTTGTGGCCTGGTCACTAAGTGATGTCCTTGCCACCCCATCGGCTGTGGCCTGTCAGGCTCCTCTGTCCATGGGATTTTCCAGACAAGAGTACTGGAGTGGGTTGCCAGTTTTCCTTCTCATCTCCTGCATTGGCAAGAGGATTCTCTACCACTGAGCTGCCTGGGAAGTCCCCCAAATAAGGCTGTATTTGCATTTAAATAGCGCGTGTCCCCTGAGAGTCCCTTGGACTGCAAGGAGATCCAGCCAGTCCATTCTGAAGGAGATCAGCCCTGGGTGTCCTTTGGAGGGAATGATGTTAAAGCTGAAGCTGAAGCTCCAGTACTTTGGCCACCTCATGCGAAGACTTGACTCATTGGAAGACTCTGATGCTGGGAGGGATTGGGGGCAGGAGGAGAAGGGGACGACCGAGGATGAGATGGCTGGATGGCACCGATGGATGTGAGTCTGAGTGAACTCCGGGAGTTGGTGATGGACAGGGAGGCCTGGCGTGCTGCGATTCATGGGGTCGCAAAGAGTCGGACATGACTGAGCGACTGAACTGAAATGAACTGATGATCAAGTTAACTCTCCCTCTCTCACAACTGCTTTTTTCCTGCCTTGAGTTTTCACTGACTTGGTTTTCTATGATCCTCTTGCTACTTTTTCCTAAATTCCCTGACCAAATTAGAAAACTCTTCTCTGTACAACCAGGTGCCAGTTCCTTTTTTTTTTTTTTCCTTCTGGAAGCTTCCGTCTCCTGCTCCAACCAAAATGGGCTTCTTTCTCCCAAGGTTAGGGGGCCCCCTTTCCTGCACTTAGACATCCTGAAGATGAGGAAACTGACTTCTCTGGTGGCCAGTTGCTCACTCCAGGCCTCACCTCATCACAGAATAGAGGTTTTGCTCGAAGCCAAGCGCCCCCTCCTCAGGGACCCTCTGTCAGCCCCTGCTTCATCTGAGGATGAGAAGGGAAGGGTCATGTCAGCCGGGACGTGGCCCAGGGAGTGAGGCAGCTGCTGATGAGCAGACGGTGGAGGTCACAAGGGAACACAGCCAGGCAGGGCGCTCTGGATACAGCGGCTGTTCCAGCACCGACGGATTTGTTTGCATAGGGCAGGAAAGTAACTGGTACGAAAGCGCCTGCAGAGAGCTGGTCTGGTGGCCCTGAGGTGGCATGATGGGGGTTTCTCTAAGCCCTTCTCGGCAATCACAGTCATCACCACCACGGCCGCCATCATCCCAGGTCAAAAGGGCAGCTCAAGGAGAGTGATACCAAGGTGCTTCCTAAGCAGTCAGGCAGACTTCAGTCGCTACCTGCTCCCGAAGCACAGGCTTCACTTTAATTTCAGTGCCCAAGGCCTTTCCCTGACGTCAGAACCATCCCAGGGGGCGGGGCAGGGGGCGGGCACAGAGCGGGGTTTCTGACTGATGTCCCTCCAGGCCCCGGCCCCAGAAACATATACAGGGACAAACACCCCCAAAGTTCAAAGAGGGCCCCCCCCAAGCCCTCTGCTCGGGGCTTCTCTCTCCACGTGGAGTAGGAGACAGAGGATTTTGAGAGATTAGTTTCGTGATTGTAAGGGTGACCTGCCCTCAGCTCAACTCTCAGGATTCCTGGTGATGGAGAAAGGCCTGGCAGACCAAGGGCATCACAGTTCTTCCCTGAAAGGGCACTGGCTCCCGCCTCGAGCCCCGCTGTGTCCGGCTGTGAGTGTTAGAACCCGGAGGCCCCGGCTTCTCTTTAGCACCAGGAAGTCAACGAGGAGACGTCTGGCCAGACTGCGGCCGTATTCTACGATTCCTGATGGAGGTCCCGGCCCCTTGTCCTCCCTACATGGTGTTTACTGTTATTTTCCTTAAAACACAGACCACCACCCCCCACCCGCCCCCTGAGACATGCTCCACAGTCAAGCCCTGCTTCTAACGGAGTGCTCCCTCCCCGAGAGAAGGTGAGGACGCTGTGTGGCCCACCTGCAGGCCTCATGAACTGCCCACCCTCCCCACCACCTCGGCCCTTCTCACCGGGGCTCAGGCCTGACCCCTGGGCGTCCCTCCCAAACTCGCTTCTCCAGCAGGAAGACAACAACTCCTGCCCCCCTCCACAGAAAAGCCCCGTTCCCTGTGCCCACATTTAAATGAGCCCATTATGCTGTCAGCCTTGATGATTAATAACTACATTTTAAAGGGAGATACCTCCCAGGGTGAGATCTTTGGGGGACAGTTCTTGCCTGCAGGCAAAGTTCTAATGTGGCTTTAGACAAGAAACGGGTCCTCTTGATTTATTCATTTGTGTGGGAGTTGGGGGGGGGATAATGGAGAAGGCAATGGCATCCCCACTCCAGTACTCTTGCCTGGAAAATCCCGTGGACGGAGACGGTGGGCTGCAGGCCACAGGGTCGCTGAGAGTCGGATACGACTGAGGGACTTCACTTTGACTTTTCACTGTCATGCACTGGAGAAGGAAATGGCAACCCACTCCAGTGTTCTTGCCTGGAGAATCCCAGGGACGGGGGAGCCTGGTGGGCTGCTGTCTATGGGGTTGCACAGGGTCGGACAGGACAGAAGCGACTCAGCAGTAAGGAGGGATAAAAGCCGCCAGCATCTCCAGGTTTGGGCCTGAGTCACCTGCAGCCCCCAGGGAGAGACCCCCCGCTGGGCCTTTTGGAGCCGCACTGATCGCTGAGCTTGAAGCCACCTCTCTGGATGGTTCTCACAGCACAGCCTGTCATCTGCGCTCACTGCTTTCCGCTGTGTGAGCCGGACAAGCGCCTTCACCTTTCTAATCTGTTTCCTATCCGTGTGCTGGAGACGAGGTGACTGGGAAAGGATGCACCCTCACCCCACCCCCAACTGCCCCCCACCCCGCACACACCACTTCCTCCCACAGGAGCGGGAGCCCCAGCTGGAATCTAATTTCCAAGGGCCTTGCTTAACCAGGCCCATTCACTGTCCATCAGGAAGGCAGAGCCGTCAGTGGACCAAGCCGCCCGGGGCCGGGCTGGGCAATTCCAGAAATAACTTCACACGGCCTTTGAGGACAACCGGGCAGGTGTTTTGTAGGAGGCTCTTTGTCTGGAGTTTGTCTGCTCTCTCTCTCCTCTTTAGATTGGGGTCCCAGGTACTGGGGGGACGAACAGAGATGAGGTGCCCTTCGCATCCCCTCCCATCAGGCACGTGCCGTCAACCTGACCCAGCTCTGTGACGCTGGCCTCACTCACCTGGCTGAGGCGTGACTGTCCGGCATCTGGCGCTGCAGAATCAGGAAGGGTCACGACACCTAGCGCTCACACCATTAAGGGGTGGGGGGGCCCACCTCCTCCAGGGCAGAGTACTGATGTAATTTGCTTGGCGTTCTTCTGCCTGGGGCAGAGTTGTCTTTTCTCGTTCACTGTTTTAACCTTTCTTTATTTGGCTGCATTGGGCCTTCGGTGTGGGGCACAGGCTCTAGAAAGTGGGCTCAGAAGCTGTGGCTCACGGGCTTAGTTGCCCTGCGCCACGTGGGATCTTCCCAGATCGGGATCAAACCTGCTTCCCCTGCATTGGCAGGGGGATTCTCAACCACTGGACCACCAGGCAAGCCCCTCTCCTTCATTCACGCATTTAGTCACTTATTAACATTAGCACGAACTGACATTTATTTCACACTGAGGTTTATGATCCCAAAGCCGTATTTTGTTCCTCAAACTGCCCCAGCAGCAGCCCTGGGATGCTCTGAATCGGCTCCTGCATCCCCTGGACACACCCCCATCGTGACACTGTTTCTGGGACTACACGATGCTCAGCTGCCAGGTACCCATCGCCGGATGTTCTGAAGGTCAAGGAAACTTGCTGTGGTCCCAGTTACCCCTGGCTTCGTGGAGGCGACAGACAAGGGTCCGAGCTACACAGGCCCCACGTGATGGTCGTGTGGTCTGGCCCCGCTCCCGTCAGGTAGCAGGAGACCTCTACACACCAGGTGTCTCCAGCACCAAGGACCCCCTGCAGGCAGTGGCACCAGCTAACGACTGAGGGGTTCCTGCCCCCTTGGATACCCCCACTGCCCACAGCGCCTGCTCCATCACAGGCCGGACACGGCACATGAGCCGTGGAGTCAAAGGGTCCAGGCTTCAACCTCTGGACCTCTGCTCACCACCAGCAAATGGAGCTGCTTGCGGCTGACAAGAGGTCAGCATGTGGCGGCCGGGAAGCCAGGAGGAGCTTGACGATGACCAAGTCTAGTCACTTGCCTTGTGCACCTGTATGGGCTAAATCTCCACCGCCTCCTTTGTTTCTTGCCACAGTCCCACAGAGCAGGGGTCCCTGACATCTGGGGTCTAACACCTGATGATCTGAGGCAGAGCTGCTGTAATAATAATAAAAATAAAGTGCACAATAAGTGTAATGCACTTGAGTGAGTGAGTGAAGTCACTCAGTCGTGTCCGACACTTTGCGACCCCATGGACTTTAGCCTACCAGGCTCCTCCATCCATGGAATTCTCCAGGCAGGAGTACTGGAGTGGGTTGCCATTTCCTTCTCCAGGGGAGCTTCTCAACCCAGGGATTGAACCTGGGTCTCCTGCATTGCAGGCAGACGCTGTAGCATCTGAGCTGCCAGGGAAGGTCCGTGGGAAAACTGTCTTCCGTGAAACCAGCCCCTGGGGCCAAAACGGTTGTGGACCAATGCTGCAGAGGCCAAGTTACAGACAAGGAAAGGGAGACATAGAGAGGCTAATTAACTGGCCCAAGGACATCCCGCTACTAAACGTCAAAGCTGAGACTTGAACCCTGCCTCGTGTCTCCGTGAGCTCTGGAAACCGTTGGGGTCACAACTCTGGTCCTCACATACCCTGGCAGCACAAGCATCTCAAGGAATCGCAGGAAGTGAGCTCTGCAAAGGCCCAGAGACCAGTGTCTGATACTCAGGAGCCCAGAGACACTGTGGGGCCAGCCTGAGGGCACCCAGCCAGCACAGCAGAAAGCTAAGAGGGCACACCTGCCTCACCACTCAGCACGCTCACCTCTAAGAGGGAAGATTAAGAGGGTCCTAATGGCAATCTGGTCCCATCACTTCATGGGAAATAGATGGGGAAACAGTGGCAGACTTTATTTTTGGGGGCTCCAAAATCACTGCAGATGGTGACTGCAGCCATGAAATTAAAAGACGCTTACTCCTTGGAAGGAAAGTTGTGACCAACCTAGATAGCATATTGAAAAGCAGAGACATGACTTTGCCAACAAAGGTCCATCTAGTGAAGGCTATGGTTTTTCCAGTAGTCATGTATGGATATGAGAGTTGGNTGACTGCAGCCATGAAATTAAAAGACGCTTACTCCTTGGAAGAAAAGTTATCACCAACCTAGGTAGTATATTCAAAAGCGGAGACATTAGTTTGTCAACTAAGGTCCGTCTAGTCAAGGCTATGGTTTTTTCTGTGGTCATGTATGGATGTGAGAGTTGGTTTGTGAAGAAGGCTGAATGCTGAAGAATTGATGCTTTTGAACTGTGGTGTTGGAGAAGGCTCTTAAGAGTCCCTTGGAGTGCAAGGGGATCCAACCAGTCCATTCTAAAGGAGATCAACCCTGGGATCTCTTTGGAAGGAATGATGCTAAAGCTGAAACTCCAGTACTTTGGCCACCTCATGAGAAGAGTTGACTCATTGGAAAAGACTCTGATGCTGGGAGGGACTGGGGGCAGGAAGAGAAGGGGACGACAGAGGATGAGATAGCTGGATGGCATCACTGACTCGATGAACATGAGTCTGAGTGAACTCCGGGAGATGGTGATGGACAGGAAGGCTTGGCGTGCTGCGATTCATGGTGTTGCAAAGAGTCAGACACTACTGAGCAACTGAACTTAACTGATCTGGTGATTTGCATGTGTAGAGTCTTCTCTTGTGTTTTTGGAAGAAGGTGTTTGCTATGACCAGTGCGTTCTCTTCACAAAACCCTGCTATCCTTTAACCTGCTTTGTTTTGAACTCCAAGGCCAAATTTGCCTGTTATTCGTTTGCATTCCAGTCCCCTATGATGAAAAGGGCATATTTTTTGAGGTAATAGTTCTAGAAGGTCTTGTAGGTCTTCACAGAACTGTTCAACTTCAGCTTCTTCAGCATTACTGGTTGGGACATAGATGTGGATTACTGCAATATAGAATGCAAACCACTTCAGTA
Organism: Oreotragus oreotragus; assembly: GCA_006410675.1. Lineage (NCBI taxonomy): Eukaryota > Metazoa > Chordata > Mammalia > Artiodactyla > Bovidae > Oreotragus > Oreotragus oreotragus. The sequence continues at coordinate 183,862 of SJYX01000999.1, forward strand.
TTTTTCCCTTAAGAACCCCATGAACAGTATGAAAAGGCAAAATGATAGGATACTGAAAGGGGAACTCCCCAGGTCAGTAGGTGCCCAATATGCTACTGGAGGTCAGTGGAGAAATAACTCCAGAAGGAATGAAGGGATGGATCCAAAGCAAAAACAATACCCAGCAGTGGATATAACTGGTGATAGAAGCAAGGTCTGATACTGTAAAAAGTAATATTGCATAGGAACCTGGAATGTCAGGTCCATGAATCAAGGTGAATTGAAAGTGGTCAAACAAGAGATGGCAAGAGTGAATGTCGACATTCTATGAATCAGTGAACTAAAATGGACTGGAATGGGTGAATTTAACTCAGATGACCATTACATCTACTACTGTGGGCAGGAATCCCTCAGAAGAAATGGAGTAGCCATCATGGTCAACAAAAGAGTCCGAAATGCAGTACTTGGATACAATCTCAAAAACGACAGAATGATCTCTGTTCATCTCCAAGGCAAACCATTCAATATCACTGTAATCCAAGTCTATGCTGCAATCAGTAACATTGAAGAAGCTGAAGTTGAACGGTTCTATGAAGACCTACAAGACCTTTTAGAACTAACACTCAAAAAAGATGTCCCTTTGGTTATAGGGGATTGGAATGCAAAATTAGGAAATCAAGAAACACCTGGAGTAACAGGCAAATATGGCCTTGGAATGCGGAATGAAGCAGAGCAAAGACTAATAAAGTTTTGCCAAGAAAATGCACTGGTCATAGCAAACACCCTCTTCCAGCAACACAAGAGAAGACTTTACACATGGACATCAGCAGATGGTAAACACTGAAATCGGATTGACTATATTCTTTGCAGCCAAAGATGGAAAAGCTCTATACAGTCAACAAAAACAAGACCAGGAGCTGACTGTGGCTCAGATCATGAACTCCTTATTTCCAAATTCAGACTTAAATTGAAGAAAGTAGGGAAAACCGCTAGACCATTCAGGTATGACCTAAAACAAATTCCTTATGATTATACAGTGGAAGTGAGAAATAGATTTAAGGACCTAGATCTGATAGAGAGAGTTCCTGATGAACTATGGAATGAGGTTCATGACATTGTACAGGAGACAGGGATCAAGACCATCCCCATGGAAAAGAAATGAAAAAAAGCAAAATGGCTGTCTGGAGAAGCCTTAAAAATAGCACTGAAAAGAAGAGAGGTGAAAAGCAAAGGAGAAAGGAAAGGTATAAGCATCTGAGTGCAGAGTTCCAAAGAATAGCAAGAAGAGATAAGAAAGCCTTCTTCAATGCAAAGAAATAGAGGAAAAGAACAGAATGGGAAAGACTAGAGATCTCCTTCAAGAAAATTAGAGATACCAAGGGAACATTTCATGCAAAGATGGGCTCAATAAAGGACAAAAATGGTATGCACCTAACAGAAGCAGAAGATATTAAAAGAGGTGGCAAGAATACACAGAAGAACTGTACAAAAAAGATCTTCATGACCCGGATAATCACGATGGTGTGATCACTCCTCTAGAGGCAGACATCCGGGAATGCGAAGTCAAGTGGGCCTTAGAAAGCATCATTATGAACAAAGCTAGTGGAGGTGATGGAATTCCAGTAGAGCTGTTTCAAATCCTGAAAGATGATGTTGTGAAAGTGCTGCACTCAATATGCCAGCAAATTTGGAAAGCTCAGCAGTGGCCACAGGACTGGAAAAGGTCAGTTTTCATTCCAATCCTTAAGAAAGGCAATGCAAAAGAATGCTCAAACTGCTGCACAATTGCACTCATCTCACACGCTAGTAAAGTAATGCTGAAAAGTCTCCAAGCCAAGCTTCAGCAATACGTGAACTGTGAAGTTCCTGATGTTCAAGCTGGTTTTAGAAAAGGCAGAGGAATCACAGATCAAATTGCTAACATCCACTGGATCATGGAAAATGCAAGACAATTCCAGAAAGACATCTATTTCTGCTTTATTGACTATGCCAATGCCTTTGACTGTGTGGATCACAATAAACTGTGGAAAATTCTGAGAGAGATGGGAATAACAGACCACCTGACCTACCTCTTGAGAAATTTGTATGCAGGTCAAGAAGCAACAGCTAGAACTGGACATTGGAACAACAGACTGGTTCCAAATAGGAAAAGGAGTACATCAAGGCTATATATTGTCACCCTGCTTATTTAACTTATATGCGGAGTACATCATGAGAAACGCTGGACTGGAAGAAACACAAGTTGGAATCAAGATTGCTGGGAGAAATATCAATAACCTGAGATATGCAGATGACACCACCCTTAGGGCAGAAAGTGAAGAGGAGCTAAGAAGCCTCTTGATGAAAGTGAAAGAGGAAAGCGAAAAATTTGGCTTAAAGCTCAATATTCAGAAAACGAAGATCATGGCATCCGGTTCCATCACTTCATGGGAAATAGATGGGGAAACAGAGGAAATAGTGTCAAATTTCATTTTTTTGGGCNATCCCCTGAAGAAGGAAATGGCAACCCACTCCAGTATTCTTGCCTGAAGAATCCCATGGACGGAGAAGCCTGGTAGGCTACAGTCCACAGAGTCGCAAAGAGCAACTTCACTCACTTAAATTCAAAAAGATTGGCAAATCCTGACCCACCCCATGTTTGAGCCCCTGGACTCCTATCCTGCACTCTATTTTCTCAGAATGGACTCCAGCAGTCCCCAGTCCACTCTGCAAGGCTACTGGGAAGATGCTGGTACAACTCAAGAGTCAGCATCTGAGACAGGTAAGGGTGGGGCTGGGCAGGGCCAGGTGTGCAGGGAAGCAGACCCCAATCCCCCCGCCCCGCCCCCTGCCTGCTGCAGAACCACCAATGACTCACCAACGCTGGCCCCCTTGGGTCAACTCAGGACGACACCTGCAGGCCATCTCTCACTGCACAGACAAGTGACCTCTGCACCTCTGCCACGCTCAACAGCAGCAATTGCCCCGCCGGACTCACCCGCCCTACCTGCAGCTGTGGACTCAACAGGTAGAGGTGGGCTGGGCACCTGTGTGGTCAAGGCTCCTCCGGACGCTCTGATACACCCACTCTCAGAGCAGCTCTGGGGAAGACGCTGGACATCTGCGCTCTGCCTCTGCTTCAAGAGTTCCCCGCCTTGCCCTGAGGGCAAGTCAGGATGGAAGAGACTCCTAACACCCTGGGAGACCTTCATTCACTGTTTCCTCAATCTGCAGCCCCGCTCCGTGCCCCAAGGCCCATTCGCTGTGGGTGCCTCTCAAGTCCCTGGGAAACGGACCCCCTCCCTGCACTGCACCTGGTTTCAGGATTTCAGCCTCTTGCAGGGGCCAGTGAGGGCTGGCCGGCCTGGGGGCGGCGCTGGAGGCAGTGTGCCTGAGGTACCCTACGCCCAAGGCAGACCCTTTGGAGTCAGGAGGATGGAAAGAAGGGGTGAGCCACCCTGAGCGGCGTGTCCACTGTGTGTCCACCACTGCCCCTGGAACCCCTGGGAGCCTCCAGGACCCAATACAGCCCTGATCACCTTCAGGATGCTCAGTGTCTTTGAGGAGTTTGCTTCCCCCCTGCTGGAGAACACAGGCCCGCCTGTGTCTCTGTCTCAAGAAACCCATCCTTCTGCCACCATATGCCCAGTAGGCGCTCTGTTCCCTGGGGCACTGTCCCTTGTGTCTGCGCTGACCCTTCCCACACAGGGGCTGAGTCTGTCTCCCTGGCTGGACCGAGGGCACCCTAAGAGGTGCTCCATCCTACACGCCTTGTGCCCCACCTGGGCCCTGGACAGGTGCCCCACAGCTGCTGACACACAGAATCTGTGATGCTAAGCCATTGCCAGGCGAGCGGGGGGGTGGGGGGTGAGTCCAGTGGCTGTCTCTTATACACATCTGAGTCCCTTGGACTGCAAGGAGATCCAACCAGTCCATTCTGAAGGAGATCAACCCTGGGATTTCTTTGGAAGGAATGATGCTAAANGGGGGGGGGGTGGGGGGTGAGTCCAGTGGGCTCGAGAAGGGGGCTCCCACCCTGTGGCAGCAACCGCTTTGGAGCCCGATGCCATGTCGTTCACGTTCTCCAACTCCCTGAAGGACTGGGGCAGGCAGTGGGGTCTTAGGGGAGCCCTCAGAGCAGAAAACATTAATGAGAGAGAAAGGCTGGGCTTTGAAATTCAAATGCCTCGGCATTCTTCATCAGCTTCTTCCAAGATGACTGTGATTCACATGGCTTTTTCCAGACCTAATCGCTTTGATGCTGTTAATGAAAATATGAAAAGGTGATTAAGGAGAACTCTTTTTTTCCCCTCTCTCTTTTTTTTTTAAACTTTGGGGAAATGTATAATGAGTTCTGGATGTGGGCGTATTTTGGTCTATTATGCATTTCATCATTTTGTTAAGGGCAGGGGGGTGGGGGGGGGACTTGAAAAGCCACAGAAGTACAGTGGAGGGAGGGAACGGTGGGGGCTCTTAGGCCCACCTGGTTGAACGCAAACTCCTGCACATGGCTCAGCTCAGGACTGCTCCGGCGAGTCGGTACAGAGCTGGCCTGTGCAAGCCTTCAGTCAGTCAGTCAACAAACACTGAAGGAGCACTTCCTTGGTGCCTGGCCCTGGTGGAGCTGACCCCCCGGGACTAACATGATCCCAGCCCTTTCCCTCTCCATCAGTGCACACCAGAGCTGTGTGGGTGTTTGTTTGCTCCGACAGACAGGAAGCTCCTTACTTAGCAGTGATGGTGTCCTTGCTGCCAGACAACTGGGGCCCCAGGAGAGGCTGGGCCCTGACAAGTCGGGGGGCAGGGGATGGAGGCAGGAGGCTGCCTGGACAGACATACAGGTAGCTCCAGAGAATCATGGCTTCCCAGGAGCAGAAGCTGGGCAACTGGTCACTGGCAGGAACGCTTAAATGGTAACTTCAACAAATCGCTGGAGTCTCAGTGGAGAAGGACTTGAGAGTGAAAAACTCCTAGGGGCCAGTCTAAAAAGGGAGGCCCCATATTTGGGGATTCTACCTCCAGGAATCCCATCAGGTTTTCACAGCGAACCTGAAGAAAAGTCCTCTCATGCTTGGTGAGGGGAGGGAGGAAGTACCTATCCTGAGATACAATATATAGAGAACGCCTGCTGTGTTCCCAGCTTTGTCAAGGCATCTTGGGAGGGACGGAGCGTCATGGGAGGAGGGTGTGGCCTCTGCTCCCAGAGCCCAGCAGCCAGCTGGGGAGGACCTAGACCAGCATGGTGAGGTCAGGGAAGCCTTCTCGGAGGAGGTGCCCGAGTCAGGTTTAAAGGATTAGCAGGAATGTTGGAGGAGGAAGGAAAGGACGACACAGGCAGAATGAGCAGAAGCAAGACCAAGTGCGTGTGTTTTGGATGCTGATGGACCGTCCAAGGCTATGGCTTGGCAGGAAGAGCTGTGTTCCTGGAGCCCTGGCCTAAGTTGACCCCTTCTTGCCCAGAAGTGCCGTAAGCATCGGTTTGGGGTCACAGCAGGTGTGAGAGCAGACACGCGTGAAACATCAGCTCCATCCTTGGCCCCATAGTGTTGGTGTGTGATGGTGTAAACACACATGTGTGTAAGGACTCGGGGTCTCACGAACAGGCCCCGGTGTGACCCACACTTACACTCTCACAGACACAACCCACACATCCAGATGCGCTGGTGCCACGCAGGACGGGCCCCCACAGCCCTGGACTCGGGTTGAGTTTTGTCGCCAGACAAATGCACTGTCCCCACAGCTGGTCGCTTCCAGCCCTTGTCACCACCTCCCCAGCTCTGATTCCAGTGTATGTCATGTTAGGCTAGAAATCAAGGAGAAAGAAGGCTAGTTCTTCAAACGGCGGGAATCCTTCCACCCATGCTGGGCTCACAATGCGAAACAGAGCTGCCCAGTGTGAATGTGACTGAGACTTAATAAGGCCAGGATGTAGGTGCCAACCCATCTCGTTTCAATTAATGGTATGTGCTCCTTGTTATCGAGAGTTTAGCTCACATAACACTCCCAGTACCCAACCGTTAAACAAAGAAAAGAAACATATGTTAACAAACAGGTTTGTCCGGGACTAGAAGTGCCCCAGAATTTATTTTAACTTTTTGACTGCACCACACAGCATGCAGGATCCCCCGACCAGGGATCGAACCCGCACCCCCTGCAGTGGAAGCGCAGAGTTTTAACCGCTAGACTGCCGGGGAAGTCCCGAACACCCCAGAACTTAAAACAGAGAGGATCCTCTCCTGCACGGATGACTCTCCACGCTCACCTCTGTCCTCAGGCCTCCTCCCAGCCATATAGGGGGCGGAGAGCTTGCTTCCTCGCATCACTAAGGAAAAATAGAGCTTTTCAGAAGCCGCTGCCACCACCGCCACGTGCATCAAGCCACCCTCTCCAGAGTCTGAGGGTCAAGGGCCCAAGCTCCTGGCTGAGACACCTCTGCTCCCCGTACCTACCCCACATCTGGGGCAAGCCTGAGGTGATGCTGCCACCTGCTTGGCTTTGCCCTCCTCTGGCCACCCTGAAGCTGGTCCTGAGCAGGAAGTGCAGGCGATGGATGGGCCATGTGGGGCTCCTGTTTGCCCAGCCCGCTGTGCCAGCAACCTAGGAAGTCTGTGACAGGCCTGGTGACACCAGGCACCACTCATGGCACCCGCTCCCCCATGTGACATGAAACCCACAAGCAGGACGAATCTGGCCTCTCCCACTCTGACCTGCCCACCCCAGCCCCCTTGACCACCCTGCAGCCTTGCCCACCCCCAGAGCACAGGCTGGGGACCACGGCAGTAGCCTCCCTGCTCACAGCCCCCTACCAGGAAGACAGGAGGGAACGGAGGCTCCAGGGCCCTGAGAATATGCCCGAGCCCACACAGCTAAGAATTCCAGGAGGCAGGATTCCAACCCGGGACTCAAGGCTCCAGCCGTCCTCCTCCGGCAAAGGGGCCCCACCCAAAGCGGCTGCGCGAGCGCTGTCCGCGGTGCTGAAACAGCGCAGTCACGGCCGCCCTCCTACCCGGCTTGCAAAGGTTCCTTCTCACCTTGCCCAGGAGGGGGCGCTAATCAGTTTTGCTTCATTTCCAGAATTCCTGTTGGTTAAACGTCTAAATTGTGGACTACTTTAGGAAAAAAAGCAAAATTATGACTTATGTACCACTACAGGGCAGGTGCCCCACAGCTGGCTTCGTACACTTTTGACCACTCTGTCTTATTTCCAAAGTTACACAATGTTTTTCCTCTAGTAACCAGGAGCTGCCCTGTTCCCCAAGGTTTTATGGCCAAGGACAGCCCCGACGCCTGTTTGCCTAAGTTCAAAATCTTTGAGATAGGAAGCCCCATACGGCAGTACACGTTTAGAACACGTGTGTGTTTTTATTAAGTACTTAAGAGATATTAGAAATAATAAAATGTGTGGCATTTAAAGAATAACAGTATCATCTGTGTACAACATCCCAGCTTAAGAAAAGGAACACCAGTTTTGAAATGCTCCTGCCTGCCTTCCCTACTTCCTCTCACATCTGAGTAACTTTCATATTTATCCTTCCCTGACTTTTCTTTAGAGTTGAACAAATACATTTATTTAAACATACATATATTGTTTTGCACGTTTTGAACTTTCTATAAACGGACTCATACCAAAGCAGTTTTCTGCAACTTCCTTTCTGGACTCAAGTACAAATGCGACCTCAAGTACAAATGTATTCTTGCCTGGAGAATCCCATGGACAGAGGAGCCTGGCGGAGGCCGCTGCTGTCCATGGGGCTGCAAAGATCTGACATGACTGAGCATGCGCATTCCTTGGTTCACTGTTATCACTGACGGCCTGGGAGCCACGGGGGACAGGGAGGAGCTGCGGTCTGGGGGCCACCTCTCTGGGCAGGTGCTGCTGCTGAGGCCAAGTCCACCTGTGAGGCAAGGGAGAGGGGGCCCCACTCAAGAGGCTGCCGTGGCCTCCATCATGCCTGGGTAGCCTGGGGGCATCAGGGCAGCCTCCCCCCGGACACACAGATGGCCCACACTGCCCCGCCCTGCAGTCCCTGGAGAGCAGTCAGAGGCAGACAGGAAGCCTGGTCTCACCTCTGCCCGCTTTCTCTCCACCTCTTCTTCACCGTCCCAAGGGCTGCCCTGTACCCCTGAGCCTGGGTCTTCACCTCGCCCCAGGCATCACAGACACGCCTCTCCCCTCCTGACCCTTCTGGCTCTTTCCAGCCTCAGAGGCAGACTCAGCATCCAGGATCATCTCCGTTTACCAGCTCTGAGTTTTCAGAAACTTTGTCTCACTACAGATAAACTTATTTCACTAAATTCTCTGAGATGTACCCAGTTTACAGTGTCTGGGTTTCCAAACTCTCTCTTAGCACTTTGCTTTTTTAAAAAATTGAGGTGAAATTGATAGAACATAAAGATAACCATTTTAAAGTGAACAGTTCAGCGGCGTTTAGTCCGTTCACAGAGCTGGGCAGCCACCACCTCCCTCCAGTCCTGAAACATTCTCATCATTCACCACAGCGCCCTCGGCTATGTCTGCAGGATGGATGCTTGTCTGGCATCCCCATCGAAGTCTGGAAATTCCTGGAGGACGGAGACTGTCAGTCATTTCCATTCCATCCTCCAACCTTGTTCAAAGTCACTGACAACACACGCTCAAGTCAACTAACTTGCAAACGCGTGGTCACATAGTTTCGAGGGTCTCCTGAGTCTATGCCAACACCATAAGGCACTATCGGCGTGCACCACTCATTAGCAAAGTACCCCGGGGTCCTTGCTGCAGCCCTGGCTGGACGCTGCGCGTGGGGAGCAAGGCCACAAGAAAACCTCAGTGAACAGGGCTGGGAGGGGCAGTGCTAAATCAAGGACCTGTAGAGAGATGCAGGTGTACAAAGCCAGCCACTGCTGCTGTCTTCAGCGGTGCCAACTCAGGGCAGGCTGGGAGGGGCTCAGGCTCCCTGCAAGTCAAGCCCACTGCCCCCCAACATCACAAAGCCACTTCACACAGTACCAACAGGACCCACACACACGTCTCTGTGATCCGACTACTCAGCTATTACTGAAGACTTGCTGACAATAGGGCTGAGGTCTCAGGCACCACTGGCCCCCGCCCCACCTCCGCCCTGGAGCTGAGTCTCTTCACAAGGGTAAAAGTGCCCTCTCCGTCTCACCCGGGACCAGGAAGCAGCATCTGCCACCCGGCACTGCCACCCAGAGTCATCAGCACAGCTAATTACCACTAATTGTAATATCGTTTCTGTCTCGCTGCTAATACATTTAGACTTGCTAATCAAATCAAACCATTCCACCTTGCCACGCTGCTTGCCAATAAACATTTCTGCAAAGCAAGAAATAAATAACTCCCAAGCTTTGTTCTCTCCTCTCTGTAGCCACTCTCTGCAGAGACATGGCGGGTTGGGGGGTGGGGGGCGGTCATTTATTTATCTCTGGGACCAAAGGCACAGAAGGAATTGGAAGTGGAGCCAGCCTTTACTGTCCAGAGCTTCCAAAGAGAGAGGGAGGCAGGGGAAGGCATGCCTGGGGACTTGGAAGAGAAGGCAGGAAGTAGACGGGGAGAGAGGGGAGAGGCGGAGGAGAGAAACTGTCACACCGGAGCGGCAAGGTCTGTTCCCATGCACCTCCTCCCTCGCGGGGGCGCAGTCTCCTGGCATCCCTGGCTGGACTGGTGGCTCCCTCGCAGGACCCCCTCAGATGTCTAAGCCCCCGTACTTCCACTCACCAAGTTGGGTTGCTCTGATCTGCCACCAGGCCCGTCCGCGAGTTTGTCAAGGGCAGGGGCTCTGTGCTGCGGGCCTGCTTCCCCAGCATCTCACATCTCAGGAAACACTCCCAAGCACCCAATGCACCGCCCCACGAGGAGAGAGGTGCCACTCTCCTCGAGGCGACCGAGGCTCAGATGCTAAGCACCCACCGAGCCACCTGTGGCCAGTGAAAAGCACGACCTAAGACTCAGTCCTGGGCCTGCGTTCCTCCAGCAAGCGGGCTCAGGAGGGGCCCAAACAAGAGCCACACAGGCAGCCACGAGGAAACGTGAAGGCCACAGAGCGCTCCACTCAAGGGCACACACCGGACTCAGTCAGAATTCTGGAACGGAAACTGACAAAAGGTTGACCATGAACGCAACTTATAAATGCATCCAGTTACTATAGCAATCGTGCAGAATTTCCTCGCCCCACACACTGCCCCAGTGCTGAAAGAGGGGCTTGCTCCAGGAGGGCAGGCGATCGCAAGCTCTGCCAGCCCCCTTCACCTCGGCAAAACCCTGATTGCCCTGCCAGCCTCACACACAGGGGCGGGGGAGCGGGGAGGTGGAGGTGACCCTCACCCGGGTCTGCAGGCCTGGATCAAGACGCCTCCCCACCCCCAGGCCAGCGCTTCTGCCCAGATGACAGCAACTGCCTGGTGTCCCTGCCCTCTCTGCTTCTGGTCTGCTTCTATTTATCTGGTGGCAGCAGTGAGGGAGGGAGGGAATGAATGAAGCAACTCTGGCAAGGTCAGTTTGCAGAAGGGAGAGCGAGGGGGAAGACGCAGGGAGTAACAAACCCTGAGTGCTGACTCCAAACCAGCATATCCGCACCATCATGACCAGCGATTCTGGGAGGTGGCTGCTGTTAATAAAGGGCTTTCCCGGTGGCTCTGCCGGTAGAGAACCCGCCTGCTAATGAAGGAGACGCAAGAGAGGTGGGTTCAATCCCTGGGTCAGGAAGATCCCCTGAAGAAGGGCAACCCACTCCAGTATTCTTGCCTGGAAAACTCCACGGACAGGGGAATCTGATGGGCTACAGTCCATGGGGTCACAAAGAGCCAGATCTGACCGAGCGCACACATACGCACACTGTTCAGCTCAGTTCAGTCCAGTCGCTCAGTCGTGTCTGACTCTCTGTGACCCCATGAACAGCAGCACCTCAGGCCTCCCTGTCCATCACCAACTCCCGGAGTTCACTCAAACTCACGTCCATCGATGCCATCCAGCCATCTCATCCTCTGTTGTCCCCTTCTCCTCCTGCCCCCAATCTTTCCCAGCATCAGGGTTTTTTCCAATGAGTCAGCTCTTCGCATTAGGTAGCCAAAGTGTTGGAGCTTCAGCTTCAGCATCAGTCCTTCCAATGAATATTCAGGACTGAGTTCCTTTAGGATGGACTGGTTGGAGCTCCTTGCAGTCCAAGGGACTCTCAAGAGTCTTCTCCAACACCACAGTTCAAAAGCATCAATTCTTTGGCACTCAGCTTTCTTTATAGTCCAACTTATACCCATACATGACTACTGGAAAAACCATAGCCTTGACTAGATGGACCTTTGTTGGCAAAGTAATGTCTCTGCTTTTTAATATGCTGTCTAGGTTGGTCATGACTTTTCTTCCAAGGAATAAGCATCTTTTAATTTCATGGCTGCAGTCACCATCTACAGTAATTTTAGAGCCCCTCAAAATAAAGTCTGTCACTGTTTCCACTGTTTCCCCATCTATTTGCCATGAAGTGATGGGACTAGATGCCATGATCCTAGTTTTCTGAATGTTGAGTTTTAAGCCAGCTTTTTCACTCCTCTTTTGCTTTCATCAAGAGGTTCTTTAGTTCCTCTTTGCTTTCTGTCATCAGGGTGGTGTCATCTGGATATCTGAGGTTATTGAGGCACACTGTTACTAAACCCATTTCACACATGAGGGGCCTGGGGCTCAGAAGGTCATCCAACAACCAAAAGAGGAGGCAGGGCTGCCAGCCAGGTCAGGGCAACTCCAACCCACGTTCTCCCTGCTCCTGCACAGCGTCCTCCAGCAACCCTCTTCCTCTTCCCACCTGGAATCTCCAAGCCACAGCTTTGGCCCGAGCAATATCCACACACGGGCTCAGACACATAACTAAAAAAATGAGAAGCACATCCTGCATCCAATGAGGCTGTCGATTTTAATTAATTTCAGACTTTTTGTGTTTCTGGCAATTATTTGTAACAAGGTTTACGGAGGGCATTTAAAATTAATTGTGATTTTTATCTAGAAATCAATGCTGATTTTTTAAAGTAGCTCATTAGGGGTGAGTATGTACTACAGGAGCAGCAGGCTCAGTGGCAGGAGGGAAGCACCTGGGGTGAAGGAGGAGCCACCAACGGAAAACATCACCATTGCAATGACAAGATCAAAGCCAGGGGAAGCAGGAGATGCGGTTCTGGGGACAAAACAGAGCCCGATTCAGATGGGGCCAAGAGGGAGGAAACCCATTTAATGACCTAAAGTGGGAAAGAGAACCAGGCTCCTTCTACTCCATGGCCTTGGCTGGTGGTTCTCAGGCAGGTGCAGCCACCCAGGCCACTCAGCCCGGGGGGCTCGGGGACCCTGGATGCCAGCGGCAAGCCCGGAAGAGCCGGGACAGGGGACCAGGGGCCCGGGCCACAGGGCCAGTGATGAGGACTCTGAGATCATCTTCTGCCCTTTCTGGGATATTTTTTTTTTAAGTTTTAAAAGAAATATGCATTAAAATTCATCCTGAAAGGATTGATGTAGATGAACAGAAATGTCTAAATACATCAAATATAGGTGAAAACAGCCCGACACCAGACTATTCACCACTGTTAGCCTTCCTTCCACCTGGACATAGAGAAGTCACAAGACTAGAATCCAGTGTCGTCTTCTGAGTTTAAATAATAAAACCGCTGATATTTGCAGAGGCCTTACAGCTAGTAAAGGTGTTTGCTGCTTCCACTTTGCAGGCAAGGAAAATGAGGTTCAGGAAGCTTCCGTGTCTTATCCAGGTGTGTGAGATGATTAATTGGGGCCGGGTCTCTCCCTCCAGGCTCGAATATCCTTAATCTTTCCCTGAGGTTAGCAAGGGCTGACAACCATCACCTCCAGCATCACAAAATCACTCTGGTCACCACCATCACCACCACCATTATCTCCACCACCATCATCACCATCATCACCATTATCTCCACCACCATCATCACCATTATCTCCACCACCATCATCACCATTATCTCCACCACCATCATCACCATCATCACCATTATCTCCACCACCATCATCACCATTATCTCCACCACCATCATCACCATCATCACCATTATCTCCACCACCATCATCACCAGCATCACCACCACCACAAAGAAGAAAAGATTCAATACGGGCTGAAGAAGCATGCCGTCCACACCTCTCCGCTTGGACGGGTGGCCAGGGAAAGGGTGACCCTCACCCAGAGCGCTGGTTCTCGAACTCCAGGGGCCCCAGAATCTTGTGGGGAGAGTGCCCTGGGCCCAGTGGTGGGGCTCCTGGTTCCACAACTGCGGGGTGACGCCAGGTTTCTGCTGGCAGATGAGCTCCTGGGAGATGCAGGTGCAGACGGTCAAGGGGCAGCCTCTGAGGACCCTGAGTGAAGGTGGAAGCAGGGCCCGAGTCTTTGCAAAGTCTGAAATACTAATGGAGAGGAAAGGGCCACCCGAGAGTTTTTTAAAATGTATGTTACATGGCCATTACATCCGTGAAAGCACTTCATACATACACTTATCTGTATTAAGACTCGCTCCACAATTTATCAAGTACATTTTTAAGGTGGCAAGATTACTTATCTTGTCGTTTTTCATTTAAAGTTTTAAATTCCAAGAAAAATCATGTACCATCTCTGGCACCTGTGATTTCCTTCCCGAACATCAGTGGTACCTGCTTGGAGGCCAACAGAACATAAGAGGAGCAGACAGCTTCCAAGAGCTGACCCAGGATGCTCAGACCTACGGAGTGACATCAGATGTCACAAAAATAACTGCCTGGAAAGACATACTTGTACTGAAACGTGGTATCTGAGCCTCACAGCTTTTAAAAGTGGTGTCAGCAGCATTTTGTGCCATCTTGTTATCAACTCTGGATGGGTTCCCAGCCGGGACACAAGGTGCTCTGCTGTTTGGGTACCAACTTCAGGAACTTCACAACTTTTAAAGCTTTTTGCTTCTTCTTTACACAAGCATCTTGTCTTCTTATCTTTAGGGTATAGCAGCAAGAGCATGTCCATCCCATTTGGCTTCTAAGACACATCTGCTATCTAGTAATTCAAATGTCACTGCCACGAGCCTGTGTGTGAGACACAGACACGACTGAGCGGCACCGGCCCCTGGTCCACGGCTCTGCTCCTCCAGGGTGTAGTGGGCACCACATTTCCTCATAGAGACCTACTGTGATGGTGAGTTACACTGGAAACACTCAGACCTGCCACAGGAAGTGGCTGAGAGTGAAAACCATGATCACCACTGATGTCATCATTATAACCATTATTACCATTATTATCACCATAACCACCACAACCTTTACCATCACAGGCATCGTTACATTAGCATCCTCACCACCCACTTTATCACCAGCATCATCACCATCCTCACCAGCAACATCACCATCTTAGACATCACCTTTATCACGATCCTCACCTCCATCACCATCCTCACCCTTCTAACCATTCTCACTTCATCACCTCACCTTCATCAACTTCATCACCTTCATCACCTTCATCACCTTCATCTCCATCCTCACCTTCATCACCTTCATCTCCATCCTCACCTTCATCACCTTCATCACCTTCACCTCCATCCTCACCTTCATCACCTTCACCTCCATCCTCACCTTCATCACCTTCACCTCCATCCTCACCTTCATCACCTTCACCTCCATCCTCACCTTCATCACCTTCATCTCCATCCTCACCTTCATCACCTTCATCTCCATCCTCACCTTCATCACCTTCATCACCATCCTCGCCACCATCACCTTCATCTCCATCCTCACCACCACTGTGACCATCATTACCTCCAAACTAAATGAAGCCAGAGGTGTCTTTCCAGAGGGTAAGGATCTGACCTGGGCTTTGGGGGATGAGCAGTGTCTTGTTCATAAGAAAAGGGTTAGTCCAGGCAGGAGCAATGTGCTAGGCTAAGACCAGAGACCCACAGGCATTTAGTAAGTCAAAAGCTTTGTGTCAAGAGATGAGGTTGAAGAAGTGATCTGAACCCAGAAAATTAAAGGTCCAGTCTATTGACTACAAAGAATTTCTGAATCTTCTTCCTTAAGGCACTGACTTACAAACCGTGTTCCCTGGTGCCCAGGGTGTCTCCCACCTGCCAGTGGTCCTGGAGTTGAGGCCAGAGGGCAGACTCTAGGGTAGGGCTCCAGGCCTAGCCCCAGCTTCTGCACACAGCTCCTCTGACTCAGCTCACTAGGGCAAGAGGCTAAGGCAGACGTGAAGCTCTTGCTGTGGACGGTGGGGACCGGGAGATGCTTTTTAAGCACAGAAACGTCATGTGAGGGCTCTGCTTTAAAAAGACAATCTCAGTGATAGTATGGAAGACAGACCCTAGAGGCAGTTAGGAGGCTGCTGACAAGTGAACCAGAGTCGCAGAGGTGGAGAAAAGTGAGGGAAATATTTAGTAGGTGAAACAGGCGAGATGATAGTAGGGAGCTGGGGGTGGGGATGAGAGCTGAGGCCAGGGGCACCCAGAGAGATGGGTGTCTTGGAAGCTTCACAGCGGAGGATAAATGGTCTGGCCTCAAAACACAGGGGGAGAACTCGCCTCTCTGGAGCCCCCACCATGCACCAAGCTCTGTGCTAAGCACCCTTCACTCTGCCTCATCCTTCAAGTTCTACAAGCAAGTGTTTGGATTACCTCCACTTCTCAGGTGAGTAAAAAGGAAGCTGAAAGATCGTCAGTAACTTGCCCAAGATCATAGGATGAACAAGTCAGAGAAGGGATCTGAGAGCTGAAGCCACAAAGAAATTTTCAGGGTCAGAGTCACTGTAGAAAACAGAACTGCAGTTATCTGCGTGCGCGCGCACACACACAGACACACACACACACACAGACACACACACACAAACAAAAAACAACAAACGGAACAGTGGCAGACGTCCTCCAAAATCTTCAAAACAATCACAGCCAACTGCACACTTTTGCCCACTGCTCCTTATGTCATTTTGTCCTCTGCGAGAGCCCAAACACCAGAAGCTTAAGAAATATTAATCCAATGCCAGAAGAAGTCTCACCGAGAAGAGTCCGCGGATCACTACTCTTCCTTGCACCGCGGGAGGAGCCTGCATTAATGCTGGCAATGGGGACCTCACCCCAGGGCCAACCCAGACCAGCAAAGAATGGGGACTACTCACAGAGCTGCTTGATTGGCAGACTGGGGGAGCCTGTCAACAGACACCCTGGAACCCTCTGGGTCAAGGCATGAGGAAAACTCAGATGTGGTAGGGGGCGGTGGGTGACAGTGGCCCCAAGAAGCGGCCTCTCAAGCCCACAGGACCTCCTGTCTCTGGGTCCTCATTCAGGGGGCCCGTGGACATGGCTCTCACCCAGGGGCCCGTGGACATGGCTCTCACCCAGGGGCCCGTGGACATGGCTCTCACCCGGGGGGCCCGTGGACATGGCTCTCATCCGGGGGGCCCGTGGACATGGCTCTCATCCGGGGGGCCTGTGGACATGGCTCTCACCTGGGGGGCCCGTGGACATGGCTTTTTCACCCGTGAAACATGACCTTCCAGTGGGTTAACGTATATGGCAATACCAGATATGCAAAAATGCCACTAGGTAACATGAGTTGTTAATGAGTGAAAGGACTCCGGGAGAATCGGTGCCACATCTGCACTGACTGATCATCACAAGAGACAAAATGGAAAATAAATCACACACTGTAACACGACAAGGTCTGGACAAACTACAAGCAGGTTACACTGTTAATGTCCATGTTTTTAATGCCAACACAAAACTCGAGCAGGAGCGCCTTGCAGCTGTGCCTGCCCCTTTGCAAAGCTGTATATAAAGTAGCCAGCAGGCTTGGTGGCTGCTCCTGCCGCCTGCACGTGACCCACACCCACGTCCACTCACGCCCATGCCCACAGGGCAGAGATCTGTCAGGAGCCGGGAAGCCAGCAGGGATACAAGTTCCCTGGAAGGGGATGATGTCAAAACTAGGGATCCCAGGGTCACGGGATGTCAGTCTGATGGAGGGGGCTAACCCTAGACTGTCTCCACTCGGGGACGACCTGGGAAACCCCGCAGGCTTCTCTCTGCCACAGGCCTGTCTAGGGTGTAAAACAAACGTCCAACCCTGCAGTCCCACTTCTGGACATGTGTTCAAACTAAGTGAAAACAAAGACCCGAACAGACACCTGTCACCCCACGTTCACAGCAGCTTTATTCACATGAGCCCAAAGGCGGAAATGGCCGCACTGTTGATCAGGGGGTGAATGGACAGGCAAGAGGCGGCGCATTCACGGGTCGGAGCGTTACCCAGCCGCGGAAAGGAGGAGCCCCAGCACAAGCTGCGACACGGACGAGCCGCAAGGGCAAGGCCCAGTGAGGCGAGTCGGGCACAAGAGGACAGGCGCTGGGCGACCCCACTCAGACGGGGGGCCGAGGGCCATCCGTCTCAGAGACAGAGAGCAGAGTGGTGGTCGCCAGGGGCCGGGAGGGGGCACTAGGAGTTAGAGTCTGCTTAGGACAGAGTCTCAGTTCTGGAGGAGAAGAGGGTGACGGCTGTACAACATGGGTAACGCACTGGACTCGCCCACTTAAAAAGGACGAGACGGTAAATCTTACGTGACACGTACTTTACCACAATAGAGAATTCAGTGTCACTTAACAAACCTGTGCTGTTAAGAAAAGAACAAGCAGAAGTCCTCTAACTCTTCATCCAAGATGAGCTCTGTGCCCCCGAAAGGCAGCTGCAACGGTCAGCGGTGAAGCCAGCAGAGGCTGCGCCTGTGTCCAGGCCGGGCTGCCACCGGGGGCCTGCCCGCAGGCGGGGCCAGCCTCGGCCACGTCCCGAGCAAGGCAGCCGGGCTTTACCGCGGCCAGGGCACGGTTCAGGCGGGAATGCTGGTGCTTTTCACCTCTGTGCACCGAGGAGGTGAAGTGAGAATGGATGAACTTTCCCAGAGAAGGAGAGAGCCGTCCAGGGGCCGTGTTCTGGCTGGCAGCTCCGTGCCGCCGCCCATCACCTCCCCCACCTCCACGACCTCCACAACCTCCCTGACCTCCCCCACCTCCATCACCTTCGCCATCACCTCCCCCAGCTCCATCACCTTCCCGCTCCATCACCTCCCCCAGCTCCATCACCTTCCCGCTCCATCACCTCCCCCAGCTCCATCACCTTCCCGCTCCATCACCTCCCCCAGCTCCATCACCTTCCCGCTCCATCACCTCCCCCAGCTCCATCACCTTCCCGCTCCATCACCTCCCCCAGCTCCATCACCTTCCCGCTCCATCACCTCCCCCAGCTCCATCACCTTCCCGCTCCATCACCTCCCCCAGCTCCATCACCTTCCCGCTCCATCACCTCCCCCAGCTCCATCACCTTCCCGCTCCATCACCTCCCCCAGCTCCATCACCTTCCCGCTCCATCACCTCCCCCAGCTCCATCACCTTCCCGCTCCATCACCTCCCCCAGCTCCATCACCTTCCCGCTCCATCACCTCCCCCAGCTCCATCACCTTCCCGCTCCATCACCTCCCCCAGCTCCATCACCTTCCCGCTCCATCACCTCCCCCAGCTCCATCACCTTCCCGCTCCATCACCTCCCCCAGCTCCATCACCTTCCCGCTCCATCACCTCCCCCAGCTCCATCACCTTCCCGCTCCATCACCTCCCCCAGCTCCATCACCTTCCCGCTCCATCACCTCCCCCAGCTCCATCACCTTCCCGCTCCATCACCTCCCCCAGCTCCATCACCTTCCCGCTCCATCACCTCCCCCAGCTCCATCACCTTCCCGCTCCATCACCTCCCCCAGCTCCATCACCTTCCCGCTCCATCACCTCCCCCAGCTCCATCACCTTCCCGCTCCATCACCTCCCCCAGCTCCATCACCTTCCCGCTCCATCACCTCCCCCAGCTCCATCACCTTCCCGCTCCATCACCTCCCCCAGCTCCATCACCTTCCCGCTCCATCACCTCCCCCAGCTCCATCACCTTCCCGCTCCATCACCTCCCCCAGCTCCATCACCTTCCCGCTCCATCACCCCCCATCCTCCACCTCCGTGACTTCTCCCACCTCCATCACCTCTATCAGCTCCCCCACCTTCACTACTCCCTGACCTCCTCCACCTCCATCACCTCCCCCCACCTCAGCTGGGCCCCATTGGCCCCTCCTGCAGCCTGCGTCTTGGCTCTGCTGGCCTCCGCGCTTGCACACCACAGGAGGACTCATCTGGGGACATGGGACGGCAGCCCCATGGGTTTTTCTGAGCTGGCCAGGGGAGATGTGTATAAGAGACAGACCGAGAAGAGTCCGCGGATCACTACTCTTCCTTGCACCGCGGGAGGAGCCTGCATTAATGCTGGCAATGGGGACCTCACCCCAGGGCCAACCCAGACCAGCAAAGAATGGGGACTACTCACAGAGCTGCTTGATTGGCAGACTGGGGGAGCCTGTCAACAGACACCCTGGAACCCTCTGGGTCAAGGCATGAGGAAAACTCAGATGTGGTAGGGGGCGGTGGGTGACAGTGGCCCCAAGAAGCGGCCTCTCAAGCCCACAGGACCTCCTGTCTCTGGGTCCTCATTCAGGGGGCCCGTGGACATGGCTCTCACCCAGGGGCCCGTGGACATGGCTCTCACCCAGGGGCCCGTGGACATGGCTCTCACCCGGGGGGCCCGTGGACATGGCTCTCATCCGGGGGGCCCGTGGACATGGCTCTCATCCGGGGGGCCTGTGGACATGGCTCTCACCTGGGGGGCCCGTGGACATGGCTTTTTCACCCGTGAAACATGACCTTCCAGTGGGTTAACGTATATGGCAATACCAGATATGCAAAAATGCCACTAGGTAACATGAGTTGTTAATGAGTGAAAGGACTCCGGGAGAATCGGTGCCACATCTGCACTGACTGATCATCACAAGAGACAAAATGGAAAATAAATCACACACTGTAACACGACAAGGTCTGGACAAACTACAAGCAGGTTACACTGTTAATGTCCATGTTTTTAATGCCAACACAAAACTCGAGCAGGAGCGCCTTGCAGCTGTGCCTGCCCCTTTGCAAAGCTGTATATAAAGTAGCCAGCAGGCTTGGTGGCTGCTCCTGCCGCCTGCACGTGACCCACACCCACGTCCACTCACGCCCATGCCCACAGGGCAGAGATCTGTCAGGAGCCGGGAAGCCAGCAGGGATACAAGTTCCCTGGAAGGGGATGATGTCAAAACTAGGGATCCCAGGGTCACGGGATGTCAGTCTGATGGAGGGGGCTAACCCTAGACTGTCTCCACTCGGGGAAGACCTGGGAAACCCCGCAGGCTTCTCTCTGCCACAGGCCTGTCTAGGGTGTAAAACAAACGTCCAACCCTGCAGTCCCACTTCTGGACATGTGTTCAAACTAAGTGAAAACAAAGACCCGAACAGACACCTGTCACCCCACGTTCACAGCAGCTTTATTCACATGAGCCCAAAGGCGGAAATGGCCGCACTGTTGATCAGGGGGTGAATGGACAGGCAAGAGGCGGCGCATTCACGGGTCGGAGCGTTACCCAGCCGCGGAAAGGAGGAGCCCCAGCACAAGCTGCGACACGGACGAGCCGCAAGGGCAAGGCCCAGTGAGGCGAGTCGGGCACAAGAGGACAGGCGCTGGGCGACCCCACTCAGACGGGGGGCCGAGGGCCATCCGTCTCAGAGACAGAGAGCAGAGTGGTGGTCGCCAGGGGCCGGGAGGGGGCACTAGGAGTTAGAGTCTGCTTAGGACAGAGTCTCAGTTCTGGAGGAGAAGAGGGTGACGGCTGTACAACATGGGTAACGCACTGGACTCGCCCACTTAAAAAGGACGAGACGGTAAATCTTACGTGACACGTACTTTACCACAATAGAGAATTCAGTGTCACTTAACAAACCTGTGCTGTTAAGAAAAGAACAAGCAGAAGTCCTCTAACTCTTCATCCAAGATGAGCTCTGTGCCCCCGAAAGGCAGCTGCAACGGTCAGCGGTGAAGCCAGCAGAGGCTGCGCCTGTGTCCAGGCCGGGCTGCCACCGGGGGCCTGCCCGCAGGCGGGGCCAGCCTCGGCCACGTCCCGAGCAAGGCAGCCGGGCTTTACCACGGCCGGGGCACGGTTCAGGCGGGAATGCTGGTGCTTTTCACCTCTGTGCACCGAGGAGGTGAAGTGAGAATGGATGAACTTTCCCAGAGAAGGAGAGAGCCGTCAAGGGGCCGTGTTCTGGCTGGCAGCTCCGTGCCGCCGCCCATCACCTCCCCCACCTCCACGACCTCCACAACCTCCCTGACCTCCCCCACCTCCATCACCTTCGCCATCACCTCCCCCAGCTCCATCACCTTCCCGCTCCATCACCTCCCCCAGCTCCATCACCTTCCCGCTCCATCACCTCCCCCAGCTCCATCACCTTCCCGCTCCATCACCTCCCCCAGCTCCATCACCTTCCCGCTCCATCACCTCCCCCAGCTCCATCACCTTCCCGCTCCATCACCTCCCCCAGCTCCATCACCTTCCCGCTCCATCACCTCCCCCAGCTCCATCACCTTCCCGCTCCATCACCTCCCCCAGCTCCATCACCTTCCCGCTCCATCACCTCCCCCAGCTCCATCACCTTCCCGCTCCATCACCTCCCCCAGCTCCATCACCTTCCCGCTCCATCACCTCCCCCAGCTCCATCACCTTCCCGCTCCATCACCTCCCCCAGCTCCATCACCTTCCCGCTCCATCACCTCCCCCAGCTCCATCACCTTCCCGCTCCATCACCTCCCCCAGCTCCATCACCTTCCCGCTCCATCACCTCCCCCAGCTCCATCACCTTCCCGCTCCATCACCTCCCCCAGCTCCATCACCTTCCCGCTCCATCACCTCCCCCAGCTCCATCACCTTCCCGCTCCATCACCTCCCCCAGCTCCATCACCTTCCCGCTCCATCACCTCCCCCAGCTCCATCACCTTCCCGCTCCATCACCTCCCCCAGCTCCATCACCTTCCCGCTCCATCACCTCCCCCAGCTCCATCACCTTCCCGCTCCATCACCTCCCCCAGCTCCATCACCTTCCCGCTCCATCACCTCCCCCAGCTCCATCACCTTCCCGCTCCATCACCTCCCCCAGCTCCATCACCTTCCCGCTCCATCACCTCCCCCAGCTCCATCACCTTCCCGCTCCATCACCTCCCCCAGCTCCATCACCTTCCCGCTCCATCACCTCCCCCAGCTCCATCACCTTCCCGCTCCATCACCTCCCCCAGCTCCATCACCTTCCCGCTCCATCACCCCCCATCCTCCACCTCCGTGACTTCTCCCACCTCCATCACCTCTATCAGCTCCCCCACCTTCACTACTCCCTGACCTCCTCCACCTCCATCACCTCCCCCCACCTCAGCTGGGCCCCATTGGCCCCTCCTGCAGCCTGCGTCTTGGCTCTGCTGGCCTCCGCGCTTGCACACCACAGGAGGACTCATCTGGGGACATGGGACGGCAGCCCCATGGGTTTTTCTGAGCTGGCCAGGGGTNATCACCTTCATCTCCATCCTCACCTTCATCACCTTCATCTCCATCCTCACCTTCATCTCCATCCTCACCACCATCACCTTCATCACCATCCTCACCTTCATCACCTTCATCACCATCCTCGCCACCATCACCTTCATCTCCATCCTCACCACCACTGTGACCATCATTACCTCCAAACTAAATGAAGCCAGAGGTGTCTTTCCAGAGGGTAAGGATCTGACCTGGGCTTTGGGGGATGAGCAGTGTCTTGTTCATAAGAAAAGGGTTAGTCCAGGCAGGAGCAATGTGCTAGGCTAAGACCAGAGACCCACAGGCATTTAGTAAGTCAAAAGCTTTGTGTCAAGAGATGAGGTTGAAGAAGTGATCTGAACCCAGAAAATTAAAGGTCCAGTCTATTGACTACAAAGAATTTCTGAATCTTCTTCCTTAAGGCACTGACTTACAAACCGTGTTCCCTGGTGCCCAGGGTGTCTCCCACCTGCCAGTGGTCCTGGAGTTGAGGCCAGAGGGCAGACTCTAGGGTAGGGCTCCAGGCCTAGCCCCAGCTTCTGCACACAGCTCCTCTGACTCAGCTCACTAGGGCAAGAGGCTAAGGCAGACGTGAAGCTCTTGCTGTGGACGGTGGGGACCGGGAGATGCTTTTTAAGCACAGAAACGTCATGTGAGGGCTCTGCTTTAAAAAGACAATCTCAGTGATAGTATGGAAGACAGACCCTAGAGGCAGTTAGGAGGCTGCTGACAAGTGAACCAGAGTCGCAGAGGTGGAGAAAAGTGAGGGAAATATTTAGTAGGTGAAACAGGCGAGATGATAGTAGGGAGCTGGGGGTGGGGATGAGAGCTGAGGCCAGGGGCACCCAGAGAGATGGGTGTCTTGGAAGCTTCACAGCGGAGGATAAATGGTCTGGCCTCAAAACACAGGGGGAGAACTCGCCTCTCTGGAGCCCCCACCATGCACCAAGCTCTGTGCTAAGCACCCTTCACTCTGCCTCATCCTTCAAGTTCTACAAGCAAGTGTTTGGATTACCTCCACTTCTCAGGTGAGTAAAAAGGAAGCTGAAAGATCGTCAGTAACTTGCCCAAGATCATAGGATGAACAAGTCAGAGAAGGGATCTGAGAGCTGAAGCCACAAAGAAATTTTCAGGGTCAGAGTCACTGTAGAAAACAGAACTGCAGTTATCTGCGTGCGCGCGCACACACACAGACACACACACACACACAGACACACACACACAAACAAAAAACAACAAACGGAACAGTGGCAGACGTCCTCCAAAATCTTCAAAACAATCACAGCCAACTGCACACTTTTGCCCACTGCTCCTTATGTCATTTTGTCCTCTGCGAGAGCCCAAACACCAGAAGCTTAAGAAATATTAATCCAACGCCAGAAGTCTCACCGAGAAGAGTCCGCAGATCACTACTCTTCCTTGCACCACGGGAGGAGCCTGCGTTAATGCTGGCAATGGGGACCTCACCCCAGGGCCAACCCAGACCAGCAAAGAATGGGGACTACTCACAGAGCTGCTTGATTGGCAGACTGGGGGAGCCTGTCAACAGACACCCTGGAACCCTCTGGGTCAAGGCATGAGGAAAACTCAGATGTGGTAGGGGGCGGTGGGTGACAGTGGCCCCAAGAAGCGGCCTCTCAAGCCCACAGGACCTCCTGTCTCTGGGTCCTCATTCAGGGGGCCCGTGGACATGGCTCTCACCCAGGGGCCCGTGGACATGGCTCTCACCCAGGGGCCCGTGGACATGGCTCTCACCCGGGGGGCCCGTGGACATGGCTCTCATCCGGGGGGCCCGTGGACATGGCTCTCATCCGGGGGGCCTGTGGACATGGCTCTCACCTGGGGGGCCCGTGGACATGGCTTTTTCACCCGTGAAACATGACCTTCCAGTGGGTTAACGTATATGGCAATACCAGATATGCAAAAATGCCACTAGGTAACATGAGTTGTTAATGAGTGAAAGGACTCCGGGAGAATCGGTGCCACATCTGCACTGACTGATCATCACAAGAGACAAAATGGAAAATAAATCACACACTGTAACACGACAAGGTCTGGACAAACTACAAGCAGGTTACACTGTTAATGTCCATGTTTTTAATGCCAACACAAAACTCGAGCAGGAGCGCCTTGCAGCTGTGCCTGCCCCTTTGCAAAGCTGTATATAAAGTAGCCAGCAGGCTTGGTGGCTGCTCCTGCCGCCTGCACGTGACCCACACCCACGTCCACTCACGCCCATGCCCACAGGGCAGAGATCTGTCAGGAGCCGGGAAGCCAGCAGGGATACAAGTTCCCTGGAAGGGGATGATGTCAAAACTAGGGATCCCAGGGTCACGGGATGTCAGTCTGATGGAGGGGGCTAACCCTAGACTGTCTCCACTCGGGGAAGACCTGGGAAACCCCGCAGGCTTCTCTCTGCCACAGGCCTGTCTAGGGTGTAAAACAAACGTCCAACCCTGCAGTCCCACTTCTGGACATGTGTTCAAACTAAGTGAAAACAAAGACCCGAACAGACACCTGTCACCCCACGTTCACAGCAGCTTTATTCACATGAGCCCAAAGGCGGAAATGGCCGCACTGTTGATCAGGGGGTGAATGGACAGGCAAGAGGCGGCGCATTCACGGGTCGGAGCGTTACCCAGCCGCGGAAAGGAGGAGCCCCAGCACAAGCTGCGACACGGACGAGCCGCAAGGGCAAGGCCCAGTGAGGCGAGTCGGGCACAAGAGGACAGGCGCTGGGCGACCCCACTCAGACGGGGGGCCGAGGGCCATCCGTCTCAGAGACAGAGAGCAGAGTGGTGGTCGCCAGGGGCCGGGAGGGGGCACTAGGAGTTAGAGTCTGCTTAGGACAGAGTCTCAGTTCTGGAGGAGAAGAGGGTGACGGCTGTACAACATGGGTAACGCACTGGACTCGCCCACTTAAAAAGGACGAGACGGTAAATCTTACGTGACACGTACTTTACCACAATAGAGAATTCAGTGTCACTTAACAAACCTGTGCTGTTAAGAAAAGAACAAGCAGAAGTCCTCTAACTCTTCATCCAAGATGAGCTCTGTGCCCCCGAAAGGCAGCTGCAACGGTCAGCGGTGAAGCCAGCAGAGGCTGCGCCTGTGTCCAGGCCGGGCTGCCACCGGGGGCCTGCCCGCAGGCGGGGCCAGCCTCGGCCACGTCCCGAGCAAGGCAGCCGGGCTTTACCACGGCCGGGGCACGGTTCAGGCGGGAATGCTGGTGCTTTTCACCTCTGTGCACCGAGGAGGTGAAGTGAGAATGGATGAACTTTCCCAGAGAAGGAGAGAGCCGTCAAGGGGCCGTGTTCTGGCTGGCAGCTCCGTGCCGCCGCCCATCACCTCCCCCACCTCCACGACCTCCACAACCTCCCTGACCTCCCCCACCTCCATCACCTTCGCCATCACCTCCCCCAGCTCCATCACCTTCCCGCTCCATCACCTCCCCCAGCTCCATCACCTTCCCGCTCCATCACCTCCCCCAGCTCCATCACCTTCCCGCTCCATCACCTCCCCCAGCTCCATCACCTTCCCGCTCCATCACCTCCCCCAGCTCCATCACCTTCCCGCTCCATCACCTCCCCCAGCTCCATCACCTTCCCGCTCCATCACCTCCCCCAGCTCCATCACCTTCCCGCTCCATCACCTCCCCCAGCTCCATCACCTTCCCGCTCCATCACCTCCCCCAGCTCCATCACCTTCCCGCTCCATCACCTCCCCCAGCTCCATCACCTTCCCGCTCCATCACCTCCCCCAGCTCCATCACCTTCCCGCTCCATCACCTCCCCCAGCTCCATCACCTTCCCGCTCCATCACCTCCCCCAGCTCCATCACCTTCCCGCTCCATCACCTCCCCCAGCTCCATCACCTTCCCGCTCCATCACCTCCCCCAGCTCCATCACCTTCCCGCTCCATCACCTCCCCCAGCTCCATCACCTTCCCGCTCCATCACCTCCCCCAGCTCCATCACCTTCCCGCTCCATCACCTCCCCCAGCTCCATCACCTTCCCGCTCCATCACCTCCCCCAGCTCCATCACCTTCCCGCTCCATCACCTCCCCCAGCTCCATCACCTTCCCGCTCCATCACCTCCCCCAGCTCCATCACCTTCCCGCTCCATCACCTCCCCCAGCTCCATCACCTTCCCGCTCCATCACCTCCCCCAGCTCCATCACCTTCCCGCTCCATCACCTCCCCCAGCTCCATCACCTTCCCGCTCCATCACCTCCCCCAGCTCCATCACCTTCCCGCTCCATCACCTCCCCCAGCTCCATCACCTTCCCGCTCCATCACCTCCCCCAGCTCCATCACCTTCCCGCTCCATCACC
>SJYX01000999.1:247237-290708 GCA_006410675.1 Oreotragus oreotragus
ACTGATCTCCAAGAGCATATTGGGCACCTAATGACCTGGGGAGTTCTTCTTTTGGTATCCTGTCATTTTGCCTTTCATACTGTTCATGACGTTCTCAAGGCAAGAATAATGAAGTGGCTTGCCATTCCCTTCTCCAGTGGACCACATTCTGTCAGCCCTCTCCACCATGACCTGCCCGTCTTGGGTTGCCCCGCAGGCATGGCTTGGTTTCATTGAGTTAGACAAGGCTGTGGTCCTAGTGTGATTAGATTGACTAGTTTTCTGTAAGTATGGTTTCAGTGTGTCTGCCCTCTGATGCCCTCTTGCAACACCTACCATTTTACTTGGGTTTCTCTTACCTTGGGCGTGGGGTATCTCTTCACAGCTGCTCCAGCAAAGCACAGCCGCTGCTCCTTACCTTGGACGAGGGCTATCTCCTTACCGCCGCCCTTCCTGACCTTCAATGTGGGATAGCTCCTCTAGGCCCTCCTGCGCCTTCGCAGCCACTGCTCCTCGGGTTGCTCCTCCCAGCTGCCGCCCCTGGCCTCGGGCTTGGGGTGGCTGCTCAGGGTCACCACCCCTGACCTCGGACGCAGGATAGCTCCTCCCGGCCGCTGCCCCTGACCTCGGACGCGGGGTGTCTGGCCTCCTATTCAGGGCATTTGGCAGTGACTTCTGTGTTTGTTGGGCCTCGAAAGTGTGGGGTCTTCTTCTCCCCGACCCCAATACTAGCCTTTAGGAGTCCCTTAAGTGAGGAATGGCTGTGATTACTTTGTGAGCTTTGCTGAAGACTCACAAAACTATGGCCTGTCCTAAGTACCATCATGGGTTTGGTCGAGCAGGGCTCACCAAATGCAATCCAAAAAGGCTGGTTCTAGCTCCTTCCATTCCACGTTCAGCCCAGCTTGGATGGAGTCCCCTCTACCAGTGCTTTACCTGGGCAGCCAGGTAAAGTGGACTGCCCAGGCACCTGTGTTCCCAGAGCCAGAGTGACAGGGTTCCTACTGTAATCTGTAAATGTCACTGGGTTTTAGTAAAATTTCATAATAAGTTCATTGGGCATGTATGTAATTGAATCAACAGAGAGGATGTTCAAGCTGTCCATAACCTGCACAGACTCCGGGAGATGCTGGTCGTGTTTACAAGTTTACATTATTTAATCCAAGTTACCGTGATGATCCTGTACATGCCCCTCTGTTGTTTTCAGAGTTACCCAGGTCCTGAGCCAGCAACAAATGTCAGGGGCTGGGTGCTCTCTGAGAGAGAGGAAACTGGTTACGTGGAGGGAGAGAAACTTAGCAAGAATCCTTGGCCGCTGCTGCAGACGCACTTCACCCTGAAAGTGACCAGCATGTGAGCCCATCCTGCCTGGGCCCATGTTAGGCTCTCCATCAGAATGCCCTTCCTCTCAGAACCCACCTTTCAAAGGCCTCTTGGTTCTCCAAGACTGACTTCAAACGCTGCCTTTTCTGGGAACTTCTAACTTCCACACATCAGCTCTTTACTCCTCCCTCTAGAGACTCACCATGAGGAACTTACGTACAAGGGGGAGTTCTGCCCCATAACCGAGGTCATGGCTTCCCTCCTGTGGCCTGAGCTGAACCTGAGCCTGGCGTGTGGGCAGAACACAGTACAATAACCCCCTACTTAAGAACCTTCACAGCGTGAACTTTCAAAGAGGTAAACATGCGTTCCATCAACATCAGGAATGAGCAAAACTGCAGCTTGCCCTCCGTCTCCTTTCCCAGGTGGCTCGGTGGTAAAGAATCCACCTGCTAATGTAAGAGACACAGGAGACTTGGGTGTGATCCCTGGGTCGGGAAGATTCCCTGGAGGAGGAAATGGCAACCCATTCCAGTGTTCTTGCCTGGGAAACCCCATAAACAGAGAAGCCTGGCAGGCAACAGTCCATGGGCTCTCAAAGACTTGGACAGAACTGAGAAGGCACACAAGCATCTGTCTCCTGTTGCTGAAGATCGTTCAGCTCCACCATCTTACTCGTCTTGACTGTTTGATGCCAGCCCCTGTGTGCCAGCTGTTGTACTGTACCACTGTACTTTTCAAGGTACTGTACTGAAAGATTAAAAATGCTGTCTTTATTTTTTCTGTTTTTTTAATGTATGATTTGTTTGATAAGTATTATCAACCTATTACAGTACAGTACTACATAGCCGATTGTGTCAGTTGGGTACCTAGGCTAACTTTGTTCAACTTACTAACAAACTGGACTTACAGACATGCTCTTGGAATATAACTCATTCAGGTATAAGGGACTGACTTTATATGGATATTGAAGAGAGGAACAGAGAGTAGGGGCTAGAGCCAAGTAGATGCTTCCCTGATGAATAAGTGAGTGAGGGGATAAGTGAATGAATGAATGCTAAAAGGGAGCTGTGCTCAGCTGCTCAGTCGTGTCTGACTCTTGTGACCCCATGGACTATAGCCCACCAGGCTCCTCTGTCCATGGGATTCTCCAGGCAAGGATACTGGAGTGGGTTGCCATTTCCTTCTCCAAAAGGGAGATACATTTCATTTTTGGAAAGGTGGGCTGTTAACCATGACCACAGATGTGAGCAGTGTTTGCAGTTCAACCCGGCATCCAGATGCCTCTTCACCTGCACTGTGGTCACGTGTGCTGGGCGCCTGAATAGGAGCTTGGATATCTGGGTTTGAGCCTTGGGTCTACTCCTTAAGAGCCTCCAGTCTTGGGCAAGTTTCTCAACATCTCCTAGCCTTCGTAACCACAGCTTACCCCTAGACCCACTCAGTTTCTCCTGGTCCTGGATGTTGGCTGCTTGCTCACTGGGGAGCCCCAACCACAGCCCCCACCCCTTAACTGGCCTTAAAGTGAGAAAACAGAAAGAGAAATTAAGGCAACAATTCCATTCACCATTGCAACAAAAAGAACAAAATACTTAGGAATATATCTACTGAAATAACAAAAAGACCTATATATAGAAAACTAAAAAACACTGATGAAAGAAATCAAAGAGGACACTAATAGAGAAACATGTATATTATCATATATGAAACAGATCGCCAGTCCAGGTTCGATGCATGAGACAGGGTGCTCAGGGCTGGTGCAGTGGGATGACCCAGAGGGATGGGATGGGAGGGAGATGGGAGGGGGGTTCAGGATGGGGAGACATGTACACCCGTGGCTGATTCATATCAATGTATGGGAGAAACCACTACAATATTGTAATTAGCCTCCAACTAAAACAAATAAATTAAAAATAATAATAATAATAAAAAATAAAGTGAGGGGTGGCCTTCAGCACAGCCTCCTCTGACCCTTGCTGACCACAGGACAAGCTGCAGTGTTTCCATCACCATGTGGTCCAACCCTGGGGACCCCAGGTGACCCTGCAGTTCCCACCTCTTCTGGCTTTTGTTGTTGTTTTTTTTTCAGTTTGAAACAATTTGTTAAAACATGAAAACATTTCCAGGAAAAGATCCAATTTGGAAAATGAAAAATGCAACCCATGGTAAGGAAAACAGAAGTCATATACTGAACAGAGGAAAACAGAAAAGGCAACCACGCTTTGTAGAAATCAAGACAACACCATAGGCTTATTAAAAAAAAAAGCTTCCTAAACATATCCATATTATCATGTGTAGAAAACTGTACTTAAAGTAAGGTAGCTTTTATTTGTTGTATAATCTAAAAGTATGAGTAAATTTTGGACTTTATCTCCAAAAGGGCCTCACAGTTGTCACTGGAATACACGTTTCTTGAGACACTGGGCAGAGTTCCTATTTATGGGAAATGCGTTCTTTTTTTTTCCACACAGTGAAAATGAGAAAAATTACATCAAAGAGAAATATTTTTCTCTAATCCCTTTCAATACCTCAGAAAGGCAGTACTTGTAAATTTTCAACTCAGACTTGAAAAGTCTTATTGCTTGGCATCAGATTTTTCAAAAAGTGAACAACTATTTGAACCACGATGCTATTCTCAAATCCTGTTTCAAACTTTTCCACATAGTGCTGCTTTGATTTTGTGAAGGTAGACGTCAATCCAATGACAATCTAGATTGGACTGGAAGGACATCAAACCAGTCAGTCCTAAAGGAAATCAGTCCTGAATATTCATTGGAAGGACTGATGCTGAAACTGAAGCTCCAATACTTTGGCCAGCTGATGCAAAGAACTGACTCATCGGAAAAGACTCTGATGCTGGGAAAGACTGAAGGCAGGAGGAGAAGAGGACAATAGAGNAAAGGAAATCAGTCCTGAATATTCATTGGAAGGACTGATGCTGAAACTGAAGCTCCAATACTTTGGCCAGCTGATGCAAAGAACTGACTCATCGGAAAAGACTCTGATGCTGGGAAAGACTGAAGGCAGGAGGAGAAGAGGACAATAGAGGATGAGATGGTTGGATGTCTTCACCAACTCGATGGACATGAGTTTGGCAAGCTCCAGAAGTTGATGATGGATAGGGGGGCCTGGTGTGCTGCAGTCCATGGGGTTGCAAAGAGTCAGACACGACCAAGCAACTGAACTGACTGAAGATGCTCATCAGAGGCCCCTGGCACTGAGGCCAGGATGATTCCTTGAAGGCTCTAACTTGCACAAAGTCTCTAGGGATCCTTGAGTGATGATCCTCTGATCTGTGAGGGTCCTTCCTGCACCAACACTCAAAGGAAACCCTCACTCAAGGTCAGGGGAGCTAGCCTGGAGCTCTGTCCTCCTGGGTTCCCCTCTCAGATATCAGCCAGACATTGATTGACTACAGTTTGACATTTTTGTTTCAAATATGGTTATTGCCTGCAGAAACTTTTGCTGATCTACATCACATTTCTAAACTACACACTTATTGATAAGTTGGCTGAAAAGGAAGGATGAACTTCCCTGGTGGCTTAAACGGTAAAGAATTCACCTGCAATGCAGGAGACCCGGGCTCCACCCCTGGGTTGGGAAGATCCCGTGGAGGAGGAAATGGCAACCCGCTCCAGTACTCTTGCCTGAGAAATCCCACAGACAGAAGGGCCTGATGGGCTACAGCCCATGGGGTCGCAAAGAGTCAGACACGACTGATCAAATTTTACTCTCACTTTCCTTTATTTGGCTATGCTGAGTCTTGGTTCCAGCATGCGGGATCTAGTTTCCTGAAAGTGAAAAGTGAAAGTCGCTCAGTCGTGTCTGACTCTTTGTGACCCCATGGACTATACAGTCCATGGACTTCTCCAGGCCAGAATACTGGAGTGGGTAGCCTTTCCCTTCTCCAGGGGATCTTCCCAACCCAGGGATCGAACCAGGTCTCCCGCATTGCAGGCAGATTCTTAACCAGCTGAGCTTCCCCACAAGGGAAGCCCCTGACCAGGGATCAAACACTGGGAGCATGGAGTCTCAGCCACTGGACCACCAGGGAAGTCCCTCACCTGTCTCCTGTATTAAAAGCATATTTTTCATTTACTTTTTTCTTTTATGGTGAAGACACGTGACACAAGATCTACCCTGCTGGCAGAACTTTGTTTTCAAAGCAGCATTGCTAACTACAGATCCTAGGTTCCGCCACAGAGCTCACGTTGGTTCCACTGTCTCAGCCCCAGTGAACACCTCTGTTTCACTCAAAGGAATGTCCAGTGGGCTGCGGTAGAGTATTGGAACCAGGAAGGTGGTGGCTGGCTGGCAGAGGAGACTAGAATTAGTGCTTGCAGAGGGCTTTCAAGTGCCTGCCCTGACTTGGTGTGTTAGGTGCATTATTTGATTGTCTCTTCATAGTAGCCCAGGGAAATTGGGACACGATGCCCCATTTACATATGGGAAAACTGAGGTGCAATGATGTGAAGTCACCCAGNTAGTGCTTGCAGAGGGCTTTCAAGTGCCTGCCCTGACTTGGTGTGTTAGGTGCATTATTTGATTGTCTCTTCATAGTAGCCCAGGGAAATTGGGACACGATGCCCCATTTACATATGGGAAAACTGAGGTGCAATGATGTGAAGTCACCCAGTCACCTCTCTTGTGTGTTGGGAGCCCTGTATTTGAACCCGGTCTGCTAGATCCCAAGATGCCAGCTCTCAGTAATTCAAGATAAGGAAGCCTTGAAGGAAGACTTTCAGGACCCCCAACAGGAGGAGCGGGCACTGAGCAGTGGGAACCTGCAAGCCTGCGGTGGTCTGGGAGGTGTGGTCCCGGTCTCCATGTCCCCAGTGGAGCATCTCTGCACCACCTCCCAGCACGAAGTTCTCTGGGAAGGACAGAGTGAAGAGGTGATAACTGGCCATTTAAGAAACCAGTTTCAAGGCCTGGCAGGCACCCACAGTCTCCTGGTTTCACCTCTGGGAGTTTGAGGGGGGCTTCCCGGGTGGCTCAGCTGGTAAAGAATGTGCCTGCAATTCAGGAGACCTGAGTTTGATCTCTGGGTTGGGAAGATCCCCTGGTGGAAGAAATGGCAACTCACTCCAGTACTCTTGCCTGGAGAATCCCATGGACAGAGGAGCCTGGCTGGCTACAGTCCATGGGGTTGCAAAGTCGGACACGACTGAATGACTTTCACGTCACACTTCACTTAGTAAAAATGGTCGAGGTGGCATCAGATGAGAAAGTTGCCGGGGAAGGACAGAGCCCCCCACCCCCGGGTGGGTCCCCGATGGCCCGGAGCCTCACTGTGGGAGCCCCAAAGGCAAATTCCACCCCCAGCAGGAGTTGAGTCTCAGCCTCAGCTGAGAGTGTTTCTGTCCCAGAGCACCTGTCATTGGCGTCCATCCTGATTAGTACTTCCCACACCTTCAGAGGCTCTAAGTCAGCTGTGTGGCTCCTGTTGGAGACTGCTCGTGCGTGAAGGATGCCGTTCATAAGGAGGAAGGGAACACACAGCGTGGGGGTGGGCAGGAGTGGGGACAAGCCCCTGGTCTCTCTCACCTTTGCACCCGGGAGACCCAACAAACCCAAGAGTGGAATTTGTTCTCTGGTCTACTCTCTCGTTTGGCGGCAGCTTTTGAAAGCGATTTGTTAACGGTTGCGTGCAGTCTTTCTCCAATTGCAGGGAGCAGGGCACACTCTCCAGCCGCAACGCAAGCGCTTCTATTGCAGTGGCCTCTCTTATTGCGGAGCCCAGGCTCGAGAGCGGGGCCTCAGAACTTGTGGTTTAGTTGCCCCATGTGCCCTGAACTGGCAGGTGGATTCGTAGCCCCTGGACCACCGGGGAAGTCCCTGGTGATGGTTTCACTTCCAGACTGCCAAGCCAGCAGTGATTCTGAGTCTGGAACCTTTCTGCAGAGCAAGAGTGGAAGTTATTTTTCGCTCGTCTGACCCCGAGTCTAGTTGCTCTCTCCGTGCACCCAGGGGAGTGAGGGGTGATTACTGGGGAACAGAGTGAGGAAGGGCTGGGCCCTGCTCCACGTGACGGAGGTCGCGCGGGAGGAGCGACACCACCAGTCCGCCACCCACAGGAGGTTCCAGAAGAGACGCTGGAAGAGGCATATGCAGGGTGGGAGCGCCGAGGAGGGAGCCCCCCTCCCCGCTGCTGGCTTCACACTCTGTCTTCTCATTGGCCCCCACAGGACCCTGGGATGGGGGTGGGGAGATTGCTATCACCTCCGCTATACATGGGGAAGTGTAGTGAAGTTCAGTTCAGTTCAGTCGTGTCTGATTCTTGCGACCCCATGGACTGCAGGCCTCCCTGTCCATCACCAACTCCTGGAGTTCACCCAAACTCATGTCCATCGAGTCAGTGATGCCATCCAACCAGCTCATCCTCTGTCGTCCCCTTCTTCTCCCACCTTCAATCTTTCCCAGCATCAAGGTCTTTTCCGATGAGTCAGTTCTTTGCATGAGGTGGCCAAAGTATTAGAGTTTCAGCTGCAGCATCAGTCCTTCCAATGAATATTCAGGACTGATCTCCTTTAGGATGGACTGGTTGGATCTCCTTGCAGCCCAAGGGACTCTCAGGAGTCTTCTCCAACACCACAGCTCACAAGCATGGGGAATACACGGTGGGGAAGTTGAGGCTCAAAGCAGCTGGATCACTTACAAGTCACCTAGTTGGTAGACACCAATGAGGACTGAGATTCTTGAGTCTGAGCTCTCTTGCTTTCCAGTTGTAGCTCTGGGGACAGGGCCTCGCAGGGCAAGGTCCCCATTGAGCCCTGAAGCAAGGCAGGAGTGCACAGGTAGGTGTGGACACGGGCGCGCTGGGAGAGGGGAGAGGTGGTAGCTTAGCTTGGGTTTGAGCCAGAAGCTGACCCTGAACTAGGATTCCCATGAAGGAGTTGAGCCGGGAGGTGATCCCTGGGGGGTGATCCCCTGGGGATGATCCCCGGAAGTGCCTGTGGGGCGTGAGAAGGAATCTCAAACAAGGTGACTTAAGGAGCAGGTTGCCGTGAAGGGCCACGGGGCTCCCAATGGTGAGAGAGCAGGGCGAGCCCACAGGTCCCGAGACACGGGCCTCCCAGGCAGTCACAGAAGCCTTGGGTGCACCGGAGGGACATAGCAGGGCGACATCTTCCATCCAGAGAGGATCAGAGATGTACAAGGAGCAGAGGCAAAGTCCAAGCGGCAAGCGACGGGGAGCCGTGGACACAAGTGTGGTGACGTTGACAGTGTCTGCAGACTCCAGATGTGGGGAGAGGCGGGCCAGGGCCCCTGGCGAGGATGCTGCCCCAGGAGGACGGGCCGGTCCCGGCACTGCCTGAGGCGGGTGGCAGACGGGCTGAGGGTGGGGTGGGGGTTAGGGCGGAGGCCACCAGGCCGGACTGCTAGGACAGAAAGGGCTCCCCAAGACTCCTGCGCGTCCAACCTGTGAGCCCCGGGCGAACAGTGACCATGAGACAAACCAGGCTGGTGGGCCGAGGGGCAGGTCTGGGAGGGACTGCAGTCGAGGGGGCACCCGCGGGGGACCTGGAGCAGCAGCTGCAGGTCTGAGCACGCGGAGAGGAGCTCAGCGCATCTCCATGGCCCCTGAAGTGCTACCCCAAGTCTGCCCGGACACTGGCTCTTGGAAGCTGATGACAGGGCCCCACGATGGCCCTCTGAGGTCCCTTGCCTGTCTTTCCTGAGCAGGAAGGCCAGCTGGCTGAGGCTGGGTTTTTGTTGTGTTTTATTTTTAATGTCTTTTTTTTTTTTAAGAATTTTTTTTTATGTGGACCATTTTTAAAGTCTACTGAATTTGTGATAATATTGTTTCTGCTTTATATTTTGGTTTTATGGCCTCAAAGTATGTGGGATCTTAACTCCCCAA
Organism: Oreotragus oreotragus; assembly: GCA_006410675.1. Lineage (NCBI taxonomy): Eukaryota > Metazoa > Chordata > Mammalia > Artiodactyla > Bovidae > Oreotragus > Oreotragus oreotragus. The sequence goes on from SJYX01000999.1 coordinate 256,404, forward strand.
CCAGAAATCGAACCTGCACCCCCTGCATTGAAAAGCGAAGTTTTAACCACTGGAGCCCCCTGAGGTTAGGGGTTTGGGGTTGTCACCCACTGGCTGCATGGTGTGGTGCAAGCTATTGCTCTGAGTCTCCCCCTCCATATAAAATGGGGCTCATCCACCCATAGACAGTTCCAGAGTGCTACGTGCCAGCTGAAGTGAGTATTAAGTGAGTGAACTTCCTCCTTACTGGCAACACAAGTGAGCCATGTGGCAGGTGCTTGGACAGACAAGTGCCCAGGGTGTCATGGGAGGAGACAGATCCTGGTCCCCTCAAACTGCCAATGCTGGGTTCAGCTGGGTGCCCAACACCCACAGGACACCATGGCAAAGCAGCCACCTGGAAGAGGTCCTGGCATCAGACACCAAGAGGAGGGGCCTTAAAGGTTTGAGGTGAGGAGCAGCTGATCATCAGTAGTCACTCAGCCACCACTGGATGCAGGGGTCTCAGCCTCCGATCCTGAAGGCTGGGATGGTGACTCAGGGTGGAGCCAAGCAGTGGGACCTTCAGGGTGGGAAAGGTGAGCATAATGCAGGTGGACAGGGGAGGGAAGGGGGTGAGAAAGAGGAGGGCGTCCAGGACAGCCTCGGGTTTCCAGCCTGGGGCACTGGGTGCCGGAGTCGGGTAAGGTGAGCCGGAGAGGGGAGGCTGGGGACATGACAAGGTCGGGGGTGTCAAGGCCCCACCTTCCCCCAAGCTTCTGGGGACACTTTGTGAGCCCTACATGGCCAGGTCCAGTACAGGGGCAGGCAGGGGGAGTGAGGCTTGTGGTCAGCCCCTCTCAATCTGTCTCCCTTCACTTTCCTTCCTATATGGAGTTGGATATATCCTCGAAAAATTCACAACCTCCCCAGAACCTCAGAAGGTGACCTTATTTGGAAATAGGGTCATCGCCCATCTCACTAAGTTAAGATGATGTCATCCCAGGGTAGGGTGGGCCCTTCGTCCAATAAGACTGGTGTCGTAATGAGAGTGGGAGAGACACAGACACACGCATAGAGAATGAGAGAGAGGAGGGCGTGCAGAACAGCCTCACGCGACTGTGGACCTAGGACTGCCGGCCACACGGAAGCCAAGGGGGAGGTGTGGAGCAGACTCCTGCCTGGAGCCTTCAGAGGGAGCTCGGCCCTGCCAGTGCCTTAATCTTGAACGTCTGGCTCCCAGAACCTTGAGAGGACACATTTCTGCTATTTAAAGCTGCCCAACCTGGGGCTCTGTTACGGCCACCCCAGGACACCAACGTGCTCCCCATCTTTCCTTCTTCAGTCAGGCCTCATCCGATTGTGAATTCCACCTCTTTCTCGGGGCCACCCCGATTCAGGCCCTAAACCTCCTCAGTTGGAGGGTTGAAGCTGGACCTAACTCTCCTAATTAGTAGCACCCCAGCCTAACTCTGTCTTTCCTGGTGGCTCAGACGGTAAAGAATCTGCCTGTAATGAAAAAGACCTGGGTCTGATCCCTGGGTCGGGAAGATCCCCTGGAGAAGGGAATGGCACCCCACTCCAGTATTCTTGCCTGGAAAATCCCATGGACAGAGGAGCCTGGCGAGCTGCAGTTCATGGCGTCGCAGAGTTGGACACGACTGAGCAGCTAGCACACGCGCAGCCTGGCTTTATCCGATGGCGCTTCTCTTGTTCCCCAGGGAGTTGAGTTTCACATTCTGCCTCGGGTCGTGATGGGGGAACAACCATCTTCAACCTTGGTGCTCCATTGTCCTTAAATTCAGCTACCACTGCCTTCAGTGGCTGGTGTTTGCAGGCATAGAAAGTGAGCTCAATTATTCATTTGCGTGTTCAGCACAGATTTTTTCCCGCAGTTCATTGAAAACTTTCAAGGGCTTGCAAAACAGACCTCTTTTTTTCTCCACCCATTCAGTTAGCTGAATGCCAGAACATCAGCAGTGCGCCTCACTTCCTACCCTGCACCCACCCTGCCTCCCCGCATCTCATCTGAGCCTCTAGAGTCCAAATCAGAAAGACCCTGTCAGCAGCCTGCAAGCGACAGGTACCCGACAGGCATTTCAAGTTATAATAACGAGGGGCTTGTTGAGCAAGTGCATATTAAACGGCAGACATCAAGATAAGGGCTTTCTGTGTTGGCTTATTTTAATCCCTCACCCTTCAACCCCATTATATAGATGAGGAAACTGAGGCCAACTCATCTAACAATTTAGCTAAGGAAGTACAGCTGATATGTAGTGGTTTCTAACCGAAACTAGACCAGGTCCAAGCTTGGTGTCCAACTGCCCACATCACAGCTCTGCTGAGCTCCCAAAAGATGCCCAGTAATGACCTATATGGGAAGAGAATCTAAAAAAAGAGCGGATATATGTATACATATAACTGATACACTTTGCTGTACACCTGAAACTAACACAACATTGCAAACCAACTAGACTCCAATAAAAATTAATAAAAAAATAAAGAGATGCTCTCCCCCATAGAAGATGCTCGACAAATACTGGCCGGGAGGCTGACCACTCTGGCCGGTGGAAAACACCGTTGGCTGGGAGGCAGGGGTCCAGGCTTCTAGGCCCAGCTTTGTCACCCTCTGCAGAGGACACAGGTGAAAATTCTTTCAGCCGTCACGCGGCTGTCACTGGCAAAATAGGAGTTAAGGAATTATGAGTTATTAATAACACTTACAATGATGAAATGAGGATCATTACTATTGCAATGAGAGAGGCCAAGAACCAGTGTTAACGGCAATAATGACTCATTTATTGGGGAATTAGAAGATGGTTCAAGGTTTGTAAATCAGGGAGGAATGAGAAAGGTGAGTATGCAAGAAAAATGTGAATTTGAAAGTTCTGAAGATTTGCCTGATAGCGGTGAGAGAAGAATTTCAACACAGCTGTTGACCCAGGGCTAGACAGCTGCTGGTGTATCCCATCTCCTAAAAATGCAGAACAGGCCTCCCTGGTGGCTCAGTGGTGAAGGACCCACCTGCCCACACAGGAGACACAGGTTCGGCCCCTGGCCCGGGAAGATCCCGCACAGCACAAGGCGGCTAAGCCCGTGCGCCCCAATACTGAGCCTGTGCTCTAGGGCCCGAGAGCCACAACGCCGAAAGCCCAGGCACCTGCGGTTCAGGCTCCAAAACCGGAGAAGTCAGCGTGGTGAGAAGCTGCGCGCTGCAACTAGAGGGTAGCCCCCACCCTCTGCAGCTGCCGGAAAGGCCCACGCAGCAGTGAAGACCCAATAGCCACAAGTTAATACATTAACTAATCAAATTTAAAAAAGAGTGCTGGAGCAGGTTACCGTTTCCTACTCCAGGGGATCTTCCCCACCCGCGTCCAGATCAAACCTGCATCTCTGGCGTCTCCTGAGTTAGCAGACGGATTCTCTACCACTGAGCCACCTGGGAAGCTTGAGGCTCTCAACATTCTGTGAGGTAGGGCGTCTGGAATTCTTTCCTTCTACCCTTCCCCCTCATCCAAGGGCACTGAGATCCTGGGAGTTTGACACCTCCTCTAAGTGAGTGGATGGTGGTGTTGGGCCCTGATCTGGCCTCCCCTGACCCCACATCCCTGTCCTCCCCTTGGACGACCCCCCCCCTCGCCCAGCGAACATTAGCCTTCCCAGAGCATGGGTGAGTTTCCTAAACTTCCAGCCCTTGTGTCCACTCCTGCAAAATGAAGTCAGTGGGCAGGGAGCCTGTTGCATAAGAGGGTCTCATCAAAATGTTAGCTTCATCTCCCTTTGGGGGAGGCAGGGGTGCTGAACCCCATGGCACTCAAAGATGTGGAGCAGACACTGAATTCACATCCTGATGCCCAGTGAGGGGGGAAGAAGAACTGGGAGCTGAGCCAGGCCATCTTGGGCACCCGTGATCATGGCATCTGTAGGCACTTCTCTCACCCAGCCATGGTGGGGTCTCACCTGGGGGCCGGGGCTCCCAGCTGCCCAGGATGCTGCAGGAACTGGAACAGGAGCCTCTTCACCAGGAGCCTCCTTGTCAAGAGCTCTTTCTGCTTGGCCCACAGAAGGAAAGTCAGCTCTGTCCACATTCTGCAAATTTCCTCCAAGGAAGCCGGATCACTGGCCCCACTCCCCGTCCGTCTCCAGTTCCAGTGCCAAGAACACTCCTCAGCAGATGCACACCGACCCCCGTTCCAGACCTTCTGGAGAATGACCTTGATCTGGGCCATGTGTCCAGGCCGTTTTCCTTGGCAGCCACAGAATGCGCGTCACTCCTGCAACGTGTGGGGCAGCTCATCCTGGGTCTCCTTGACCTGTGGTTTGCAAGAAGAAAATGCTCTGGTTTGCCAGGGACACCCATCTCCCTCGGGAACAAACGTTTGCATTCTCTCTAGTTTGATTGCTTCTAATGGAGGACATGGCCAGTCCCCTAGTCCCAGCTGAGTGAGCCGAAAGCCAGCCCCTGAGCGGAGGACTGGATGGATTCGATCTGGAAGAGGCGCCTGATCTGGTCTGATCCCCACATGACCCTGTGAGGGCAGCAGAGCCACAGGGGCCTCTGAGCCTCTCTGCCCAGGTGAGAGCACCGAGGTTCAAGAGGTGAAAGCGTCTGCCAAGGTCCTTGCCCATAAGAGGTGTGGGGTGGAGCCATGTCCAGCTTCTGCCAGCTCAAGGCCACCGTACCTCCCACTGCAGGACGCGGCTGAGGACAGAGGGGGCTCACCCTGGGCTCGAGCACCCCCTCGGGTCCCTGCACCCTCCTTGCTCTGTTCTCCTCCCCAAGCCAGGCTCCCATCTGTAAAATGAAGGGGAAGCGGTCTCAGCCACCAGCCTCCCCTTGTCTGCAGCCATCCCACACCTTATTTTCCCAGACCAACCTGCCCCCAAAACCCACCTGCACTCCGAAAATCACTGGCTGCCCGCTCCCCAGCCCCGCAGGCCAGCCCTTTATTTCTCTCACTGCCTGGCTAACGACAGGTAAACTGAGCTCGGGAACCGACGAGGCCCAGTGGGACCCACAATAACTACTTTCTAAAAATCTGTTATTCTATTTCATTTTTACAGAAATCATTGATTTCTTTTTTTTTAATTGGAGGATAATTGCTTTACAATGTTTTGCTGGTTTCTGCCACACAGCAGCATGAACTAACCATAGGTAAACATGCGTCCCCTCCCTCTTGAACCTCCTTCCCACCTCCCACCCCATCCCCCACCTCTAGGCTTTCACAGAGCCAGTTTGAGCAAACTCCCACTGGCCCTCTGTTTTGCATATGGTAATGAGCAAACTCCCACTGGCCCTCTGTTTTGCATATGGTAATGAGCACGTTCCCATGCCACTCTCTATGCGGCCCACCCTCTCCTTCCCCCACCGTGTCCACGAGTGTGTTCTCTGCATCTGCATCGCTATCCCCGCCCTTGCACATAGGTTCGTCAGCACCATTTTTCTAGATTCCATATATATGCATTAGTGTACAATAGCTGTTCACTGGTTTCTTATATCGAATTCTGGCAGCCCTGAGTTCTTTTTTAAGTAGTTAGTTATTTGGGGCTGCGCTGGTGCATGGGGCTTCCTCTAGCTGGGGCGAGCGGGGACGTCTCATGCCAGTGGCTTCTCTTCTCGCAGAGCTTGGCCTCTAGGGCGTGCCGTCTCAGTCGATGTGGCCCTCAGGCCTCGTCACCCTGTGGCACGTGGAGTCCTCCTGGGCCAGGGATCGAACTGGTGCCCCCTGCATTGGCAGGTGGACTCTCAACCACTGGACCATCAGGGAAGTCCAGCAGCTGTTTTTGAATGAAAAAGAAAAGGGAAGAGACACCACCCACCAGCCTGTCTCCCATGGCCAAGGAAGGCAGTGCTGCTCCTATACTCCAGCGTCTCTGATGATGGACGGGCCGTGGCCAGGTGGGGTCCTGCCCACCCAGGTGAAGAGATGGCCTTCCTTGTCCCCTGGCGTCTGAGGGTCCCACCCTGTACAGTCTCCCCAAGGATCCTCTGTAAAGCCGAGGCTTCAGTGGTCAGCCATGTGCCAACATCCCTCCAGTCCCCAGAGAGCCTGCTGCTAGCCATCTCTGTCTGGATGTCCTACACGAGTTTCAAGGCCAACCCATCCTAAAGAACCTCTTTTCCCTTTGTGTCTATTCCTTTTTGCCGGGGTTCCATTGGCAAGGGATGTTTCATCTATGGGTGGTACTGGTCCATGGGTGGGTGCCAGTGATCTACTGGGGTGGGTGACAGTGTTACCTGGGGTCAGTGGTCCACTGGTGCTGGCAGAAGTGCCCAGTGCTGGAAAGATCCTGGCTGGTCCTGAATTGGACAGGCTCAGCATGCAGTCCCACTTACCCCACGTGGCTCCAGATGAGTGACCCAGCTTCCTGGCCTTTTACCTGAAGATGGTGATGCCAGCTCACCCAGGTGATGATGGGCCCCAGTGGGGGAGTGTCAGCAGGGCAGAGAGAAGTTCCTGCAGCTGGGCCTTCTCCTGAACAATGGTCTGGCCTGGCCGATGGGCGCACGGCCCCAGGAGCTAGCCTGGATGCAGAGACAACACGGGCGGCAGCCTGCACACAGGAGTCACATGGGCACCTGCCGAGGGGCACGGAGCAGCCCTGCTGAGCAAGAGCCTTGGCTTTTAAACTGGTCTCTTCCTCTTTTTTTTAATTTTTATTTTTAACTTTTTTTTGGCCACATCACAAGGCTTTCAGAATCTCAGTTCCCCAATCAGGGATTGAACTCAGACTGTGGTGGTAGCAAGGAGTCCTAACCACTGGGCCATTGGGGAGCTCCCAGGCTGGTCTCTTCTACTGTCACCGCCATGGGCTTCTTCCTGACCTTGACCGTGGACTGTGCTCCAACCTCCATCCTTCCCCAGCCTCACCGCCCTGGCCTGCAGGGTCCATCCCCGCCGCCGCCGCCCCCCCACCCAAGTTAGCGCTTTGCCTCAGCCTGTCCCTCCTGCCGCCAGGCTCATCGGGTTTCACATTTAACTTTTCTCTCCTGGCCTTCCTCCCGAGTGGTGTCTCCTGCCCCTATGCTGGAAGCTTCCAGCAGCACCAGCTCTCAGAAGCCTACTGGGCCTGGCCGGGTCTCTCTCCCGCATCCTCGTGTCTGCACCTGGTCCAAGTGACTTGCCTGCACATGCAGCCATAGATCTTCCCTCCAGCTTTGATTTGGAGTAGGAAGTGGTGGGACCCACTCCAGGCTTCTTGCCTGGGAAAGCTTGTGGACAGAGGAGCCTGGTGGGGTATAGTCCATGGAGTCGCAAGAGTTGGACATGGCCAAGTTACAAACGGGGAACCTTTCTCAGGGCACCTCCCGCCCCCGAGTCTCCCCGCGTTCCAGCTTTGGTGCCCTTTGTGAGTCCTGTGCCCCCTCCCAGGGCCTCTGCCTGCCCAGGTCCACTGCTCCACTGTCTGACAGCTGTTACAGTGCCTCTCTGCCGCCCGCAGCTCCGGGATCCTGAGCTCTGACCTGCCTTCCTGCGGACAGTGATCTTCCCACCTCGTGGCTCCGGGGCTGGCACACCTCTCTACTCTCTTCCCTAGGCCTGGCTCCTCAGACAGCAGGAGGGCCCTTGTTGTGCTGCCAACCAGGCCTCTCCCCTGGGGACCCTCCCCCAGGTGCAACGCCCGGGGCCTTCCCAGAGTCCCCGCCCACCTGCCCACCTGCAAACCTCAGTCCCGTCAAGGATCTTCCTGTCCCTGGAATTCTCATTCCTGCCGCTGCTCCAGGGCATCCTACTGGATCCCGTCTGTCTGCATCTTCACTGCTTTGGGTGACCCCCCTCACAGGCAGAGATCCTCCGAGAGGGACCGCCTTCCCCCACCCTGCCAGACACAGTCCCTCCTGAAACCGGTGGGGCCAGACCAGAGCAGGGGTTCAGGGTGCGCTGCTTCCATGCACACCCTGAGAAGCCTGTGTGTAAGTAATTTTTAATACATTGAAACACATTAAAAATGCATTAGGAAAGCCGGCTGTTTAAAGAATTCCATACGGAATGCTTTTCTGAAAACAAGAACCTCTTCTTAATGGGAATAATCATTCCCTAATTCAAACGATGCTTGTGTTTGAATCTTCATCGACAATATTGCCTCTCTTAATAAAAAGAACATCTTACAAGGACATTCTTTGTTGCCACAAACTTTATTCCCAGGGCAGTAATAATGCCTATGAATGGTTAGGCCAGAAAAATACAATGGGATATTAGCTAAAATTATGTCAAGTGTCCAAAAAAAATTATGAAGTCCATTTCTAGATGTCTTTGCTGGAGGTAAGAGGTTAGGGCTGAGTCAGAACCAGCTACATAATTTAGAGCTTGGGACAAAATGAAAATGCAAGGTGCTTGTTCAAAAATGATAAAGATTTACAATACACTCAACAGGAATCTGGGTTCATTGTAAAAAGGGGCACAAAATTTGTGAGCTTCCTATGAACGAATATCCAACACGTGTCCCTCTGCCCCTCCACGTGGCTGCTAGGCAGGGCCAGTGGGACAGGGCACGGTATTGGGAGTGTTAAGTAGGGGAATTTGCCACTTAGAGCCTGTCTGGTGGCATGTGGGAACCAGCAGTGGTCTTGTAAAGGATTTGTTCCTTTGTGACTCAGCTGGTAAAGAATCTGCCTGAAATGTGGGAGACCTGGGTTCGATCCCTGGGTTGGGAAGATCCCCTGGAGAAGGGAAAGGCTACCCACTCCAGTATTCTAGTCTAGAGAATTCCATGGGCTATATAGTCCATGGGGTGGCAAAGAGTCAGACATGACTGAGTGGCTTTCACTTTGCAAGGAAAAAGAGAAAAATAGGTTCTGACCATATTCCATTTTGGAAAAGGCAAGACTATGGAAACAATAAAAAGACCAGTGGTTGCCAGAAGTTTGCAGGGAGATAATATACAGAGTACAGAAGTTTTATGAGCAATGAAAATACTTCAAATGACATTATAATAAAATATGTCATTATACTTTTGTCCAAACTGATAAGAATGTGCAACGTTACCATCTTCATTAAAGTGAACCCTAAGATGAAAAAAACTGATAAAGAATTTCAAGACAGTGGGAGCAGAGAGTTCAATCCAGGGTGGACTCCTTCTGAGCACCAAAGCCCATGCCACTGTCCAGGGCATGTACCCATGAGGCAGGCCATTGACCACAAAAGAAAGAGATTTTTTTTAAAGTCTTTATTGAATTTGTTAAAATATTGATTCTGTGTGTGTGTGTGGTTTTTTTTTTAATGTTTTGATATTTTTGGCCACAAGGTATGTAGGATCTCAGCTCCCCATCCAGGGGTTGAACCTGACCCTGTGTGTTGGACTGGACCACTAGAAAGTCCCAGGAAGAGATTTCTTCCAGGGCCCCAAGAGGGGAGTCCTGCCTTGGCTGAGAAGCTGCCATAGGCACCCTTCTGTGGCTCTCAACCCTAGATGGTGATGATGGTGAATGTCACATGCCTCGAGATGAGAGAGGGGTCTGAGCGGACAGCCTTGCCAGTGCCTTGCCTCTACCCAGTGAAACTGATTTGACTTGTGACCTTCAGACCTGTAAGAGAATACATTCGTGTTATTTTAAGCCACTATTTTGGATAATATCTTACAGCAACCGTGTGGCTGTTCAGTCGCTCAGTCGTGTCTGACTCTCTGCGACCCCATGGGCCACTGCACGCCAGGCTTCCCTGTCCTTCGCCGTCTCCCGGAGTTTGCTCAGACTCACACCCATTGAGTTGGTGATGCCATCCAACCTTCTCCTCCTGCCCTCAATCTTTCCCAGCGTCAGGGTCTTTCCCAGACAGTCAGCTCTTCAAATCAGCTAGCCAAAGTGCAACAGCCACAGGAGAGGAAATACGGAGCTGGGGCCAGGACTGGACACCGGCTGAGTGGGCCCGTCTTGATTTTAGGGCCACTCAGCAGCTTCTCCCTTCTCGATCGCCAGTCTCTGCCTTTGGACGCCGAAGCCACTCTTCTGTCCCAGGTTTGCCAAATGACCGTTTGCTGCCAAATCTCTCTCTACGCAGGTGGCCTCCCTCAGCTGCACTGTCCAGGTACCACTCTGTGGGGCCGTCCACCAGGAGAAGCGAACAGAACAGAACCCCAGCCCCACGCCCTCTCCTCCCCCTGCGTCGGGGGGCCTGGGTGAATGGCCTCCACCCATGCTGCACTCACCCCCGCAGACAGTCGGTCCCAGGGCCCCACCACGAGGTGGCTCTCCGTGCGCCCACTATCACCTGGGCACTTCTCTCCCCTGGAGGCCTCTCGTGCCCCGGCCCCACCTCCTTTCAGCTCATTCATCAAACAGGCACCTGTCCCTCCCCGGCTCAAAGTCGTCGGCCCCTGGATGGAGAGCTCCTGAGAGCTGGTGCCCTCCCTCCCGGCCTCCAATCACTCCCACCACGTGGACCACCAGCAGTCCCTCACAGTCCCCAAGCTCACCCGTGCTCACCTCCGGGCCTTTGTACTGCCTCTCTCCCTCCCCCGCCTCCTGCCTGCCTGGCCGCTTCTGTTTTTTGATCTCTGGCTAAAGGGGTGGTTTTGTGGCAGAGCAGAGAGGTCTGGGTAACCCGACAGCACGGGACAGCTACATTTAAAATGGGATCACCAACAAGGACCTACTGCAAAGCACATGGAACTCTGCTCAATGTTATGTGGCAGCCTGGATGGGAGGGCAGTTTGCAGGAGAATGGACACGTGAATATGTATGACTGAGTCCCTTCGCTGTTCACCTGAAACTACAGAATCGTTAATTGGCTCTTCAGTTCAGTTCAGTTGCTCAGTTGCGCAGAGTCAGAAAAGACTGCAGCAGGCCAGGCCTCCCTGTCCATCACCAACTCCCAGAGTTTACTCAAACTCATGTCCATCGAGTCCATGATGCCATCCAACTATCTCATCCTCTGTCGTCCCCTTCTCCTTCTGCCTTCAATCTTTCCCAGCATCAGGGTCTTTTCCAATGAATCAGTTCTTCACAACAGATGGCCAAAGTACTGGAGTTTCAGCTTCAGCATCAGTCCTTCTAATGAATATACAAGACTGATTTCCTTTAAGGATTGACTGGTTTGACCTCCTATACTCCAATACAAAATTAAAAGTTAAAAAAAAAGAAACAGCTAGGATGTGATTAAGGTCCTTCCCAGCTCTGAGATCCTTGAATCAGAGCCTCACTGGGGGATGGAGGAAGCATGGGCTGGCAGGTTTAGTTCAGACCCATTCAGCTGTGTGACCTTAAGTAAATTATTTAACCTCTCTGAGATATCCATCCCCAGTCTCTCTCAATCTCCCCCTACCCCAGGAATAATAATCCCTGGCTGGCAGAGGAGCTCTGGGAAGCAGAGAGAACGGCTGGGAAGAGTCTAGGAGATTACTGGTACTAACTAAACAGCAGCTATAATTACAATCATTATAAGAATTCTGAGCTCCTTCAACTCCACAGTTAAAAGGGGACATTTTAAAAGTTCAAAGCCATTTAAGATGAATCAGGTACAATGCACACTGCCACTGTCTCCCAGGGTGAATTATTTGCCCTGAAAAGGGTGATCGATAGAGATTACTGGCTTGCAGAAGGAAATAAGTTTCAAAGAACCCCATCAGCATGTCTACTCTTAATTAGGTGCCATTTTTCTGTGTTCACCTAGAAAGAACTAATGTATGGGTTTGCAGGGGCAAGATGGATTTTGAGGGAGCGACAGCTTAGAGGATTCCTGCAGATTACAGAGGGGGAGACAGTCAGTGGAGAAGTGTCAGGAGGAAACACTGACCTCCTCCAGGGGTGGGCGCTTCAGCCAGGCCAGCGTCGTCCTCCCGAGTCACCTGTGGTCAGAGTCACCTCTGTTTTGGACATCACTGTGTTTCAGACTCAGGACCAGGCTCTGTGACATGTACAGTTTGCAAGCCCCTTGTTGACTGCTGACTGGCCCCCGAGGTGATGGGCACCCAGAGCCTGGGCTGCAAAGTAAGCCGCTGGCATGGCGGTCAGGTAATCGGAGCAGGAGCTGGCAGAAGCGTGTGGATAGGGCAGGTTCTGTCTCTTTCCCCAACGTCTGTCTCCTCCACTTTCAGGGCCATTCCTCAGCACCTCCCTCATCCACCTTCATCCGCCTTCATGGCCTCCCAGGAAAGGGACACACCCCCTTTTCAGCACTCAGCACGCCTGTGCCTCCCTGTGTGGGGGGCTCTCTCGTGCTCTCCTATCCTTACCCCACTGCAGCTCCATCAGCCACACCAGGCTGTGGACCCCTGGAGCACTGTGTCTGCAGCCCCTGGCCCAAGGCCTCGGCCATTGCCAAGGGTCAGAGAGGGTTTCCCCAGGGGAGTGGCTTGGAAATTGAGATCTGAAATATGAGAAGTCTGGGAGAGAAGTTCTGAGGAAAAGAACAGAAAAGGAGGACTTCCCTGGGGGTCCAGGGGTTAAGACTGAGCTCCCAATGCAGGGGGGCATGGATGGCATCGCTGGTTGCGGAACTAAAAAAAAAAAAAAAAAAAGAACATAAAAATGAAATTCTGAAGTGAAATTGAGAATGAGGGTTTAGCAGGGAAAAGCACTGTGGGTGGTGGGGGTAGGGGTGGAGCTGGGGGAAAGGAGGGCCTGGACCCTCGTCCTAAGGCTGTGGACAGACCCTGTAGGGGACAGAGGCTCGGTCTGTTCAGAAAGAGGGGCACTGGGAGCATCAGAGGCCAGCAGGAGTGGGTGTCGGGGAGTGTGGCTCCAGGACCTCCAGGTGTGAGAGGCCCTGCTGTGGGGCCAGTTTTCCAGCAGGCAAGAGACAGGACCCTCCCTGTCTCCTGAGTCTAAGATTCGACAAGTTCAGATTCCTTTACACACTCGGCTGTAACACAGACTCCACCCTGGGGACCCCCTTGTCTATGAGGAGAGCCCCCCTGGGAGGATATACTGGGTTGAGAGTGCTGGGGCTTCAGAAAATCCCAGAGGAGTCTGTGGACCAGGACCATCTGTGGCTCCGGTCTAGCAGGGCCTTTGCTCAAAGGGTAACGTTAGAAACACGTCCTTCACCTGAAACAAAACCTCAGATCCCCCAGCGCCTCTCCCCGCAGGTGTGCCCTGGGGCATCTCAGTACATCCACACGGAGCTTTTATCTCTCCTGTCTCTCCCTGTGACTCGCCGGCCAGGTCAAACCTCAGACGCTGGAGTCCTTGATTTAAGACCACTGACTTTGCCATATTTAAAAGGATATGAAATTGGTTTTCAAATAACACTGTTAGGGGTTTTGTGAAGATCACACACTACAGCACACATTAGTTCTCTTGGCTTCCAGGGGAATAAAAACACCCAAGGGGGCTGTGCTTCACCAGCTCCCCAAGGTGAGGGTGGGGGGTAGCGGGGGAACGAAGGGAGAGCAGAGGACAGTGGGGAATGCTTGCTCAGCGTTAGATGCGACGAGATAGTATGCTGACTCCAGCCCGGCTGCGCTGAGCAAGTAGCAGCTGGGTGTGCTGGGCTCTGGGATTCATACCTTCCCATGACCCACAGGGAACCTCCCAGGCGGCTCAGTGGCGGTAAAGGTAGTGATATAATATGATATAATATCTTTGTGCAGTGGTAATTGGCAATGGTAAAGAGTCCACCTGCCAGTGCTGGAGACGCTGGTTCGATCCCCGGGTCAGGATGATCCCCAGTGGAGGAAACGGGGTCTTGCCTGAAAAATCCCGCGGACAGGAACCTGGCAGGCCCACAGTCCACAGGGTGGCAAAGAGTCAGACAAGACTGAGCAGCTGAGCACACATGTGACCCGCAGGAGCTGCTCAGGTGATCAGGCTGCCAAGGGCCTGGGGCGGCACCCCTGCCAGCCTTGGGGGGAGGTCAGACACGGCCCTGCGCTGAGCCCGCCGCTCGGGGCCCTGCCTCTCTGCACACACGCCCCCTCCCCCCCGCCCCGCCCTCCCCAGCATCCTGGGATGTTCACTTTTCTTCCTTTGGCCTCCTTCTGTCCTCTAAGGCCCAGCATGCACACCACNGCCATGTGCTATGTCTGTCTCTTATACACATCTAGATGTGTATAAGAGACAGCTCCCCAGCATCCTGGGATGTTCACTTTTCTTCCTTTGGCCTCCTTCTGTCCTCTAAGGCCCAGCATGCACATCACTTGCTCGGCTGCAGGCCCCCTGCAGGACTGCAGTGACCAGTCCCTGCACACTGCTAATCCTCGTAGACGCAGAGGGAAAGGAGGTAACTGGGGTGAAAGGTCACTGCGTGGACCCGTCTGTGCTGCCCAGGGAGGCAGGTCACAGGACACACTGCCAGGGCCCAGGGGACAGCCTAGTGTGTCAGGCTTATCGCCAGAAGGGAACCCCAGTGAAGCGGTGGACCATTCAACCTGCTGATGTTCCAATGGACGGAGCCACCTCTAGCCGTGAGTCTGGACCGGTCATTGATTGACCTGCTCCTGGAAACTTTCACAGAGACACACACACGTGGCAGTACTGCATGTGCGCTTAGACGCCAGGCAGGGAACGTTTCCTCCTCCAGTCCTGAAATTTCCACTGCATCGTAAATACATAACCAAGACGTGTGAGGACCAACAGTGTTTTCTTTGCAACCTCTTGGACCTTCACCTTGGCAGTCTCCTGAAGCTTGTAACAATCTGAACACCTGGGTTTTTCTGCAGCAGACTCTAGCCATTGGCAGAAGCACAAAGATATTATATCAGTAAACAAAGAAGGATTCCAAGCTGCCCGAGTCCACTAGGAGGCAACCTAGCAGACTGGTGTGGGCCTGGCCGTGACCACCTGCTCACTGTTGTGTAGACTGTCTCACAATGAGCCTTTGAGCACCCTGGCAGTTGAGCCACGGCAGGAGGCTTGCCTGACAGCTGGCCTCTGTGCGCCAAGCGCTGACTGAGGATTCACGACAATCGTGACAACAGCCTTCTCTTGTAAAGAGGCCCTCTGTGGAGTTCCCTGCGTTTGAGAAGCTGCCTACCGCGGCAGGGGACATAGGTTTGATCCCTGATCTGGGAAGAGCCCATATGCCGAAGGGCAGCTAAGCCCATGTGTCACAAGTACGGAGCCTGAGTGCTGTAGAGCCCGGGCTCAGCTAGAGAGGAGCCCCCGCAGGGAGAAGCCTGTGCCCAGCAAAGAGCAGCCCTGCCCTCTGCAAACGGAGGAAGCCCTCGCGCAGCAATGAAGACTCAGCGCAGCCAAAAGGGAAGTGAAAAGAGGTCCTCTGTCCCAGCGACACCCTACAGATGCAGAGATGACCCCACCGATGGCAGGACCCCGAGGGCCGGAGAGGTTTGCGATTACCCAAGGACACAAGGTGAGTAAGACAGTGCAAGCCCAGGGGTGAAAGTCCAGTGTCTTGAACTCTGCCCTCCTCTGCTCTGCTGCCCTTTCCATCAAGATGCTCCACTGGGAGGGGAGGGAAGAGAGGGAGAAGAGGAGTGCAGTGAAAATCCCGCGGGAGGGGGGCTGAGTGGCTACGTGAGAATGCCACTTCACAGCTGGGAGGCCCACTGGGGAGATTCTGCAGGTGAAAGAATTTCTGGGCGTGAAGAGAAAACTCTCAGAAACGTAAATGAAAGCTGCTCTTTGTGACCCCATGGACTGCAGCCTGCCAGGCTCCTCTGGGACCCCAATTTTTTTTAAAGTCTTTATTGAATTTGTTAAAATATTGATTCTGTGTGTGTGTGTGGTTTTTTTTTTAATGTTTTGATATTTTTGGCCACAAGGTATGTAGGATCTCAGCTCCCCATCCAGGGGTTGAACCTGACCCTGTGTGTTGGACTGGACCACTAGAAAGTCCCAGGAAGAGATTTCTTCCAGGGCCCCAAGAGGGGAGTCCTGCCTTGGCTGAGAAGCTGCCATAGGCACCCTTCTGTGGCTCTCAACCCTAGATGGTGATGATGGTGAATGTCACATGCCTCGAGATGAGAGAGGGGTCTGAGCGGACAGCCTTGCCAGTGCCTTGCCTCTACCCAGTGAAACTGATTTGACTTGTGACCTTCAGACCTGTAAGAGAATATATTCGTGTTATTTTAAGCCACTATTTTGGATAATATCTTACAGCAACCGTGTGGCTGTTCAGTCGCTCAGTCGTGTCTGACTCTCTGCGACCCCATGGGCCACTGCACGCCAGGCTTCCCTGTCCTTCGCCGTCTCCCGGAGTTTGCTCAGACTCACACCCATTGAGTTGGTGATGCCATCCAACCTTCTCCTCCTGCCCTCAATCTTTCCCAGCGTCAGGGTCTTTCCCAGACAGTCAGCTCTTCAAATCAGCTAGCCAAAGTGCAACAGCCACAGGAGAGGAAATACGGAGCTGGGGCCAGGACTGGACACCGGCTGAGTGGGCCCGTCTTGATTTTAGGGCCACTCAGCAGCTTCTCCCTTCTCGATCGCCAGTCTCTGCCTTTGGACGCCGAAGCCACTCTTCTGTCCCAGGTTTGCCAAATGACCGTTTGCTGCCAAATCTCTCTCTACGCAGGTGGCCTCCCTCAGCTGCACTGTCCAGGTACCACTCTGTGGGGCCGTCCACCAGGAGAAGCGAACAGAACAGAACCCCAGCCCCACGCCCTCTCCTCCCCCTGCGTCGGGGGGCCTGGGTGAATGGCCTCCACCCATGCTGCACTCACCCCCGCAGACAGTCGGTCCCAGGGCCCCACCACGAGGTGGCTCTCCGTGCGCCCACTATCACCTGGGCACTTCTCTCCCCTGGAGGCCTCTCGTGCCCCGGCCCCACCTCCTTTCAGCTCATTCATCAAACAGGCACCTGTCCCTCCCCGGCTCAAAGTCGTCGGCCCCTGGATGGAGAGCTCCTGAGAGCTGGTGCCCTCCCTCCCGGCCTCCAATCACTCCCACCACGTGGACCACCAGCAGTCCCTCACAGTCCCCAAGCTCACCCGTGCTCACCTCCGGGCCTTTGTACTGCCTCTCTCCCTCCCCCGCCTCCTGCCTGCCTGGCCGCTTCTGTTTTTTGATCTCTGGCTAAAGGGGTGGTTTTGTGGCAGAGCAGAGAGGTCTGGGTAACCCGACAGCACGGGACAGCTACATTTAAAATGGGATCACCAACAAGGACCTACTGCAAAGCACATGGAACTCTGCTCAATGTTATGTGGCAGCCTGGATGGGAGGGCAGTTTGCAGGAGAATGGACACGTGAATATGTATGACTGAGTCCCTTCGCTGTTCACCTGAAACTACAGAATCGTTAATTGGCTCTTCAGTTCAGTTCAGTTGCTCAGTTGCGCAGAGTCAGAAAAGACTGCAGCAGGCCAGGCCTCCCTGTCCATCACCAACTCCCAGAGTTTACTCAAACTCATGTCCATCGAGTCCATGATGCCATCCAACTATCTCATCCTCTGTCGTCCCCTTCTCCTTCTGCCTTCAATCTTTCCCAGCATCAGGGTCTTTTCCAATGAATCAGTTCTTCACAACAGATGGCCAAA
Source organism: Oreotragus oreotragus (assembly GCA_006410675.1). Taxonomy (NCBI): domain Eukaryota; kingdom Metazoa; phylum Chordata; class Mammalia; order Artiodactyla; family Bovidae; genus Oreotragus; species Oreotragus oreotragus. Next base: position 273,734 of record SJYX01000999.1, read on the forward strand.
GTACTGGAGTTTCAGCTTCAGCATCAGTCCTTCTAATGAATATACAAGACTGATTTTCTTTAAGGATTGACTGGTTTGACCTCCTATACTCCAATACAAAATTAAAAGTTAAAAAAAAAGAAACAGCTAGGATGTGATTAAGGTCCTTCCCAGCTCTGAGATCCTTGAATCAGAGCCTCACTGGGGGATGGAGGAAGCATGGGCTGGCAGGTTTAGTTCAGACCCATTCAGCTGTGTGACCTTAAGTAAATTATTTAACCTCTCTGAGATATCCATCCCCAGTCTCTCTCAATCTCCCCCTACCCCAGGAATAATAATCCCTGGCTGGCAGAGGAGCTCTGGGAAGCAGAGAGAACGGCTGGGAAGAGTCTAGGAGATTACTGGTACTAACTAAACAGCAGCTATAATTACAATCATTATAAGAATTCTGAGCTCCTTCAACTCCACAGTTAAAAGGGGACATTTTAAAAGTTCAAAGCCATTTAAGATGAATCAGGTACAATGCACACTGCCACTGTCTCCCAGGGTGAATTATTTGCCCTGAAAAGGGTGATCGATAGAGATTACTGGCTTGCAGAAGGAAATAAGTTTCAAAGAACCCCATCAGCATGTCTACTCTTAATTAGGTGCCATTTTTCTGTGTTCACCTAGAAAGAACTAATGTATGGGTTTGCAGGGGCAAGATGGATTTTGAGGGAGCGACAGCTTAGAGGATTCCTGCAGATTACAGAGGGGGAGACAGTCAGTGGAGAAGTGTCAGGAGGAAACACTGACTTCCTCCAGGGGTGGGCGCTTCAGCCAGGCCAGCGTCGTCCTCCCGAGTCACCTGTGGTCAGAGTCACCTCTGTTTTGGACATCACTGTGTTTCAGACTCAGGACCAGGCTCTGTGACATGTACAGTTTGCAAGCCCCTTGTTGACTGCTGACTGGCCCCCGAGGTGATGGGCACCCAGAGCCTGGGCTGCAAAGTAAGCCGCTGGCATGGCGGTCAGGTAATCGGAGCAGGAGCTGGCAGAAGCGTGTGGATAGGGCAGGTTCTGTCTCTTTCCCCAACGTCTGTCTCCTCCACTTTCAGGGCCATTCCTCAGCACCTCCCTCATCCACCTTCATCCGCCTTCATGGCCTCCCAGGAAAGGGACACACCCCCTTTTCAGCACTCAGCACGCCTGTGCCTCCCTGTGTGGGGGGCTCTCTCGTGCTCTCCTATCCTTACCCCACTGCAGCTCCATCAGCCACACCAGGCTGTGGACCCCTGGAGCACTGTGTCTGCAGCCCCTGGCCCAAGGCCTCGGCCATTGCCAAGGGTCAGAGAGGGTTTCCCCAGGGGAGTGGCTTGGAAATTGAGATCTGAAATATGAGAAGTCTGGGAGAGAAGTTCTGAGGAAAAGAACAGAAAAGGAGGACTTCCCTGGGGGTCCAGGGGTTAAGACTGAGCTCCCAATGCAGGGGGGCATGGATGGCATCGCTGGTTGCGGAACTAAAAAAAAAAAAAAAAAAAAGAACATAAAAATGAAATTCTGAAGTGAAATTGAGAATGAGGGTTTAGCAGGGAAAAGCACTGTGGGTGGTGGGGGTAGGGGTGGAGCTGGGGGAAAGGAGGGCCTGGACCCTCGTCCTAAGGCTGTGGACAGACCCTGTAGGGGACAGAGGCTCGGTCTGTTCAGAAAGAGGGGCACTGGGAGCATCAGAGGCCAGCAGGAGTGGGTGTCGGGGAGTGTGGCTCCAGGACCTCCAGGTGTGAGAGGCCCTGCTGTGGGGCCAGTTTTCCAGCAGGCAAGAGACAGGACCCTCCCTGTCTCCTGAGTCTAAGATTCGACAAGTTCAGATTCCTTTACACACTCGGCTGTAACACAGACTCCACCCTGGGGACCCCCTTGTCTATGAGGAGAGCCCCCCTGGGAGGATATACTGGGTTGAGAGTGCTGGGGCTTCAGAAAATCCCAGAGGAGTCTGTGGACCAGGACCATCTGTGGCTCCGGTCTAGCAGGGCCTTTGCTCAAAGGGTAACGTTAGAAACACGTCCTTCACCTGAAACAAAACCTCAGATCCCCCAGCGCCTCTCCCCGCAGGTGTGCCCTGGGGCATCTCAGTACATCCACACGGAGCTTTTATCTCTCCTGTCTCTCCCTGTGACTCGCCGGCCAGGTCAAACCTCAGACGCTGGAGTCCTTGATTTAAGACCACTGACTTTGCCATATTTAAAAGGATATGAAATTGGTTTTCAAATAACACTGTTAGGGGTTTTGTGAAGATCACACACTACAGCACACATTAGTTCTCTTGGCTTCCAGGGGAATAAAAACACCCAAGGGGGCTGTGCTTCACCAGCTCCCCAAGGTGAGGGTGGGGGGTAGCGGGGGAACGAAGGGAGAGCAGAGGACAGTGGGGAATGCTTGCTCAGCGTTAGATGCGACGAGATAGTATGCTGACTCCAGCCCGGCTGCGCTGAGCAAGTAGCAGCTGGGTGTGCTGGGCTCTGGGATTCATACCTTCCCGTGACCCACAGGGAACCTCCCAGGCGGCTCAGTGGCGGTAAAGGTAGTGATATAATATGATATAATATCTTTGTGCAGTGGTAATTGGCAATGGTAAAGAGTCCACCTGCCAGTGCTGGAGACGCTGGTTCGATCCCCGGGTCAGGATGATCCCCAGTGGAGGAAACGGGGTCTTGCCTGAAAAATCCCGTGGACAGGAACCTGGCAGGCCCACAGTCCACAGGGTGGCAAAGAGTCAGACAAGACTGAGCACCTGAGCACACATGTGACCCGCAGGAGCTGCTCAGGTGATCAGGCTGCCAAGGGCCTGGGGCGGCACCCCTGCCAGCCTTGGGGGGAGGTCAGACACGGCCCTGCGCTGAGCCCGCCGCTCGGGGCCCTGCCTCTCTGCACACACGCCCCCTCCCCCCCGCCCCGCCCTCCCCAGCATCCTGGGATGTTCACTTTTCTTCCTTTGGCCTCCTTCTGTCCTCTAAGGCCCAGCATGCACATCACTTGCTCGGCTGCAGGCCCCCTGCAGGACTGCAGTGACCAGTCCCTGCACACTGCTAATCCTCGTAGACGCAGAGGGAAAGGAGGTAACTGGGGTGAAAGGTCACTGCGTGGACCCGTCTGTGCTGCCCAGGGAGGCAGGTCACAGGACACACTGCCAGGGCCCAGGGGACAGCCTAGTGTGTCAGGCTTATCGCCAGAAGGGAACCCCAGTGAAGCGGTGGACCATTCAACCTGCTGATGTTCCAATGGATGGAGCCACCGCTAGCCGTGAGTCTGGACCGGTCATTGATTGACCTGCTCCTGGAAACTTTCACAGAGACACACACACGTGGCAGTACTGCATGTGCGCTTAGACGCCAGGCAGGGAACGTTTCCTCCTCCAGTCCTGAAATTTCCACTGCATCGTAAATACATAACCAAGACGTGTGAGGACCAACAGTGTTTTCTTTGCAACCTCTTGGACCTTCACCTTGGCAGTCTCCTGAAGCTTGTAACAATCTGAACACCTGGGTTTTTCTGCAGCAGATTCTAGCCATTGGCAGAAGCACAAAGTTATTATATCAGTAAACAAAGAAGGATTCCAAGCTGCCCGAGTCCACTAGGAGGCAACCTAGCAGACTGGTGTGGGCCTGGCCGTGACCACCTGCTCACTGTTGTGTAGACTGTCTCACAATGAGCCTTTGAGCACCCTGGCAGTTGAGCCACGGCAGGAGGCTTGCCTGACAGCTGGCCTCTGTGCGCCAAGCGCTGACTGAGGATTCACGACAATCGTGACAACAGCCTTCTCTTGTAAAGAGGCCCTCTGTGGAGTTCCCTGCGTTTGAGAAGCTGCCTACCGCGGCAGGGGACATAGGTTTGATCCCTGATCTGGGAAGAGCCCATATGCCGAAGGGCAGCTAAGCCCATGTGTCACAAGTACGGAGCCTGAGTGCTGTAGAGCCCGGGCTCAGCTAGAGAGGAGCCCCCGCAGGGAGAAGCCTGTGCCCAGCAAAGAGCAGCCCTGCCCTCTGCAAACGGAGGAAGCCCTCGCGCAGCAATGAAGACTCAGCGCAGCCAAAAGGGAAGTGAAAAGAGGTCCTCTGTCCCAGCGACACCCTACAGATGCAGAGATGACCCCACCGACGGCAGGACCCCGAGGGCCGGAGAGGTTTGCGATTACCCAAGGACACAAGGTGAGTAAGACAGTGCAAGCCCAGGGGTGAAAGTCCAGTGTCTTGAACTCTGCCCTCCTCTGCTCTGCTGCCCTTTCCATCAAGATGCTCCACTGGGAGGGGAGGGAAGAGAGGGAGAAGAGGAGTGCAGTGAAAATCCCGCGGGAGGGGGGCTGAGTGGCTACGTGAGAATGCCACTTCACAGCTGGGAGGCCCACTGGGGAGATTCTGCAGGTGAAAGAATTTCTGGGCGTGAAGAGAAAACTCTCAGAAACGTAAATGAAAGCTGCTCTTTGTGACCCCATGGACTGCAGCCTGCCAGGCTCCTCTGGGACCCCACGGACTGCAGCCTGCCAGGCTCCTCTGTGACCCCATGGACTGCAGCCTGCCAGGCTCCTCTGGGACCCCATGGACTGCAGCCTGCCAGGCGCCTCTGGGACCCCATGGACTGCAGCCTGCCAGGCGCCTCTGTGACCCCATGGACTGCAGCCTGCCAGGCACCTCTGTCCATGGGGTTCTTGAGGCCAAGGGTACTGGAGCGGGGCCGTCTTCCAGGGGATCTTCCCAACCCAGGGACTGAACCTAGGCTTCTCGCATTGCAGGCAGATTCTTTACCCACTGAGCCACCAGGAAAACCCAAGAATACTGGAGTGGGTAGCCTATCCCTTCTCCAGGGGATCTTCCCAACCCAGGAATCAAACCAGGCTCTCCTGCATTGCAGGTGGATTCTTCACCAGCTAAGCTATCAGGGAAGCCCAGAAACATCGGGCTCCTTATCTCCTAAAGAAGCTATTTAGGGGGCTTTCCCTGAGGGAAATTCAAAGAAATAAAAGAAAAGAAGTCAAGGAAGACATAAGCTGCAGGATTTTCACCATGGCACCATCCTGGGAGCTGAGGGAAATGCCATCTTTTATGCCTGATTTACAAACTGTGGCTTTTATTAACCAAAGAAAAACACACTGAGATCAGAAATGGTACCTATGAAACAATGCTTGCATATGGATTTCCAAAACTAGTATAATGAAATACAGAAACTCCAAGGATCTGCTGACGAAATCTAACTCATACACGAAAAACAACAAGGTCAGAAATATACAGTCCTTTCAAAGAACAAATTTTTTTTTTAAATCAAAGGAGATTTTTTGACTGGAATTTTTACCAAAGGAGACTCAGGAATGAGTGAAGGGGACAGTGGTGGATGTTAACGTATAGAGATGTGAATTACCAAGGTCACGGCATGGAAATATCCAGAGCGCAAAGGCGTGTCCTTCCGGTCTGACTGTTGAAAGTTAGCCACAGGCTATAAAGTGTGGAGTTCACAAAGCTCTGATAGTGTCACCCCGGCCCCAAGTCTAGCAGGGGGCCTCCACCAACCTCCCCCGCATGGGAGACCTGGACAAAAGCCAGGGGCCAAGCAGAGCAGGACACAGGCCTGGAGCCCAGCGAGCTGACCCAGATCCCAGCCCCGGAGAGCCTGGGGTTCTCTCAGCCCGATGTTCGGGCCTCAGCGTCCGCGTCTGTCCAGTGCAGCTGGTAACAGCCTCCAACCTCACAGGAGAGTGAAAGGTTAAATGAGTGATCTCACATATGGAGCATCAAACCGGGCCTCCTTCACTGTCGGCTGCCACGGCCACTGTCAGCTGCCACAGCCACTGTCAGCGTGTCCACTTGCTTCCTGAAGGTTTCAATACTCACTGTTTTTGCGAAATCAGTCAAGTAAACAGAGGTGCAGCGCAGAGATTCCCAGCCACCACCCCCGTCGCCTCCCCACCACACACACATTTGGTAACCAGCTCCTCCTGTGGCCTCCCAGGATTTATATAGAGGCAAATACGGACCCCCACGCCCCTTGCGGAGGAAGTGCTGGTCTTCGCTTTCTAGTCCTCTGTGATGAATCCCACAAACTTGGCAGAGATGCTCGCGCTGATCATCTCGCAGCTTCTGTGCAGGAGGAGCCGGCTCCGTGGCGGCGTGGGCGCTGTAGCTGGGTCTCACCGGTGCTACTCAGCTGCCCGTCAGGCCAGGGTCCTCCTCCAGGCCCATTCAGGGCTCTGCGGCTGTGGGATTGGAGTCCCGTCTTCTTGTTGGGTGTCAGCAGGGGCTGCTCTCGGCTCCCAGAGGCCCCTGCCCCTCTTACCACGCATCCCCCTGCAGACCCTCTCAGCTTGGCAACCCGTTTCCCCAAGGACAGTGGGGGAGGGTCTCCCACTGCCTCTGCCTGAGGGGGTCTCAGGCAAGGGGGTGCAACCCGGGCCATCCCAGCACCTTGACAAGTGGCTGTCCTAACACAGCAGGGACATGGGCTCCTTTGCCATATTCTGGGGAGAAGTCCAGGGCACAGCTATACCCAAAGAGAGGGGATCCCACTGGGCAATCCCACTGAGGCGGTCCCCTCAGGGGAGAAGGTCCCTCCTCGGTCATGCTGTGTAGAGTTGTACACTTTAGGGTCCTTTCCCATCTACGTTGTCCCATTACATTATCTACATTATTTATTCCCCCACGTCACACCTACCCTCCAAGGAAGACCCGACTGTGAACAGGCCAACTGAATATGCTGCCGGCTCTGTACGGTCCCCTGAGCAGGAACAGGGGTTGCTGTATGTGCGTGCGGTTGTGTGTGTTTGGTGGGGGGGGGAAGGATCTTAGTGGCCCCCAAACCTCCAGCTCGGAAATTCCAGGACTCCGAGTTGCCAGCTTCTGGTCTGGAGTGTAAACCCCTTCCCTTCGCACGTGCAGAGCTCGTTTTAATGCCATGTGCTATGTTTCAAGGGAGCTGGTGTACTTCAGAGAAAGGGGGAGTCACGGCACAGAAGACACCGCGTCCTATAAAGGGTGCGAGATGCTGACAGCGGGAGTGCCACAGGGATGGCACCCCCGCACCCCAACCCATACAGATGGTCCCTCAGGCCTCTGGCGGCCCTGGCTCTCCTGCCCCTGAAGGACCTGCGTGGGGGCTGGATGGGCACTGGCTGCAAAGGGGGAGTCGGGCAGGACCCCTGGGGCCATGTCAGAGGGGTCCCTGCTGTTACCAGGTGGTGAAGCAGGCACGGAGTTCCCCAAAGAGGACACATTCACATAGAGGGGAGGGACCCCCAGAGTTTTTCTTCTCTATCTTTTAAATACAAGTATCAGCACACAGAGCTTCCCGGGGGTGCCAGTGGCAAGGAACCCACCTGCCAGTGCAGGAGGTAAGCAAAAGGTAGAGTCCAGTTTCCCGGAAGGCCCCCTGGAGGAGGGCACAGCAGCCCACTCCAGTATCCTCACCTGGAGAGTCCCGTGGACAGAGGAGCCTGGCAGGCCGCAGTCCATGGGGTCACAGAGTCAGACACGACTGAAGCGACTCAGTGCACAGGCGTCAACACACAGGGAGACGCACAGATCTTAAGGGAATGGTACTGGGAGTTTTGGCCACCTCATGTGAAGAGCTGACTCATTGGAGAAGACTCTGATGCTGGGAGGGATTGGGGGCAGGAGGAGAAGGGGACGACCGAGGATGAGATGGCTGGATGGCATCACGGACTCGACGGACGTGAGTCTGAGTGAACTCCAGGAGTTGGTGATGGACAGGGAGGCCTGGAGTGCTGTGATTCACGGGGTCGCAAAGAGTCGGACACGACTGAGCGACTGAACTGAACTGAACTCAACACACTTGTGGAATCCACAGCTCAGTAACGATCTACAACATTTTCATCATCACAGAGAGTTTCCTTGTGTTTCTCAATGCCTGCCCCCACCCCCGACAAGGCAATCACTGTTCTGATTTCCTTCCCCACGCTTCAGTCTTGCCTGTTCTGGGAAACTCACATCAATGAATAAAAGAGTACACACCCTTTCGTGTCTCATGTCTTTCATTTGACATAATTTCTTGGGGATTCATCCATGTTCTTATGAAGATATTTAGATCTTTTCTTGAGTATGTTACAATGGTATGATCTCTTGAGCATAAAGTTCTGTTATCTCATGGTTCTCAGAGTCTAATCTGAACAGACTTTTTTGAATCTAATTCAAAAAAGATTTGAAAGCACCTAATGCTCTGCCAGTTGTCAACAGAAAATCTCACACCAGAGTGTGACACGCTCAGTCGCTCAGTCGTGTCCAACTCTTTGTGACCCCATGGACTGTAGCCCACCAGGGAAATGGGATTTTTCCATGCAAAGATACTGGGTGGGTTGCCATTTCCTCCTCCATCGAGTATTTACAAGACCTTCAGAATCTATGTGTCCAGACTGGACGTATCTCTCACCAAAAACTCCTGCATCCAGGAATGGGGCTGCCACCCAAGTCCTGGTCCTCTTAGCTGGACACCCATGCAGGAGGCACCCCATACACAAGAGTACCCACTCCAGGGCACGGATCCAAGCCCACGCCGCTTCCACAGCCAGTGCCCTGAGTCCAGCCCCCTCCATGGTTGTGAGCAACAGTAGCCTCTGAATCAGGGTATCCACTCCCCACCAAGGACCAAGCAGGGGTGTTTCTAGTCCAACCACCAGCCAGAGAGGGACCAGAAAGGCACACACGTGGCTCCCGGGTGTGGCGGACCCATTTACCCCGCCCCCTGAACAATGGGAATGGCTCATCTTCCCCTATGACCTCGACTGGGAACATGATGACATGGTGTGGAGGGGCTTTCATACAGCATCAGGAGACACAGACCCTCCTTGTCCACGTGTCCGTTCAAGGAACAAATGTTTGCTTGGCGTTTGCAGGTACCGGGCACGGTCCTAGAAAGAAACAAACCCCAACTGGGACTCAGGACAGAGGCAGAAATAAGGGGCTGCCGTGGCCAGAGGAGGGGCCAGGGACCAGCTTCAGATCCACACTGGCTCAGCCTCAGGCCCTCGTCCCTTCACATCCTTCTGCCTGGCCTCCCCAGAGTCTCCAGCTTCCAAATAACAGGGGCCCGGGCAAGACGCTCTCCTGAGGCACCCTCGAGCCTGCTCCCCTGCTCTGGGTGCTGCCTTTGAATCTTTAGAGCTGTGTTTTTGTTTTCGAACCGAATCCAATGACTATGAGACCAGTCAATCATAAAGGAAATCAACCTGAATATTCATTGGAAGGACTGATGCTGAAGCTGAAACTCCAATACTCTGGCCGCTTAATGTGAAGAGCCGACTCATTGGAAAAGACCCTGATGCTGGGAAAGATTGAAGGCAGGAGAAGAAGGGGAGGACAGAGGATGGGATGGCTGGATGGCATCACCGACTCACTGGACATGGTTTGAGTGAACTCCAGAAGACAGAAAAAGACAAGGAAGCCTGGCATGCTGCAGTTCATGGGGTCACGAAGGGTCAGACTTGACACGACTGAGCAACTAAATCACAACCATGACCCTGAAGCAACGTGCAGCAATGCTGATAGCTTACGCAGACAGTGCCGGATCCGTGCTCTGCGAAGGAGAAGATTTAACTTCGGGACCAGGGACCAGGCTTGATCACTCAAGAGCCTTTGTATAGCAGAGTTCTATTAAAGTTAACAAAGGACGCAGAAAGCTTCAGACATAGACATCAGAAGGGAGATGGAGAGTGCCCCCCTGCTAGTTTCAGCAAGCCGCTTTATGTCTGTCAGAAAGCTGTTAATCAGATAAGGCACCTCAAGGGTGACGGAGGTTCACCAGACCCCTCTCCCACAATATGCATTTTTGAGACAAGGATGAGGTGTGTCATCCCCCAGCCATAACACAGTTGATAGGAATACTGGTTTGTTGAGCTGTCATTAGCCTAAGGTTTGATAAAAGAAAAAAAGTCTTTAGGTGGAACCATTTTGAAAGAAAGGCAGATGCCAACAAATACAGTTTCATTAACATAGCTTAAGAAAAACATTTCCGCAGAGAAAGCTCCTTTTAATTTTGTATGGAGAAGGAGAAACACCGGACACTTGTAGTTTCTTTCCTCCTGCCTCTTAAGGGCGAGATAAAAATGTCTGACTCTTGCAGCCAATTTCCTCCATTTGGAGACCCCTGGCCTTCCTGCCTGTTACCCTCTCAATACCATAGTCAAAGTAGACTAAGAAAATCCTGAGTCTATTATTGATGAAATAAATAAGCCCACAAGAAAGACACTCAGCACTTCCCTGGTGGTCCAGTGGCTAAGTCTCTGTGCTCCCAGAGCAGGCGGCCCAGGTTCCCTCCCAGACCGGGGCACTGGACAGATCCCACATGATCTTCCCCCATGACCTCGACTGGGAACATGATGACATGGTGTGGAGGGGCTTTCATACAGCATCAGGAGACACAGACCCTCCTTGTCCACGTGTCCGTTCAAGGAACAAATGTTTGCTTGGCGTTTGCAGGTACCGGGCACGGTCCTAGAAAGAAACAAACCCCAACTGGGACTCAGGACAGAGGCAGAAATAAGGGGCTGCCGTGGCCAGAGGAGGGGCCAGGGACCAGCTTCAGATCCACACTGGCTCAGCCTCAGGCCCTCGTCCCTTCACATCCTTCTGCCTGGCCTCCCCAGAGTCTCCAGCTTCCAAATAACAGGGGCCCGGGCAAGACGCTCTCCTGAGGCACCCTCGAGCCTGCTCCCCTGCTCTGGGTGCTGCCTCTGAATCTTTAGAGCTGTGTTTTTGTTTTCGAACCGAATCCAATGACTATGAGACCAGTCAATCATAAAGGAAATCAACCTGAATATTCATTGGAAGGACTGATGCTGAAGCTGAAACTCCAATACTCTGGCCGCTTAATGTGAAGAGCCGACTCATTGGAAAAGACCCTGATGCTGGGAAAGATTGAAGGCAGGAGAAGAAGGGGAGGACAGAGGATGGGATGGCTGGATGGCATCACCGACTCACTGGACATGGTTTGAGTGAACTCCAGAAGACAGAAAAAGACAAGGAAGCCTGGCATGCTGCAGTTCATGGGGTCACGAAGGGTCAGACTTGACACGACTGAGCAACTAAATCACAACCATGACCCTGAAGCAACGTGCAGCAATGCTGATAGCTTACACGGACAGTGCCAGATCCGTGCTCTGTGAAGGAGAAGATTTAATTCGGGACCAGGGACCAGGCTTGATCACTCAAGAGCCTTTGTATAGCAGAGTTCTATTAAAGTTAACAAAGGACGCAGAAAGCTTCAGACATAGACATCAGAAGGGAGATGGAGAGTGCCCCCCTGCTAGTTTCAGCAAGCCACTTTATGTCTGTCAGAAAGCTGTTAATCAGATAAGGCACCTCAAGGGTGACGGAGGTTCACCAGACCCCTCTCCCACAATATGCATTTTTGAGACAAGGATGAGGTGTGTCATCCCCCAGCCATAACACAGTTGATAGGAATACTGGTTTGTTGAGCTGTCATTAGCCTAAGGTTTGATAAAAGAAAAAAAGTCTTTAGGTGGAACCATTTTGAAAGAAAGGCAGATGCCAACAAATACAGTTTCATTAACATAGCTTAAGAAAAACATTTCCGCAGAGAAAGCTCCTTTTAATTTTGTATGGAGAAGGAGAAACACCGGACACTTGTAGTTTCTTTCCTCCTGCCTCTTAAGGGCGAGATAAAAATGTCTGACTCTTGCAGCCAATTTCCTCCATTTGGAGACCCCTGGCCTTCCTGCCTGTTACCCTCTCAATACCATAGTCAAAGTAGACTAAGAAAATCCTGAGTCTATTATTGATGAAATAAATAAGCCCACAAGAAAGACACTCAGCACTTCCCTGGTGGTCCAGTGGCTAAGTCTCTGTGCTCCCAGAGCAGGCGGCCCAGGTTCCCTCCCAGACCGGGGCACTGGACAGATCCCACATGCAACTAAAGATCCCGAGTGCCACAATGAAGATCAGGCACAGCCAAATAAAGAGATATTTTTTTTTAGAAAAGAAGGACATTCATCTTCTTATCAACTATGTTGTGGAGACTGAAGTTTCAGAAAAGAAGTTTCTGGAAACCAAGAAATAATGATTTAGACTACCTCCTTTTCTCCGTCTCACGCACATTGTCTCACACACACACACAGGATCTAACACTCAGCCACTAACCAACAGAGTGGTGCTGGACAATTCATTTCCTGCCTCTTGAGCGGCAGTTTCCTCATCAGCCTGATGGGGGCCGCAGTGGATGTGGTGGTCAGTCAGTTCAGTTCAGCCGCTCAGTCATGTCCAGCTCTTTGCGACCCCATGGACGGCAGCACGCCAGGCCTCCCTGTCCCTCACCAACTCCCGGAGCTTGCTCAAACTCATGTCCATCGGGTCAGTGATGCCATCCAACCATCTCATCCCTTGTCGTCCCCTTCTCCTCCCGCCTTCAATCTTTCCCAGCATCGGGGTCTTTTCAGAGGAGTCAGCTCTTCGCATCAGGTGGCCAAAGTAGTGGAGGTCACAGGGTGGTCTTTAATCAGACTGAATTTATGAACCCAGGAAAGCTCTAGAGCCTGCCAGGCACACAGTAATAGCTGAATACAGATTAGCAACCACCGGTGTTAAAGTCGTCACCTGCCTGGAGACAGCCTTCCAATTGCTCCCGAGTTATGCGCCGTCTGCTTTCACAACCTCCCCTGCTCCATCCCTCTTCCCTTCGCTCTGTCTGCTTCACACAATCTTCTCCCCACCCTGCTGCTCTATCTGTCCCCTGCAGCTTTGTTCTAGTTAATAGTCTGACTGGTTTTATTACTAATGATCAAAATCTTAAAATGACCCTATTTACTAAAGGTGAAAAAAGAGATCTTACATTCCAAATCTTCCAGATTTTCTCCAGGAAGGAGGTCAGGGTGTGGGACGTAGCATCAGGGGGCCTGGCGGGGCTCAGAGCCACACCTCTGCATCCATTAGCAATCCCGCCCACGGAGACTCTGAGATCACCGGGCCCTCGGAGTCACTCAGTTACACTTTTCAGTGCTTCTGTTGCTGTGGGTCAGAGGCTAAGTTCTGTCCGAGTCTTTGTGACCCCGTGGACTGCAGCACGCCAGGCTTCTCTGTCCTTCGCTATCTCCTGGAATTTGCCCAAACCCATGTCCATTGAGTCGGTGATGCCATCCAAACATCTCATCCTCTGTCATCCCCTTCTCCTCCTGCCCTCAATCTTTCCCAGCATCGGGGTCTTTTCCAATGAGTCAGCCTTTCACAGCAAGTGGCCAAAATATTGGAGCATCAGCTTCAGCATCAGTCCTTCCAGTGAACATTCAGGACTGACCTCCTTTAGGATGGACTGGTTGGATCTCCTTGCAGCCCAAGGGACTCTCAAGAGCCTTCTCCAGTCCCACAGTTTGAAAGCATCAGTTCTTTGGCACTCAGCTTTCCTCATGGCTCAGTACTCTATTCGGCCCTTTATGAGGAAGGTCTGTGCTGGCCAGGGTGCTTTGTATTCCCACATGTCCTGCCCCATGGGGAGGACCGAGGTTGGCAGGAGCCCCTTCCATCTCCATAAGGAGAGGACACAATGATGTTCTCAGACCCAAGGTCAGGGAGCACCAGGAGGTTCCCGTCGGGGCAGGGGTGGGAAACATGGGCAAAAGACTGCTCCTTGGGTGACGTGGCGGCCCCCACTTCCCACCCATCAGATAGGTCCGCAGTCAAGGACAGGACAGTCTTGATAAAGAGGTTTACAGGTGGGGGCTCATAGCACGTTATTCCTCCTTCACAAAACACATCCACCCTGGAAGGCAGCCTGGGGCCGGACTGGAGGCTGCTGGACTGTATGTGGCATGTTCTACACTGCACAGTCGACCTGCCACGTCACCTCAAACTCACGCCACCCTCAAGTGGGAGGGAGGGGCCTCACCACGTGAAATGGACTGGGCTCCAGCCACAGAGGCCCATCACGGGACCCGAGGGCCTGTGGGTAACGAACAAAGACAGGCCTGAGATTGCTCGTTCCGGGAGAGCCTTCTCTCTGACCACAAATAAACTGTTGCTTTTTCGTTTTGCTCGCAGACGGCTTTCCCGGGCCAACATTCCTGTGTTTTTTTTTTTTTTTTTTTTTTTGGAAAGTTGGGAGGTGGGTGGTGACATTTTCAGCTGCTATTTTCAAGCGTCATTCTTAGTCACTGTGGGCAGCTCAGAAGTCAGCAGAAAGCCTTCCCACGGCCTGGGGCTGGTTACTCCTGACTCTCCNTTTTTTTTTTTTTTTTTTTTTCTTGGAAAGTTGGGAGGTGGGTGGTGACATTTTCAGCTGCTATTTTCAAGCGTCATTCTTAGTCACTGTGGGCAGCTCAGAAGTCAGCAGAAAGCCTTCCCACGGCCTGGGGCTGGTTACTCCTGACTCTCCAGGGCTGGTCCCGCTGCCAGCTGAAGACAGGCATGAGTTCCTCCTCTAGGGGCCTGTGAGGACAGGGGCCGGAGCCAGGCCTCCCAACGCAGGCTCAAGGCCAAGCCAACCCCTAGGGACCCCTGGCCTCGGGAGACCCACCACGGGCTCCCTCACTATCTGGAACATCCTCTAGAACCAGGAATAGCAAAGATAGGTTCCTAAACATCCAAACAGATGCCCACCCCCAAACTCCAAGACTCACACATGTAACTCACAAGAGGGCTCCCCACTCCGTTGGCTCCTACTCTAAGCATTTATTTTTATTTTGGGTGTAATTTAACAGCTCTGATCTTTTCGAGGACAGCAGTTTTCCCAGGCAACAGATCTTAATGCAATGGTCGTGCACGCCCGGTGAGGAAGAGATGAAATCTCTGAGTCAGCGACTGTAGCAGGCGCTTCCTGGGTCCCTCACTCCACGTGCCCAGGATCCTTGGCAGACGTTACAAAGGAAGAAGTCGACACAACGCACAGAGTTCTGTAACTCATTTCTCACCCCCCAGCGAACCAAACGTTTCCACAAATACAGCTTTGATTTCAGAGGCTTATACACTCCCTTGTCTCCTCTCTCCCTGCTTAATTTTTTTTGTCTTTCTAGAGAGACAGTTTTGTTCCACCACATCTGATATAAACCGCGTGGCTTTGCATTCATCATCTAATCGCTCCAGGTTTGTCGGCTGTTTGGAGAGATTCGTGCAGCCACCAGTCCTGACTGAGCAAGCACTATGCGCCAGGAGCCCTTCCAGTCCCCAAGGATGTGGTCTCTGCCTGATCGTAGCCTAGAGAACCCGGGGCAGCATCCATGGGGGCAGTATCCACCACATCTGATATAAACCGCGTGGCTTTGCATTCATCATCTAATCGCTCCAGGTTTGTCGGCTGTTTGGAGAGATTCGTGCAGCCACCAGTCCTGACTGAGCAAGCACTATGCGCCAGGAGCCCTTCCAGTCCCCAAGGATGTGGTCTCTGCCTGATCGTAGCCTAGAGAACCCGGGGCAGCATCCATGGGGGCAGTGGGGCAAGAGGATTTCAGGGAAGAAGGCAGGTCGGTGGGGAGGGAGAGGGTCAGGGAGGCGGGGCTGAGCTGCAGTCACAGTGGTCATAAGGAGAGCTGAGGGCCTCTCCTCCAGGCAGATGGTCAGCAGGGTGAAAGTGAGTGTGGGGTGTGCAAGGAGGAGGAGTGAGCTGGAGGAAGGAGCACACAGCCTCTTGAAGACACCAGCCCAGAAGCCCCACCCCGCCCAGCTGGCGGGGGCAGGGTGGACCTCAGTGTCCAGCCTCTGAGATGGTGGCCACCTCCCACCCGCCCCCTGGAGAAGGCGTCCTTTGGCGGGTTTTGCAGGGACAGGTGGCAGTGGCAGCTGTAAAAGGTTCTGCTTGGCAGCACCTCCCGGGGTCGGGGGGCGTAGGGGGTGTATGTGTGGTCAGTGTCCTCGAAGTGGCAGACAAGGAGCCAGAGAGGAAAAATCTGCTCTGGGCAGGAGTCGCGCGGCTCCACGGGGACGAGGGGTGAAGCCGTGCGGGCCGCCCGGGTTTCCGGGAGAACCTCGGCAGTGCTCGGGGGAGGGAGCCTCTAGGCCGGAGTTTGGTCCAGTTTCTAGAACCGGGACAGTTCTAGAACCTTCCGCAGAGTTGAGGTGGTTCCTTAGCAAAGCACGAGGCCGTCAGAAACACATAGCTGTCCCTGCCTTCCTCCCAGCTCTCCTCTGTGACCAGTAACCCTGCTCTTTCTTCCAGTGGCCTCAGGACAGAGTCTCAATTAGGTGTTCCTCTCTTTGATGCTTTCCAGGTGGCTCAGACAGTAAAGCGTCTGCCTGCAATGCAGGAGACCTGGGTTCGATCCCTCGGTTGGAAAGACCTTCCTGGAGAAGGAGATGGCAACCCACTCCAGAACTCTTGCCTGGAAAGCTCTATGGCTGGAGGGGCCTGGTAGGCTACAGTCCTTGGGGGTGCAAAGAGTCGGACACGACTGAGCAACTTCACTGGTTCTCCTTGGTGCTGACACAGTCCTTCTGGAATAAGGGCTGGGGCCCCTCCCCCTCCCACTCTGCCCCTCACGTTTGTGGGGGTTGAGGACACACCCCCTGAGTCAGGAACCCCGGAAGCCCCACGGCTTCCCCTCCATTGTCTCTTCTTTCTAGTCTTTGTGGATTGTCTCCAGGACAGCCCGGAGCCAAGCGCGACGCTTTCCGCCCCTCACTTCTGCTCTCTCCTCCCCTACTCTTCCCACCTCGGTTCAATGCAGTGCCACCCACCCGGTTACTCACGCCAGAGTCATCCTGCCAAACCCGCTCCCGTCCCCTGCCCAACTCCACCGAGCTCTAAATGACCCTGGGATCCGCCAGCCGCCCCCCCCAGTACATGCCGCCCTCCCTTCTGCCCTCCCCCTTGTCCAATCTGGTCCCCTCCACTGCAGCCAGAGGATCTTGTTGAAGACCTGGGAGGGCCTTGGAAGAGGCTGCTGCAGCTGACATCGCACTTCAGAGGACCTTCCCCGAACACCAAGGACGCCCCGACACACACCCCAGGCCGCCCCATCCCCAGCTCAGGCCTCTGCAAACCTCCTGCCTTCTGCCCAGCTTCGCTCAGGCCTCGTCTCTCCC